>VZRO01007476.1:515578-583263 GCA_013397915.1 Daphoenositta chrysoptera | reverse complement strand
GTCTCTTGGCTTAACAAAACATTAAGTCTAAGAATGTGGGCTAGAAGCACTAAGAATATAGAAAAAGTATATAAAAGGGGTATAAAAGAAAAGGCAAAAAATCATCATGGCATCAGGGACAGACCCTCTCTAATCCACACGAGCAGACCCCCACGTGCGGGAGGAGGCTGTGCATCGGGTGGGTGGACATGAGATGCTGCTTTTCCAGGGAATACAATAGCAGCCCCGCCAGGATGCTCGTGGTGTGGCCAGGCTGGGCTCCTGGCAGGGTTTGCCCTAAGCCGGGAGGGATTTGGGGCACAGGTTGAGATGGAATCAGCCCTTGTGGCAGAAGGCACGCTGGGCTGGATGGGTCTCATGCATACTCCAGTCCCTTTGGACATCCTCCACCTACTGATCTCCTGCCCCAAGGCAGAAACTGGGGACGGCAGAAGGGGCAGTGTGCATGTGGTGTCTACCTTCCAGGGCCTTTGGACAAAGATGCTCCTTTATCCTTTTTCCATGCTCAAAGACATCTCTGTGCCAAATTACTGAATCTGCCTAGAGTGGCAGTCCTCTGGGGCTGGGATGCTGCTGGAGCTCAAGGAAAGCCACCCTGACTGACCCCCTGTGCCATCAGCCCACAGACTGCTGCAGTGGGATGCTGGATGCATGGGGGCCGAGGCTGGGGGGGTTCTTGCCAGCAGAGAACCAGGTTTGGCAGCAGTGGGGTCCACTCCCCACAGCAAAGGGCCACCCCCTGACAGCCTCTGTGGGAAACCCACTCCACTCCACTCCTGGACTTAATTGGGACTGTCACCTCTGGCTAATGAGCCCTGTTCCCTTCCACTCCCCACCGGTGCTGAGCCCTGGGGGCTTCCAGCAGCAGAGCAAAGCCTGGCCACTGCCTCTTGGGAATGCCGACGTGGGTGCTGGGATTGCAGCCTTGTTATGCAGCCCGGCACCCCCAGGGAGCTCCTCTCCTCTTTCCTGTGTGCTGACGCTGCCATGCCGAGGGACCTGCGTCCTCCAGGGATGCTGCTGGTGACGGTGGTGGCACAGGAAGCAGCAGCCAGAGGGACAGCAGCTGGCTCACGCCTCCCCGAAGGCAGAGAAGCTGCTGTCAAGCCTTCGGGGCTTGCTTTGCCTGTGGGTTGGAAGGGGGTAAATTGGTAGCCCAGCCCCGAGGGAGTGTGTGCAAAGGGAGAGGCAGCATCCCCCCTGCCTCATTCCCAGGTCTGCTACTGGCCCCAGCATCCCATGTTCTGGGCCCAAAAATCATGAAGGGAGGCAGCCTGTCATCTGCCAAGCCCAGCAGCTGCTGCTCTGCACCCATCCACCCCTCCTCTCCTCCTCCTCCTCTCTCCCTCTTTTCCCATCCAGCCCTGGTAAAACTGCCTGAAAGCCACTGCCTGGTTTTAATTAGAGCAAAATGCCAAAGATTAGGCTGAAAATTGCTGCTGGTTGTTTATGAGGCCGTGGGGTTTTGGAGGCAGTGACAGGCTGGGCGGCTGCTCCCTAGGGCTGGGCAAGGCCGGGGGGCACATTCACAGCATCTGGGGCTCTGAGGGGACCCACCAGCAACCCCAGGACATCCCAACATCTTCAGCTTCCCACAAAACGCTGCTGAGATCTAAAGCCATGGTACCCTCAGATGCTGGATTTTCACCTGGATCCATAGGCACAGGGCGACGCCCTCCTCTAGATCCAACCAGCCCAGTGGGCTGGAAAAGGGTCTAGCCCTGCCCTGGGCTGTGATTAATGCCCGCCGGAGGTGCTGGATTAATCAATATCAGGCATCTCCGCTGCTTGTAGCTCTTTATCACCATCAATGGCTTAGGGAGGGACAGCGCTTTTGTCCCGGCTGGATCCATAGCTGGCAAGGGCGTGCAGCAGGTCCTTCACTTCCAATGGGGAGGTCAGGATGATTCTAAATGGAGTTTTCCACCTGTCCTGAGCTGGAAATCGGCGACAGAAGGAAGGAGAGCATGCATGTGCCGTGGCCAGAGCTACCTCACACCCTCTCCCCACTGCTGCTCTCCTCGCACAGAGAGTTTGCTCGTTGGAAGGTGAATAATTTGGCCTTGGAGAGGAAAGATTTCTTCAGCCTACCACTTCCCCTGGCCCCCGAATTCATCCGCAACATCCGGCTGCTGGGGCGTCGGCCCAGCCCGCAGCAGATCACCGACAGCCTCATCAAAAAGTATGGGACACACTTCCTGCTGGCCGCCACGCTAGGAGGTGAGTGCTGGGGTGTTCCCCCTGCTCAACCCCCTTGCAAAAGGGCTGTGCAGAGCAGGGAGAGTGGGAAGAGAAGCACTGCGGGAGAAATACGGCCAAGAAAGGGAACGGGGGAGCCCAGCAGCCTCCAAAAAGTCTTGCGTGTCCCCCCAGGAGAGGAGTCCCTGACCATTTTTGTGGACAAGCGCAAGCTGAGCCGGAGGGCAGAGCCTGCGGCGGGGGCTGGGAACAGCTCGGGGGTCTCGCTGGAGACCCTGCACCAGCTGGCAGCCTCCTACTTCATCGACAGGGACAGCACCCTGCGCCGGCTGCACCACATCCAGATCGCCACGGCCGCCATCAAGGTAGGCGAGGGGGCAGGGAGGGGACAGCGCCGGGACACTGCTGCCCCGGGCCTCACCAGAGGCCCCTCGCAGCTGGCCAGCCCTGAAACAGCATCACCCAGAGAGGAGGGAGCGGGGAAAGTTAACACATTCCCATTATTTATGGGAAATTGGGCACGCTAATAAAGGCACATTTTTCAGCGGGCTGCAGGCAGGGCTGCCGCTTGTCAACAAGCTAATTAGCAGATAATTAGTTCTCTTCTCCGCCCATCGCCCTGCTATGAGGAGTGGGGCATGGCATGCCAGCGTGGTCAGGGATCATCTGCAGCGCTCTCAGCGTGGTGGCACGCCCTGTGTCTCCTCCTGTATCCCTGACTACCTGCGTGTCCCCGCCCTAGGTGACAGAAACACGGACAGGGCCACTGGGCTGCAGCAACTATGACAACCTGGACTCGGTGAGCTCCGTCCTGGTGCAGAGCCCTGAGAACAAAGTGCAGCTCCAAGGTAGGACTGGGCTGGTGGGGATGTGGGGGTGGACTAGTGCTACCATGGGATGCTTGTGGGTGCACAGGGGAGGATGCTGGCATGAGATGCTGCTTCTAATTTCAGGGCTGGGGAGGAGAGGGGATGAAAATAATGAAAGCTGGGCAGGATGAGGTTTTTGCTTGTCTGCCAAGAGGAGCCGAGATCGATGCAAAGCCCAGACAAGCGGCTCCACAGCAAATTGATATGATAATCGTGCGAGGGGTGGGAGCCTGGGGTGGGGGGAGGCTCGTGCCCTCCTCAGCCGGGTGATGTTTGAGGGACTCCGGCGTGTCCTGATGCTCTCGGGGCTGCTCCCGCCCACAGGGCTGCAGACGGTGCTCCCCTCCTACCTGCGGGAGAGGTTCGTGGCAGCCGCCCTCAGCTACATCGCCTGCGGCTCCGCCGGGGAGCTGGTGTGCCGCCGCAGCGACTGCCGCTGCCAGTGCCAGCCCGCCTTCGCCCGCTGCAACTGCCCCGAGGCCGACATCCAGGCGCTGGAGAGCAGCCTGGCCCAGCTCGGGCGAGCCTGGGAGAGCCACCACAGCCAGTTCGAGGAGTCGGGTGAGGCTGGGGAGACCCCAGCAAGCATCTCCTTCCCCTTGTGAGCAGCCCAGGCCGGGTGGTGGGTGTCCGGGCTGGTCTTCTCACCATGAAGAGCTCGGAGCTTGGGTGGAGGGAGGTTGCTTTCAGCTGCACCTTCACTGCTTTCTCTCTGGCATCCGCTGATGCCGTTCCCTTCTCCCCACAGAGGAGTTCCAGGCCCTGGTGAAGAGACTCCCCACGGACCGTTTCCTGAACAGGACGGCCATCTCCCACTTCTGGGCCATGGATCTGGATGTCCAGCATCGCTACCAACAGCTAGGCACCAGCCTGAAGCTGCTCTCCAGGAAAACCTACCGACTCATCCGGCGGCTCTTCAACCTCAGCAAACGCTGCCACCAGCAACCTCGCTTCAAGCTGCCCAAGGAGAGGTAGGGTGCCATGGCATCCCTTGCTGGGGACGCTGCCCCGTGCCCCAAGGGTGGCTCAGAGCTAGGGCCTACTTCCCTGTGGCTGGGACTGGAGAAGCTTGCGCCTAGGAGGGATGCCTGGGGGTGAGCAGGCAGCAGGAGCAGCTGTACCGGCTTGGAATGTGGCCCTGAAAGATCAGGTCCAAACCTAAAGGTGAAAAATGGGGCTTGATTCATGGGAGGGCCACCAGCAGAGCAGAAAACAAACCCAAGGTGGGCAGCTCCTCCATCCCTGGGGAAAGTCAGTCATGCCCCACAAGGTGCCACCTAAGCCTCTGTTCTCCCGTGTCTCCTCTGCACCAGGTCCCTCCCTTTCTGGTGGAGCCGCGCGCAGTCGCTCCTGTACTGCAGCGAGACCCCTGTGCCTGGGACCTTCCTGGAAGAGAGCCACAGCTGCAGCTGTCCCTCCGAGCAGCCCTCCTGCCAGGGCTCCATTCCGTGTGCCTTGGGCGAGGGGCCAGGCTGCGCCAGCTGTGCCGAGGACAACAGCACCCGCTGCGGGACCTGCCACCACGGCTACGTGCTCACCCAGGGTTTCTGCCGCCCCAAGGTGGCTGACTCACTGGAGCACTACCTGGGGCTGGAGACAGACCTGCAGGACCTGGAGCTCAAGTACCTCTTGCAGAAACGGGACAGCCGCATCGAGGTGCACTCCATCTTCATCAGCAACGACATGCGCCTGGGCAGCTGGTTCGACCCCTCCTGGAGGAAGCGCATGCTCTTGACCCTGAAGAGCAACAAGTACAAGCCCGGGCTGGTTCACGTCATGTTGGCCCTCTCCCTGCAGATCTGCCTCACCAAGAACAGCACCCTGGAGCCCGTCATGGCCATCTATGTCAACCCCTTTGGGGGAAGCCATTCAGAGAGCTGGTTCATGCCCGTCAATGAGGGCAGCTTCCCCAGCTGGGAAAGGACTACCATAGATGCCTCTGCCCAGTGCCAAAACTGGACGATCACCTTGGGCAACAAGTGGAAGACCTTCTTTGAAACAGTCCATGTCTACTTGCGGAGCCGCATAAAGTCTCTGGATGACAGCTCCAATGAGACAATCTACTATGAACCCTTGGAGATGTCAGATCCCTCCAAGAACCTGGGGTACATGAAAATCAACAGCTTGCAAGTCTTTGGCTACAGCCTGCCCTTTGAGCCGGACGCTATCCGTGACCTGATCCTCCAGCTGGACTACCCCTACACCCAGGGCTCCCAGGACTCAGCCATGCTCCAGCTGCTGGAGATCAGGGACCGGGTGAACAGGCTCTCACCCCCAGGCAAAATCCGCCTCGACCTCTTCACCTGCTTGCTCCGGCACCGGCTCAAGCTGGCCAACAACGAGGTGGCGAGGATCCAGTCCTCCTTGAGAGCCTTCAGCGCCAAGCTGCCCAACGCGCCGGAGCAGGAGACGGGCAAGCTGTGCAGCTAACGGCCGGGAGTGCTCAGGCCTCAGCGCCAGGGGGCTGCGAGGAGAGACTGCCTGGGCAGGAGAGAGAAATAACCACCCTAAAAATTTCAATCAAGGCCTTACCTTAGTGCCAACTGCGTGCTTCCATGGTACACCCAGCAACTGGCCAAAGACACACAGGGCTCCAGCAGATGGAGGATGCCAGTGGGACTAAGGAGGAGGGATGGCTTGTGCCGTGCAGACCGGCTCTGAGTGCGGGGACAGTGCCACTGTGGCCACCACGGAGGTGGCTGGGGAGGTGTGCCGATGGCCCAGGGGGATGTGGCTTGGCCAGAGGCAGCTGCTGGTCCCACCACAGCAGGTGCCCAACCCACCGTAAGAATCCCCCAGTGGCTGCCTCCTCGCCACCCCAACTTTTGTAGTCTTTTTAAGAGGTTTCTACTGGCGCCTTTGCCTTTGCATCCCCCGTGATCCATCCTGCAGCCATGCCCTAGCACACGGTGCTGGTGGGGGCCCACAGTGCAGGCCCTCGAGCCCCAGCAGGTCTCCCCTGGGGCCTCTCCACAAGCACCTCGTGTCTGCTGTGGTGCCAAGGCGCCGTCTCACCCCTTGCCTGGGAAGGACCTGGCACCTGCGCCGGGGACGTTGCCATCACAGACACCAGTGGAGACTCCTGGGCCACAGTTCCCTACAAAACAACAAAAAAAAAACCAACAAAAAAAACCTAATGCAAATGAAAGAAAAAAGAAAAGAAATGTTTTATTTATGTATTTATTTATTTGGTTTGTTTGGGACAGGTTTTTTTAAGCCTATTTATTTGGGGAGTGTCGTTTCTTGTCAGTGGCTCCAGCCAAGAGACATCTTAGTAAAATGTATCTGTTTAATATATTTTTTTAAAAATGCCTTTTTTGAGCAAAAGAGCAACCAAAACCAACTGAGATTAAAAAAAAAAAAAAGAAAGAAAAGAACAGAACAGTTACTGTCATCCCTAGCCCTGGCTTTTCCCGTGCCGTGTGGCTCCCCTTCCCTCCCTTCCTGGTGCTGCTGCTGCTGCTGTACTCGGTGCCTGACTGGAATATCAAGCAGTGGAGCTGCCCGGCTGTCAGATGGGAAGACCGGGTACCCAGACAAGCAGAGCTCACTGCTCCAGTGGCTGCCCTCATTCCTTGGCCAAGGATGAGCCAGAGAGAGGAAGGAGCCAACCCTCCAACCACAGTACCTCCGAGGCAGGGCAGGGTGTGCGGACGGAAGGGATGGTGCAGGGGAAAGGAGAGGGATGGGGAAAATGCATCAGTGTGCAGATCTGAGCCCGCTTTGTAATCCTCCACAGCTGGCAAAACTTGTCTGCTTGGATGCTGCAAAGGCGGTAGAAACCCGAACTCATCCATCCTGCTTCTGTCACCCACCTCTCCTCCATCCTCGGGCTGGGCAGATAAAGAGATAAGCAGGAGGAAAATAACACCAGGAGAGATAAAGAGACAGACAAGAGGAAAATAAAATGGGAATAGATAAACCATACTTGCTATTTATATTCCCTGTCTAATCTATCAATCAGGCTGGCTATTGTGGTTATAGCAGCCCTCAATCTGTCACCTAGACTTCTGTTCTCCGCACATCTGTCTTCCTTTGCCCACCTCTCCTCTCTTTCTCCCAGTCCTAAAGGGAAGAAAGAATCAGGCGCTTAAACACACCAGGAGGAAATGAGAAGTCAAAGCCATCCTCTGGGCTCCCCAGGGAAAGCTGGCAGACACCAGCCTGGGGATGGGGGGGATGTCAGTGGGAAGGCCGGCAGTGCTCCTGAGCAGGCAGGGCTGCAGGCAGGATTCCCATCTAGTGAAATTGTTTTGGCTTCTGCTGTGTGTCTTCCATCTCATCTCTTGGTTGTCCAGAGAAGCTGTGGCTGCCCCATCCCTGGCAGTGTCCAAGGTCAGGTTGGATGAGGCTTGGAGCAATCTGCTCTAGTGGAAGGTGTCCCTGCCTGTAAAAGACGAGCTTTAAGATGTCTTCTAACCCAAATCATTCTGGGGTTCTCCCCATCGTCATGTGGGCCACGTGTCAGGCTGACATTCCTCAACTCCATCCCGTCTCCTCCAGACAGAGCATTTCCTACCATGTTTTTCAGTGCCCTGAACCAGTCCCACATCCTAAACCCATCTGAACACGAATGCAAGAGCTGTCAGGATGATGGGCAGCACCTCAAGGAGCCTCTATCCAAGGCACGGTGGGGCTGCTTCCACCCCATCAAAGGATGGACCCCGGACTTCTCTGGCTTCATGTAGGCTCCAGATGGAGGCAGGTGATGCCCTAACAGTGCCGTGTGTGAGGACAGAGGGGGATGAAGGCCATTCACTTTTAAATTGATGCACAAAACAAAAAGGGTGGAGTAGGGGGAGGCAGGCAGCTGGAAGGATGAGCCATCAGCTCTTTGCATCCTCAGCAGCTGCCCCTGGTGCTGTACTCTCCTCTCTCCACAGCCCCCAGCAAGATCCATGACCTACTGCCCAAAAGCACCAAGTTTGGCCCAAATTGCCAATTCCCATTAGGAATGAGGCTGTGCGTGGCATTCCAAGGCTGGCAGCTGGCACAGCCCAGTCTCAGCAAAAAGCACCCCATTGGGCAGCACGGGGACAGGCAGACAAGGCCTTGGTCATCCTCCCCCAGCACCATGGGGCTGCACCCCCTCTTCAACCCAGTGGAGAAAAAGACAGAGCTGGTTCCTTGAATTTGGCTGCTAAATGGCCATATTTTGGGAGAGAACTGCTTCCCCCTTTTTTGGGGATGTGTGTGAGCTCAAGGAAGAGCAGCAGCAGTAGCATGCATGCCCTCGGGGGGGACTGCCAGGCTGGTAGGAATCTCAGGCGGAAGCAGCCAGGTCCTCCCGTCCCTGTTCAGCAATTAAGGCACTCAGTGGAGGCGATTAAAAGGAAGAGGTTAATAACTGGAGGTCAGCACTTGATTACCTGGGAGTGCTTTCCCCTGCTCAGAACAGCACCGATGGCAGCGGGGCTGGCTGGAGCACCAGCAGAATCTGGCCAGCGTGCCACCCTGCACCAGGAATTCAGCATCAAACCCATTAGGTTTTAAAAATTGGTGTGTTTGGGGTTGTCCTTTTCTAGGCTCTGTGTTTATACGAGATTCTCTGCAGTGTGAAAGCCAGAAAGTGGCCTTTAAATAAGGAGCTGAGCTCCTCACTTATTGACTGCAGACACTGTGGTTCCCTCCTGACACGCTTGTTTAGCAGCTCTGCCGGGGAAAAGGAGGCCGGGGAGAGAACAGGATGTTTCACCAGCAGCCCAGGCAGCAGGATGGGGTTATCCACACAGCTCTGACAGGGCAGAGAGAGCTCACGGCCCCCAGATTGGGGCTGCTCCTACCTGCATCTCCCACCCTGAGCCAGCCAGTGATGGGCTACACCTGAGCAAACAGTTCACAGCTCCACCTGTGTAACCCACACCCTTTTCCCCCTCCTGCCTTCACCCCTTTTCTGCAGCGCTGGCTGAGCCCCCAGCCCTGTGTGCCATCAGGTGGGGCCTCCTGGCCAAGGGCACCTCCACATCAGCCTGGGCCCAAACAGCATGGACAGTTCTTCCCTGACGAGCCAGGACAGAGAGAGGCTGTGAGGCTAAGTAAGACTGCATTCTTGCTCCAGCCTGCCTCAGTTTACCCCTTGTGGCTCCCAGCTAATGCCGCGCCAGCCTGGGAGAAGAACATGGAAGCACAGGAATGAAAACGTCCCAGGGGAGGAGGGAGGGCTGGGAGCGTGCCAGGTGACATGCTTCCCTGGCAGAAACTCTTTTGCTTTGCGTGCAAACAGCACACTGGTGCAGATGTTGCTTTTAATCCATCCCCGTGGTCTCTGTGTTCGGGCTGCAGGATGGGCAAGAAGTGGGAATCAGACGTTTGGCTCTGCAGGAAGCTTCACACTGAGCATTTTGCCCAGGGCTTCTCTGTTGGCCACATGGAACCACCAGGCAGCTGCCAGCAGATCTGCTCTGGGTCTGACAGAGTTTCTGGGTGAGGCAGGAGATGCCAAGCTGCCTGTGGCCCTCTCTGCCCCAGCACGGGGCCGCTCTGGCTCCTTCCTGGTGACTCAGTTTCCCCGCAGGTACCAGAGATGCTCCTGGGCACCAGTGGGATCACCTCTCGCTCTCCCAGCTACCCCAGCAGATGGTGGGATGTGATCCCCGGGAAATGGGCATCCCCAAGCCGGGCAGTGCCGTGGCCTAGAGCTGCTCTGCCAACACGAGCCCGTGGAAGTTTGTCACCGTTCTCTCCACACGCCAGGCCTGTGGCTTGGTGGGGTTTGCCACCAGCCCCCCTTGCTTCCCCTGCCTCTCCGAAGCCCAGCGACATCTGCGTAGCCAAGAGGCAACCCAAAGCCTCGCCGGCTCTTTTTCAGTCTCATCTTTTTGATTTTCCTCCCCCTTCTCCTGACAAGCTTGGAAGCGCAGTCAAGGTGGCAAATTAGCACCAGAACCTTCTTAATTGGCAGGCAGGAGCCTTCTCCTGCTGTTTGGGCTGTCATCAGCTGCTTCAGCACATTTTCAGCTTCTCTCTCTTTCAGCTTCTCTCTCTTTCAGTCTATTTTCTCCCTTCACCGATGGTGGGCTGTTTTTCCTCTCTGCTATCTCTTTCAAAGCCATTGAGGGCTCTCATCCCCCTGTGCCGTGCTTCCTGATGTTTTCTCCCAGGAGAGGATTTACAGGGCCTGTGGTAAATGGCCACTTCTTAAGGAGCATGAGGGGAAAATTAACAACCTCTTGAAATGGTGGCGACCTCAGCTTCTCCCTCCCTCTTCCTCCTCCTCAGCCTCCTGCCACAGTCTCTGAAGGAGGCAGGAGAATCAGCATAGAGCAGGCAAAGGGGGAGGTTTCTTCAAGCCCAGGTATGCAGATGTCCCAGCCACCCTCCTGTGTCCCCACTAGGAGCTCAGTGAGAACCTGGGACTCAAGCTGGTGGGGACCTCAGGAAGGTCCAGTCCCAGTCCCTCAGCTCCCTTCTTCCCTCCTCACCAACTCCTTCTTAAGCAAAGATGGAAAAGCATAACCTCACCCACCCAACCCCACCGCCTGCACCAGCCCCTGGCCTCCTTGAGTGTCCTCAGCTGCTCCCAGCTCTTAAGGAGAACCTGGAGACCTCTTTAGACACCATCAAATAAAGTCCCTTCACAGCACCCCATTCTACAAGTGGAAAAATTTGCAGAGGACCAGGGATGACGATGGCAAATTGCTTTGTCCTCCCTGAGCTCATGGCTGGGAGCTGCTGCTGCCAGCAGCAATGTCCCCATCCATTAAATACGGGTGCCCTGCCCTGGGGTGCCACCACAGCCAGTGTAAATCAGCCGTGCTGGAGCCAGGGACACAGCAATCCACAGCAATCCACAGCAATCCACTGCCAGGAGCCCAGCTGGAGGACTTACCTCATCCACTGCACCCTGACCCCGCCCGGGACAGAGCTCCCCTGGGACCCTGAGGCCTCAGAGCTGCCCCCAGACAGTGCTTCCACAGGACCTCTGGGCTGTGCTCCTGGACCAAGGGCCGAGGTGGTCAAATTTTGGTGGGATGATGGGATTTTGGAATTTGGAGGGATTTTCCTGCAGGGTGCAATAAAATCCCAAACAAATCTGCCAACCAGACCTTTTGCTCCTACTGCATATGCCAGGAGTGGAGACTGACTGGATGGAAAGAAAGAAGGAGAAAAATCAGTCAAATTGTTTTTAAAAGTGCTCTCCCAGCCTACAGGCATCCTCTTCTCTGTACACAAACCCCGTGGGATATGCAAACCCTCCCAGCCCATCTGCCTCAAAATCAGCAGTGGTTGCTACATCAGTTACCACCTTCCAGCTTTTCCCTCAAAGTGATTCCCTGCAATGGTTCCTCACCCTTTCCTTGCCCCTGGTGGTATCGGTCCACTCAGGAATATGGGAATTGAAGGAAATAAAGGGTCTCAGGGGCCTATTTCCCCACCTGCAGCCCATTTTATCGCTGGGAGAGCCCACGCCACCAAGGATTTATTTCCCACCTTGTTTTCCAAACTAGTTTCTATGGTTGTTTCACCACCATAACAGTAAAAAAGTGTGGCACATAAACCGCCCCAAATAGTGTCCAGGGATGTGAAATCCTATAAATCCCAGGAGGCTGCTGGGAGAAGAGGGTTGTTCAGATCAGGCCTGTTCCATTCAAGTCATCTCCTCATTGGCCATAAATCAGGGGGCTCCTCCAGAGCCCTCGAAACTCTGTTAAAAAGAGATTCCTTCTCTCCTGAGCCTTGGCAGTGGTGTTGGGAGCAATGGTCTCAGACAGGCTCCTGGGGGAACAGAATCAGCGATTACCCAAATTAGTTTCTAATAGCTTTTATCTCCTAATTTCTCCTTTGTCAAGTGCTAAAATCCATTAATAATCAAGAGACCATGTGGAAAAACATTTAACATCGCAGCTGCCAAGAGCTCCTGCCCTGTCACACTCCAACACGGTTACAGAAGAGGAGGAAAGAAATAAAGTATTATTTTTTAATGTTAAATCCAACTCTCCAGTTAAACTGTCTCCTGGTTTTGCTGATCAGCAGGATAATGGGGCAAATCCATTCATGGAGCAGTACATCCTGCACCCCCCATCTTGCTCCTCTCCTGCCCTTGCTGAACCAAAATTCCCCACATGCCTCATCCGTGTGTTGGTTCCTTCCTAGAGGGACACAAAGGTTGCTGGCCAAGGTGTGTAACACCCTTGATCCAGCCTGTACCTGGTGCTTCCCATCCCAATGCAGGCAGGGTGCAGCTCTCCGTGGGATAGGCACAGGCACATCACAGGGTCCTCCGTGGGTTGAGGTTGGGGTGGACCATTTCCACCCCAGGGCTGGTCCTTTCCACTCTCCAATAGCTCTGCCAAAATACTGCAGCCCTTAATTCCATCCCCTTCAAGTCCCTCAGCTTTATGCATTTTTTATCTTGGCCTTGCAGAGCTGACCTCAGCCCTCCCGCCACGGCTCTCCCTGCTCAGGAGGAAATCTACCCCTGCCTTGCTTCAATTTGCATCACTACCCCCCTCCTAATCACCTGTTTGAACAGTTTAATGGGCTTCTAATAAAACATTGCATTTCTGAAGCTCCCCACGATGCAATAATTCCCGCCAGCATCCCCGGAGGGACGCACACAACTGCTGCTCGGCATTGCTCCTGGCTTTCCCTCTGCGTCTGGGCTGCTTCCCCAGCAGCAGCATCCCGGGAAGAGGAGGGAAATACAACCCTGCATCCAACCCAGAGGTTGTTGCCTGAGCAACGGCAGAGGTGGGCACAAGGATCCAAGAGGCACAGCCAGAGGTGAGCTTTGGACACAATTACCAGAGGGTTCCAGGCACACTGTGGGGAAAAAATTGGGAGCAAGGAAGGAGTTGGGGTGTTGCTGCATGGATAGGTGGCTGTGGGACCTGCTGGGAGCAGGGAGAATAGAGGAGGCATGGGAAGGCTGAGCAAGGTCAGTGCCTGCAGCATTCCACATCCCAGCTGCGTGGCTGTGGGGTGGTGTCAGGGGGCTCAATCCCAGAACCAGGGTGGATGTGGGACAAGCTGGTTTAAAGAACACTGTTGTCCAACGTCCCCTGGCCTTACCACTTTTCTCCTTCCTCTCTTGCCAAGAGGATGGTGACCTGAAGAAGGAGATCGAGATGCTTTTCTTTGCAGCTTAACCATTGCTCAGAGGCAGAATCAAGAGTGATTGACCCCATACAGCAAACCCAGTATCCCATAGAACCAGTAAGTCCTCACTTCCACCTGACTGGGCATCCATCGGCCTGCCCAAGGCCTGATGGGCACTTGCAGACCCTGTCCTGAGCCCCTTTGCCTCAAACAGCCTGGGTTCAGGTGCTGGCCTCACAGAGGTGAGCACATTGCAATGGCACCGTCACCACCTTGGGGCCGGACCCCTGCCAGCCAGGATCTGGCCCTTGCTAGGACATCAGTCCCTAAGTGACCTTCCTGGTAAAGGTTAGGACATCACTACCACCGTGAATATTCATCCCCCTGCTTCCTTCTCCGACCCTCAGCAAGGCTGGGCATCTTGTTATGGATTTATTTGTGTTTTGCTGTTGGCTCACGCATCATTAAAGAGCCACTGCTGCGGGCTCCGCGCACTCCCGAGCCACCCACTGACAGCTGCTCTGTGGTCACATCCACACGTGGACTTAATGGATACGGATTGCACCACGGAAATCCCTCTGGAGCATCCCTAGGGATGCGCAACATCACCCAGGAGCAACCCCCTGTGCTGGCTTTCTTACAAAGTGGTGGAATCCACACCATCTGGTCACGAGGGGATGCAATGCTGGGATGGGATCCGAATGCTTTCCAGGGTTTTGCCCCTAACCAAGAGAGATTTAGTTGCTGGGGGTGGGGTGCAGTGAGGTCACAAACTGAAATACACCCAGACACATACAGTACGTAAAACTACAGTCTGTTTCCTCTCTAATTGGTAATAAATGTAAATGTTTAGTTATGCCTGGCTTGGGAGCTATGAAAAACATCTGGCTGGCTGGTTTTCCTGCCTGCCATCTGTAGCCGAAAGGAAAAGTGAGAGGTGCATGTGTGAGCACCTGAGGAAGGCGGCAGCGGCAGAGAGGGAGTGGGAGCAGGAGAGAGGGGGAGGAGGAGGATTGCTGGAGCAATGGGGACCTCCAGATTTTGCATCTCTGCTCGGTTCTTGCTCCTCTCCCAGGTAATGCGACCCACAAAGGAATGGCCCATGCCTTCCAGGGCTGCTGACACAGAATTCCCCGGCACTGACGGGGGAAACAAAGCCAGAAAGCCCCAGGAGATCTCCTCCTGGCCATTAATTACCATTAACCAGAAGCTCTGATCGGATCAAACCTTGAGCAGTGCCTTATCATCCCTTCGTGCAGCACAAAGACCTTACAGCTGAAACAGCCAGACCATGCTGCCAAGGAAGGGATGCTCTGCTACTCCTGTCCCATAGCTGTCCTTAGGATGCAGCACCATCCCCACCAGTTAAAGACTGGAAGGAAACCACTGACCCAGAGAAGAAAATACAGCCCCTTTTCAGCTCTAAAAACTTTTTCAGTGCCAGGTCCCCAGGGCTGGGGAAGTTTGGAGAGCTGAAAAAGCTAATGAGTTCAGAAAAACAGGTTTGGTACAGAATTAAGCACAGGAGGAGGTGTAGATTCCCCCTCTCCGCTGGACCTGGTTTCCTGCCCTCTCCCAGAAGCTGCTCCAGCCTCACAGCAATGCCATCACCACCACTCCTTGCTGGACTCATACCTGCCCCATCCCAGCTGGAGTTCCGGGCACCCAGCAGCCTTCCTCCTCCTCCTCCCCTGCCCGCCTGGTTCACTCTTATTCTGGCAGCGCCGCCTCTTACTTTGAAGCAGGCTTTTCTTGGAGAAGAAGCCTCGCTTCCCAGACCGTCCCCAAAGAGCCTGCCGAGTACTCGCTCTCTCCCGTCCCTCCTCCTGCCTTGATCAAGGCTGAAGGCTGAAATCCAAGTGCATTGATCAAAGCGTCTTCTTCGGGCGAGATTCGCTGGCGAGGAAAAGCAACAGTTGTTGCGGAGCTGCTCCAAGGGGCCAGCGGTTCTTTGCCAGGAGGAAGATGGTAGCGGCGGGGAGGAGGTGAGAAGGACTCCACGGCACCCAGGGCAGCGAAGCAAAGGGGTTTTCACTGCCCGGGGAGGTTGTGGGCTGTCACAGGAGAGAGTGGTGCTGCCAAGGCGTTTGGGACTGAGCAGCAGGCAGATGTCCTGCTTCTGAGCTCTCCTAGGGAAAGATGCAACTTTACATACGGCTGGGACAGGGATGAATAAGGCCTGGGCACGGTGTGCCACGTCCAAGGTCTTTTGCCTTGAGACAAAAGCCCCCCGTTCCCAGGGAGCAGCCTGGAACCAGCTCAGGCTACACAAAGCCCTTGAAGAGCCGCGGGCTGGCAGGCGCAGCCGGCAGCCCCTGGTTCGGCGCCGAGCCGTGGGGCTGGGTGCCAGGTGCTCCTGCCAAGGTGAAAGCGGAGAGATCAGGCAGCCAGATGGCATCCTCCCTCAAAAACAACCACCGGGACACAAACAAGCTCGTCTGCCACTGAGGGCTGGAGCCGGCCCCATGCGGCCGTGGCTGCCCTGAGGGGGTGCCCCGGGAGGGGAGGGGGCAGCAGGAGCAGGGGAAAGCCCTGTGTAACTCAGCCAAACCCATCTACAGCCTCCCAGCAAAACACACAGCCTTCAAAACACTGGGACAGACTCTCCTGAGAGGTCACACATTACTGGGGACACCCCCCTTGGTCACTGCTGCCAAGCTGGCAGACTGCTGCGGCCACACCACCTTATTCCCTGGTGGAGTCAATCCCCACTGGCTCCAGCTCTCAGAGACGCGAATCCACATCTCCACGGTCAGGCCATCAGCAGGTGCGACTCCAGGAGATTTACACCAACCATGAGGTCTGTCCAAATGTGGGAAAGGGTGAGATGTGGCTGGTGCGGGAGGAAAGGCCAGCAGTGACATTGGCATGCTGCTCCTGGCAGCCTCCAAGCCGCTGCAGCAGCTGCCTTTGAGCACTTTTCAGCCAATTCAATGAAAATGAGATGTTCGAGTGAATGAAGATAATTTAATAATGAATAGCTCCAACTTATTGGAGAAGGTCTCCATATCCCTGCCTGACAGTCGCTGCCTCTAAGTGCAGTTTAATAAGGGAATCACCATCACTCAGCCCTGTGGTAGCAAATCAACATTTTGCTACTCAGGGAAAAGGCTCTGCACTTCCTAAAGGGTGAAGCTATTTCTCAGGGAGCCTAAACTCTGTTGGACTTTCAAAGGGAAAAGGGAAAAAAATAGAAAAAATTTTAAAAAAAGAGAGAGGAAAATAATGAACCAGCAAAGCAGCCCATATTCAGAGGCAAAATGTAATTAAAAATAAAAGCCAGCTTGAAGAAGGCTGTAAGTCATCTGAAGCAGCAGCCAACGCTGCGAGCAACAGCGATGCTGGCAGAGCCTGTGAGTGGGGACACAGTGGGTCCTGAAGCTGCACTGAGCCAGGGCAGCATCTCGGCAAGACACTTCAGTCCATCAGGGTGCTACTCTTTCCAGCCAGCACTAGGATGTCTCTGCTACTCGCCATCCTCCCCGGCTGCCTCTGTGGCTGGGAAAGGGCAGCATTATCCCCCTGTGCCAGCTCTGGGCATACGCCCCCAGCCTCCAACACTGCGGAGAAGTGCTGCCAGTCATCTCCACCCAAAATCACTGTCTGTACAGCAAAACCAGAAAATGCCCACAGAACATCTTCGGTGATGATGGATTGAGCTGGGAAGCATCCCCACAATGATAACAGGACTACACACAGGTCTCACCAGCTGGGCAAGCAGCCTCGTGGCCCCATCCTGCTGCCCAACAGCAGGCAGCCCTCATCCACGCTGGAGAAATTCCACCAGCGAGTTACTTCCTGAAGGCATGGATCTACCCCCTAGCCAGTATCGATCCAGGCAGCGGAGGGCTGCGTGCTGCCCAGCGCTGCTGCTCCCGTGCGGGCAGAGGGAGGCGCGGGATGCCAGGCCCTGCGGATTCCTGCTGACACCTGCCAGCACTGAGTGCTTAATTATTAATTGCATTTCCAGTAGCAATTGTTGCTCGTGCCGATGGAGTTGGACTAGACATCACAAGCAATTAGCAGCCCCTTGGCTGGCATGCGGTTGGTACCTGCTTAGTGCTCTGCTCACGTCCTGCGCAGGCTGCGGGCCGGGAAGGAGGAGCTGTTCCCATCTCTGCTCGGAGCCGCCGCGCGCCCAGGCCGTGCACGGTGGGCACGGTGCTGCTGCCAGCCAGGGGCCAGCCCTGCCGTGGTGCTGGCCTTGTCCCCTCCTGCAGCCGTGTGGAGGAGGACACGTGGGACATTGGCTGCTGTGCCACCGATGGCCATCCCCTGGAGGCACCAGGGCCTCGGACAGGTCTCCTGGGCGAGCAGAGCCATGGGCAGGAGAGGTGGGAGCTATGGCAGAGGAGCCAGCTCCAAACCCAGTCCTGGGCAGAGCGATCTCAGGGCCAACCTCGCCTCTGCCACGACTCAGGTGTTCAATCAAATTAATTTTTATCATAACCGAAGTGACTGGTCAGTGGAATCCAAGTGGGCTTTTCCTACTCATTGAGACCATTTCATAGCTCAATTTTGGGAGCTTATTTTCCACTTCATTGAGTGCCATGTTACTGCAAATGAACATATTCCTTGGTTGGTGTGATGGAAAATACAGCTGTAAATGCTTTCTGCTTCATTTGGGTAAAGAGCTCCAGATAGGACTAAGTATAAAGAGAATTTAAATGCTCGACTTCATTAAAAAAGTTGTTTCCCATTCTCTTTCTTCCTGAAAATACAGGGCTGCTAGCAAAGAGAGCAAAAGAAGGCTTTAAATTTACATCAGTGTCATGCTAACCCAGATCACTCCCCACTCGTGACTGATGGCAGATGCCTGCCAGGAGCTTGTGTTGAGGATGTTCAGAGGAGTGGGAAGATGAAGGTAGAGGATGGGATGCCCCGTGCTGAAGCCCAGGGTCACGCCATGCCCATCTGTTTACCTCTGTATCAACCTCTCTGATTCCTTTCAGGCAGTTGTAGAGAGCAACATGGTGCCTCCTGAGCCTCCTTCTTTGCAGGATAACCACACCCGGCTCCCTCAGCCATAAGAGTTGTGCTCCAAACCCTTGTCCAGCTGTGGTGCCCTCCTCTGAACACATTCCAGCACCTCAAAATCTTTCTTGTAGCAAGGGGCCCAAAACTGAAGAGAGGATTTGAGGTGCCTCAGCAGTGCCAAGTGCAGGAATGAAGTGCCACCTCTTCCCACAGCCATAAGCCCTCCTGGCTTGTTGTCCTTCCTGGATCCCTCTCCAAGCTACCCAGCAGCCTAGCAGACTCCCTGGTATCCCCCTGGGCCAAAGCAGGGAGAGGATCCTCCTGCTCCAGCTGGGACTGGCAAAGTCAGCAAGAGCAATCCCATGCCATGCAAAATCTGAACCGATTTCTCTCCTGGAAGTAAAGGGCCACTGCAGCCCAGGGAGACACCTCAGCAAATCTTGGGAATCTTGAGCCTTCCAAATCCCACGGGGCTAGGATGTCAGGTTGTGCTCTGCTCTTACCTGATACCAGCAAAATGGGGGGAGACTTTAATCTCTGCTGAATCCAATTTTAACCCAAGAGGAAATGCACTCCAGGTTCCCAGGGTTTACGCAGAAACAGGTCATCTCAGCAGGGCTGTGGCAGAGCAGGCAGGGTGAGTGACAGGCAGCAGGATTACAGCTGACTGCAGGATAAACAGAGTTCACTTAAATCACAGAGTAACCACCTATTGCAAGTTTGCTAAATTTCAAACTGCAGCTTCTTATCTCCCAAATGTTTACATGGAATTGGTGGGAATGAGTTCCATATAAGATTCATAGAAATAACTGAAGTTAATCCAACCTTCCCTTTCAGTGGAGAAGCCAGGAGCAAAGTGACATCCATGGCTCTCTTACCTCTAACAAGGTGCTTCACACAGACCGGTCAAACCAGAGGGACCTGGGTCCAACAACACCACAGATAGCAAAGAGCCACAACAGCCTCTTGTCAAAGACTTCCCTTCCATTTCCCTTCCTCTGATCAAGAAGTTCATCACTCTGCTTTCCAGCAGAACTTAAGGCACTTTATGAAGGTATTAAATGGCACCATTTAAATCTCCAAGGCATGGAGACAATCCTGATGTGCGAGGGCAGGACAGGGAACCTCCCACGCATCACCCAACCCCAGAGAGCAGCACTGAATCCTGTGTGGCCTGGAGGGTCCCTGACCAGTCTGGCACCCTCACATTACCCTGCTGGAATGGTACCACCCACTACACCACAACTTTCCCTTGCATCTACCACCATTTCAATAGCTGGCAGCAGGTGTGAACAATTACCACCCAAAGCCTGGATGAAGGACAACGTGATACAATTATCACCCTAATGGCATTTGAAGACTATCACCACCGGCTAGAAGTAAAACTTCAGCTGAGTGAGCTTAATAAGCATATCTAATGTAATATTTGCAGGGAAGGGCCGGCTGGCTTTAGGAGGGATTATGGTAGCTTTGCAGCTTTGCGTAGCTTTACATGGGATATTTCACATGCAACAGATAAAAGAGGATGACCCCGTGATAGCTGCAAGCCCCGATGGTGCCAGCAGCCTGCAATGCTCCCTCCCATCTCCTGTTAAGTAGGGGATTACGTGCTCAGAGACCCGGTGGCACAGGATCCTTGCTCTGGTTGCCTCCATGATGGTGGCAGCCAGCAGAGTCCCCACCCTCTTGGTTATGGCCAGCCACTGTGGCATCTCCCCGGCAGACAGCTGAAACCTGCTGGAGGCACCGCATTGTTCTCTGCCAGTGCACAGCAGGCTCCAGACCTGCAGATCCATCCTGCTTGGAGGTGCTCCCCCATCTTTGCCCACCCTCTGGATGGGAACAGATCCCAGAGGGACCAGGGGTTAACTGGGCTTGCAGGAGCCCAGCTCTAGGTGCACCAGCCTCACACAGTGTGGTGAATCCATATGCCCTCGCCCCTTGATTCCTTCTCCAGCCCAGGAGCCGTCACCAGCTCTGACTCAATGGCTTGGACCCCCAGAAGCGACCAGGCACCTCAAGCCTTGTGCTTCCCTCAAGTGGGAATTGCTGCCAGGGGAGCAGTGGGTAAGGAGTCACCAGGGATTTTCAGCTGGTCCTGCTGGTTCCTGCACCCACAGGGACGGAAATCACAGAGAAGGCAGGTGATTGCACAACAGCTCAAGGGATCTACTGCACATGGCCAAGCCCTGAAACACCCAGCCACATGGCACCAGGAAGAGAGGGTTTAATTCAGGTCTAGAGACCTTCCTAAGCCTAACAGGTATCCAAAATTTTTCTTTATGAAGGACTAAAAACCAGAAAAGAGCTTTGCAAGTCTCAGATTCCAGTGTTGTTATCCAAAGCAGAAGGTGCCTGTCAGCACCTGAGAGCACAGACTGCCCTGGGGCCAGCCAGGCCTTAGGTAATGTCCTATATAAGGCTCCTGCCTCCACGTGCTGCCCCGGAGAGCTCCTCGGAAATGCTGCCTTACTGCCTTGAGATGCATCAGGTTTTGCTCAGCTTTGAACCACCGGGTCACCTTGTTGTTAATTAATGCACCACTAAAATTATGTTTGGGGGCTACTAAGGTTTATTGGGTAGAAAATTATTTCAAATACAGAGAGCAGGCAGTAAAGACTGGAAATATGTTTTCATGTATAAAGCTAATTGCTACAGGGAATCCCTCTGGGATCCATTTGGAGCCCCTGCTTTTTTATTTGCTTCCTGCGTTAACGACCTGGCCAAGGTTTGTAGAACAGCAAGCACACGAGTGATTGCTGGTGGTGTGGTGCCCTGCACGCTGGCAGCCAGCACGGGGGGATCCACAATGTCCCCACAGTAGTCCTCAGCCATGTGCTCTGTCACAGCAGACCAGGGCAGCCTGGCAACCACAGAATCATGGTTAATGTTGGGAAGGACCTTTAAGACCATCAAATCTAGCTGTTAACCCAGCACTGCCAAGCCCACCCAGTGCCCATCCACCCCTTTTTTGAACACTTCCAAGAACAATGACTCACCACATTGCTGTTCCACTTAGCGCTCAACTAGTCTTTCAGTGAATTTTTTTTTTCCAGTATCCAATCTAAACCTTCCCTGGAGCAACTTGAGGACATCTCCTTTTGTCCTGTCACTCGTTACCATGGTGGCAACCTTGCTGGATCCAGCTCTGCTCTCAGCCGTGGGGCTGCTTGTCATCCTTCTGTTCTCTGGATGAGTTCAGTGAGCCACAGGAGAAGCCTATCCCACCCTCCTGCTGGCATGGGTGTTTCTGCAGAGGAACCCCGAGAAAGGGATCTGCTGCTCCCAGGAAAGCCTCATGCCAGTCCCACAGACACACCAGTGCTGGCAACTGCACTTGAAGTCTCCACGAGTCCAGAAGCAAAACTGTCCAGATGCAGCCTTGAAAGTGAGACTGGCCTAAGGCCAGACCTGTGACCAAAGGACTTTGCTTTAACATCCCAGAGACCCCAAAGTACCTGTTTGTCTGAGAAAAGATGTCCTGTCTGATATCCTGCAGGCCCCCAGCCATCCCAGTAGGAAGGAGCGAGTCCTCATTTCCAGGAAGGGGTCCACTTCTCACAGGTGCATGTAAAGTAAAGTAAAAATGCAGGAACTTCCCAGCCCGGGCTCAGCCACAACTGGATCAGGAAGGGCCAAGAGGGGTTACCTAGCTCAGCATCTCATGGCGTTGCTGAGAGGCAGGGGCTCCCTGGCTCCAAGAGTTCACAGCCAGGCCCTGCTGCCCTGCCCCAGGCAGGGACAGCACACACTGCTGCCCAGAGAACACCTAAGTGCTTTTCTGGACCACAGCCCGAGCGAACTGAGGGGGCTTGAGTGGCACAGATGGCATTTTTCTTCCTTCTTTTTGTTCCTTTTTATTTTTGCCCTGATGGTGCCCTCTGAAATCTAAGTGCATGCACAGTGGTGACCCAAGCAGGTGCCTGACTTGGACTCACACAGAACAGTTTTATTCATAAAACCATCTTGCTCCCTGCTCAGTCTGGTGATGGGGGAACACACTGAACTGCCTTATTTCCTATGTTCAGCCACTCCTTTGCTCTATTTAATTTTGCTTCCTAGAGGCAGCATCTCTCCCTCTAACTGCTCCTTATTCCAGTGCCTCTGAGGCATGCAAGGTTCCAACACAAGCCAAGCATCAGGATCCTGCTCCCAGTCTGGGCTTGGAGGGTCTGGACAGCAGCTGGGCCACCAAGGAATGTGGAGGTTTGTTCACCCATCACCTGGGGATTTTGATGGTTCCAAGCCTGTCACAGCCATAAGCCAGGCAGGGCAGGCTGGAATCACTCAGAAATTGGGATTTGCTGGTGCTCCCTCTTCCCTATGGGAAGCAACTGCCCTGGGAGCAGGACAGCAGCCAGCAGTGCTGTGGAGGAGATGCTCCATCTCCCACTGAGTTGGCCAGCACAGAGAAATGAAAACGATGCCACGCTGCCCAAAACCACCCACTCTCTAGAATTTCCACTTCTAGAAAATACCAACAGAAAAAAATCCAATTCACAGCCAGAAACAACCCCCTTTAAAAAAAAAAAAAAAAAAGAGCCATTTGTCATGGAGGAAGCTGTTCCAATAATCATGGCCAGGCTTTGGCTTGTCGTTCCTGACATAAATACACTGGAATACAAAACCAAATAATTTCATCACCACTGGATTTTATTTCACTTCCTGCTCTCTCCTGCCTGTACCAAAGGCTTTTGAGGCAGGAACTGGCTCTCCCTAAGAGAATCTCCTATTACTGGCATGGCCAGCCTCCACTCGGGTTGTCCTGTGCAGGGCCAGGGGTTGGACTCAATGGTCCTTATGGGTGCCTTCCAACTCAGGATTTTCTGTGATTCTATGCCTCTGTAGCAGGGATGCTTCTGTCACTGGTAGCCAAGTGAGGGACCACACACACTTGAAAGCAAAGCACAGTTCCAAGACATCTCCATCTGCTGCAGCCCGTGTTGGGCAGCACCGTGCCCAGCCAGCATCGCCTCACCATGCAATTAGTGTGGGGTCAGGAACCTTTCCTTTCAACGTGCCCTGAGCATGGAGCTGGTGCTTGCAGGCTCCCAGACCCCGCAGTTCAAACAGCTTGGTCTCTGCCTTGGCAGCAGGAGCACGTCAGCTCCAGTGCTAGAGAAACAACGCGCTTTGAAATGCAGATCCTGCCCCGCTTTGTTCCCGCATCTTTGTAGGTGCCGGATCTACAACGCCCTCGCATCTTGATCGCTGGCCTTAGCACGGCCCCCTGCACCGGCTGTGTGTGATGAGCTCTTGTTAGTGTTCAGGACCACGCAAACCCCAGGAGCCTTTTGTCTCCCTCGGCTGCTCGTGACTGATGCTCAGGCAGGGAGATGTGGTGGTGCAAAGCTCGGGGTCAGCAGCAGCCGGACAGATCAGAGGATGCTTTTCAAGTTTAAGACCTTGGTTCAGAAAGCTGCTCAGAGGAGCAGCTGTTCACGTGTCTCTCCTGGTGCCATGGCAGGGGAGATCACGAATGAGAGAAAATTACTGCTCACGCACCAGCAGCTGGAGATATCAGCCCCCCTCCGGGCACGGGCAATCCTTTCACAACGGGAAGCCACATCCAGAGAGCTTCAGACAGAGATGGATTTGGGATCCCCGCGATGCTGATCATCTCCCCCCACGCAGGTGCCTGCCCCAGCCTGTCACCCCTGTCCTGGACCAGTGAGCTCACGCTGCCAAGGGGAATGTGGCTCACAGTGTGCTGGCAGACGCCCCATCCTTTTCAATTACGTTCAGTCCAATTCCCATCACGAGGAGGGGAGCCAGGAGGAAATGCCACCGAAGTCAGCAGAGTCGTGCTGCATAGTCTGGAGTGAGCAGGAGGAGATGCTAAGCCTGGTCTACACGCATCATCCGGGTCTCTTTTATCTGCCCCGTGCTGGCTCAACCCTCATTTAAATTTATGGCATCCATTCCCAAACTAGCAGGATGTGTTTATAATTAATAAGAGGGACGTGGGAGATGTGTCCTTTTTTTCTTCTTTAAAGCCAAACATCAGACAGTGTTCCAGCCTCTGCTCCCTGTGATGCAAAGCCTGCTCCAAAACCTGGTCCCCAGCTGCCAGCCTAAAAGCCAAATCGCAGGGCCTTGACCCCAGCAAACATCCCCCATTACAACACACAGAGCTGATTTAAACTTCTCCCAGGCTGAAGCCTTAATGATTCATGGGCTTGGAGCCCTCAGCCCGGTTTAGCCCACTTGCAGAAGTGGGCGCCAGCCCTGCACCGTCTGGGGTGCAGCCAACACACCCCAAAACTTCGGCAGCCACCAGCCCCAGGAATGGATACTACGGGGCTGTTCCTGCTGGCCCAATTCCCACATGAGAGGAATGAGCCCGCTTTTTACTGCCTGTCCTTGCCCCAGGCTTAGGACAGCATGGAAGGGCAGATCAGGATATCCAGCAGCCAGCCAGGATTTCCATCCCAGCACATCTGTTAGACCTGGAGACGTGGCCATGCCTGAAGCTGTAGGACAAGCCCATGGGAAGTTCAAGAGCCACCACTGTGATGTGGTGTGGGAAGTAATCAAGGAAGATAAACAGCTCTGTGAAATTCCTAGGCCCCTGTAACAGCAGAGGAATTATTTCAGAAAGCTGCAAGATCTGCGGAAGCCTCCAGGCACCAGAAGGAAGGCAAACAAAGCCCTGTGCTCCCTGCTGGCTGACCAAGGAAATCGATTCCTGTCCCCAGATGCGGGTCCAGCTGTGGCCACTCTCCACCACCTCAGAGAGAGACAGGACCACCACCAAACCCAGGAGCCAAATTAGGCACCAGGGGAGACGAGGATTCCTCCCTGGACTCTGCGGAGGACAGCAGACGCCCTGCAGTGAGGGATTAACATACAGCAAAGACAGCACAAACAAAGATCAATCCAGTCTCACTTCAGCACAGCAGATACCCAAGGACTCTCCCTTCTGGAAAGGCTCTGAATGAATAATCCTTCCCATGAATATTGAGAGCCAGCTTGAAACAGTGGCTGTCCCTTCTCACCCACCAGCCCTTTTGAAGGCCACTCCAGAAGGATCTCTTTCAAGCATCAGAAATTACTTCTAAAATCCTGTCTAAATTTATTTATGGCCAGCTCATCACACAGGGATGCATCTTTCCTGACCAGAGTCCTCACAAAAGCCAACGCATTAACAACTGGATGTCTTTGAAACCCTACTGGGGGTTACACCTAATCCCACTTTCTACAGTAAGCCTGGGACACAGCCAAAGGATTTGCCCTGTCCTGAAGGGGGACCTTGGATAGGACCCCTCCTTCCTCTTGGGATGAGCAGGGAGGGAGAGTGACTGGATATCTTAAAGCCTGCTTTAATGCCACAAAGAGATGTATTTGTAGACTTTGTGGCGGAAACACCATCAATTTTTCTTTCTCCTGCGCCGAGGCTATTTTGGGTTTGTCTGCCACAGAGACCAAGCCAGCAGAACCTGGCCCTTCCTGTGTGCAGAGCCAAGCGAGGAGGAGCAAACCCAGACACCTGGGATGGGAAGAGGTCCCTGCTACCTGCAGGATGGCGTGGCTGCCCTTCCAGCCCATCCCACAGGGGTTACGGATGTTCTTTAGGCTCCCCACTGCTTTCTAAGTGATTTCTAACTCCCACCTCATCCCAGCAAGGACCATTAAGCTTCTGAGATCTCTTGGAAACCTAAATAAAAACTCAGAGACTACCAAGAGATTTGTAGCCAGTAGTGGAAAGAAATGCCATCCATCTCCAGGAGTAGATGCTGAGGGGGTGGAAAACCAGTGCCAAGCCTCTGGGACCTCCTGGATATGCAGAGTGTCAGGGTGGCTGGGGACCTGGCTGCCAGAAGGACACCACAGACAAATAGCACACCTGGACCATCTTTCATAGGGACACAGGAATTCAGAGGGTCCTTCCACCACAGTAAAAGTTTGGGATTTAGATGCTCAGCGATATGGTTGAAACAATTTCCTTGATCTTTTATTACCCTGGTAAATAATTTATTGGGACAGGCATTTTAAAAAATCCCATAAAAGACCTATAAAACATATTTATCACACAAAAATAACCCCACTCCTTGGCTCCAACCAACAAGCTGAAAACTTGTTTGTATACTTCACTGCACATAAACTAACCAACGCCTTGTGACAGCTTTAAGCTTTTTAACAGCTCTCTCCCTGCTGCTTTTTATTTCCATTTTTCTCTCTGTGAATTCACAAGGTAAAAAAAGAAGAACCCACCACAACAGGAGAGGCTTCTGCTCTCGGACAGATGTTGACAGTCAGGAACTGCCCTTCCACTTTTCCTGACACCTGGAAAATTTAACAAATGTGGCTGCTTTTGGCTGAAAAACACAGCTCAAAGTTGTGGTTATTTGGAATAAGTTGGGACGTAGGGGTTGGCAGATGTACACAGAGGGATGGATGCATATGTGACTGTGGTGCCAGTGGTACAGGCATCAAGCCACCTCTTTGTGCCTCAGTTTCCCTCCTGAGATCAGGAGCACTTCTATCACATTCTGCTGGGAGAGGGCAGAGTCCTTTTTTTTTGCCTAAGCCTTGAATAAATGGAGAATTCAAAGAAAAAACTGAGGAATGAGTTTTGCCACCCAAAACATGCAGCTACCACAGGCACCAAAGCTTTTTGGCATTCCCTAGGACACGAGGGGATCCAGCTGGGTGAAGCCTGGCCAGCAGGATGAGAGCTCAGCTTGCTGCCAAGGTACAAAACCAGAAGCCAAACCACAGTGATTGCTGCAGGCAGGATTCCTGGAGCCAGGCAGTCGCACAGACCCAGAGGCAGACCTCCCACATCCCCGCACTGTGCCCACAAACCCGGACCTCACCCGGGACAGCTCTGCTCGGCCAAACGCCAACAGGCACAGCTGACCTGGCACGGGCTGGCCAGCCTGGGCGTGCTCTGAGGTGGGCTTCTCCTCTTCCCAGGAGCAAGGGCAGCTGTGGGAGCAGCAGGGAGGCCAGACTGAGTCTGGAGCTAGCCTGCATCGCTCTTGCAGGCATGCAGAGAAGCACTGGGAGGAGGGGGAGCACAGCCCCCTGGGTCAACAGGGCTGTCTGTCAGGGCTGCTGAGGCACACAGACACCCAGGCATGCACAGAGCCTGCTTCAGATGGCATCTGGCAGAGGGAGCCAGGAGCAGTCTGGGTCACAGTGCTCCCCATGCAGGACTCCCCATCCCCAGGCATCTCCAAACCCCCTCACCCTGGTCCTGGTTCCAGCACAGGAATGATATAATCCAGTTAAAATCCTTTTCAGGGCTCAATCGATACTCCAGCTGTTCTCCCCCTTTCACTGGGCTTCCCCTTCTGCCTTCCCAAAGCCCACACCAGCCACTTGAGCTACAGCTGCTTTCATACCTGTGTGAGCCAGAATGCTGCTGTCCACACTGGCTGGTTCTCCATTCTGCCTCCACCATGTTCTCTACAGAGAGATCATAAATTCAGAGCAAATTCAACCAAAAGGGCCCTTTGATGAAGAATGAGCTCTGAGAAGGTGGTCAGGGGTCAAAGTAAGCCGGGGCTGGGGTCTCTGCATGCTAGGCATCACTTCTGCTCAGCTCCAGTGCCACCCTGGTACACTTGCAGGGCATAGGAGAGCTCATCCAAGCCAGGCAAGGTTCTCCAGCTCCAGTGCAAGCCAGTCTCTGAAGGAGATTAAAGGCCAGCAGAGCATCATCTGGGATGGATGGTGTGGATCAGTGGGGCAGGGAGAGCCTTTCCTATCAGATCCCCAGTGTTGTCACTTCACCTCATCCCCTTCTAACACTTCCCTGTCACCACCTTTCCCTAATGCCAGCAAGACCCCTGGAGCCCAGCTGGTCTGGACAGCCCTGTGCCCACCATCCCATGCAGCTCAGCAAAGGGCCCAGCAGGACACACCATAGCAAGGACCTACCACCTACAGCAGCAGCAGCAGCACAGCAGGGATATCAGGCTTCCCTCCTTCCTCCTCACAGGACCTTCATCATTGCCAGCAGTGGAAGGAAGCAAAATGGGCACCATAAGCTGCAGTATGGATTAGATCTCTCCAAGTTTCCTGGGATGGAGATACAGCTGTGGACCTGAATGGGTCCTTTTGGCCAGGGAACAGCCTTTCCTGGGACTCCAGGCTCAACTTCGGGGCCTCTCCCACCTTCACCGAGTCCCACGGCTCCTTTGGCTGCCACTTCCGAACTGATGAGCACATTAGCAGTTAAGTCCATTTGCAGATTTAAAAGTCAAACCCTGCCACAGGAAATTAAAAGATAATGCAAAGAATTATTTAAAAAACTTAATCTTTATTACTCTCCACTCCCAAGCTGCTAATAAAAAAAAAATGTGTTCTTCATGCAGTCTCTATAAAAACAGGTCATAAGCAGAGGAAGGGAGGAAGGCAGATGCTTTAAAAAGGCATCTTTCATCCCTCTGCCCTGCCTGCTGTAACCATCCATCTGCACCTGTGTGTCAGCTCCCAGCAGTTTCCAACCCAGCCAGCCCCCTTTACCCTGTAAGGCAATTATTCTCCATTTCCATCTGGTCCCCCTTGTCCTCCCTGTTTTACATCTCCAGGAGACCAGCAGTCCCAGGTCCAGAGAGCAGTCTGGAAGGTGGTTTAATGGCACACCCTCCTTGCTCCAGGTATCCCCGAGCCCTGTACAAACCAGGATGAATTACAGCTCATTACAGAAAGGGCAGGCTCTTGGGAAGTAAACAACGCAGCTATTACAGGTGCCAGCAATAGCTCCACAACACCGGGGCAGGGCTGACACATGCGGGGAACCATGCCTGAGAGAGAGGTCAAGGATGCTCAGCAGCTCTCAGAAACCACTGAAGAGGCTGGGAGGGAGGGGGCAACTGCAAGAGTTTCTTCTGAAAATGCTTCTCTCTAAGGCTGTGCTCAAGAAAGCAGCTCAGCCCTTGGTTTTACAGCTGGAGCCCATGGAATCAGAAATGGGGCTGCAAACCACTTCTGTGTCATTATACCAGGAACAAGTCAGCTGGGTTGTGGAAGGTCCAAAAGCCACAATGGAGGAAGAGCACCCAATTTAGGACATGAGAGAGATGAAAAAGCAAGAGGCAGCAAACCCACCAGCTATGTCTGTGCTGCAGTAGAAGAAACAGCCACAGGCACAGATCTGTGTCCCACCAGCCCTCTGGCCAGCGTAGGAGTGTGCCTGGCCAGGAGAAGACCCACCACCAGTGCTCCTGCCAAAGCAGTGCCCCTGGTTGTGGTGGAAACACAGCCAAGCCAGGAAGGAGCACGTGCTTCACAGAAAGAGAGATGAGGGACCAAGAGGCGCTGCACTGCACCACAAGCACAGCATGAAAGCTGCTCCGTGCCCAGAGTTGTGGCAAAGGAGCTGGTCTTGAGCAAACCCCAGAACATGCCCTGATGGCTCCAGGGGAGCTGCAAAGTCCAACCTCCCCATCCTCACATGAGCAGTACAAGCATCAACCCACCCTCAAGCCTCCCCCACAGCACACAGTGGGTTTATCCCAGGTAAGGAAGCTCCACACCTTCTCCTCATTAGGGATAAAGGGAGCATTTGGCCTTTTCTGACTCCAGGAGGGGAAGGCACACCTGGAAATGAAGTGCTGGCAAGGAGCAGGTGCCGGGGGTGGAGGAAGGAGAAAGGCAGAGGCACAAGCAGGCTCAAACACGAGGGAGGAGAACCCCCTGGGAGGGACAGTGCCTGCGGTGCTGCTGCCTGGGACACCTGCGGTCCCCAGCACGGGCAGGAGCACAGGGGGACACGGCAGCACAGTGAGGCAGGAGGTGTTTTCCGAGGGGAGGCTGACTGTGATTGATGGTGCCGGGCTGCACTCTCACTGATGTAGAAAATTAGAGAGAGATCGCTTCAGATACCGACCCATCTGAGACACTTGTGGTGTCCATCTCCTGTACACAGGCACCTCTCCTGGGAGCTCTTGCTGCGGCTCGCAGGCTCGTTATTCAGAGTGCTGAACTGGGAAAAGCAATGCTATTTTATTCTTACTTCTTTCCTCCTCCCGAACTACTGAGTTGTATTATTCTTGGGAACACATAAGCTGATTTCCTTGTTCAGCTACTTGAAGGAAAGTTTGATTCTCCTCAACTAGGAAAAAGTAGCCTTTCACTTTTTCTTTTCTCTCCTCGACCAAAGCTGGGAAGAGCCTTTATAAAATACAGGAGCCATTTTCTCAGATGGAAATAGCTTCCTTAAGAACAGTGAGTCATGCTCCATGCTGGGATGGATCTGATGGCTGGTGGTCTACTGATGTAGCCTTGTGCTATTGTCCTCCTGGCAGGATGGTCCCTTCTTGGCTTCCAATCCCTCTGCCACTTCACCAGTTCCTGGTTTATAGTGGCTGCTTTTGGCCTTCCACTGCTTCTCTGCCAGATGACAAAAGAATTTTACAGCAGTCCTTAAGTGGGTTTTAAAAAAATCCACATAGGCTTCCATATAAAATGAAGAAGCCAGTAGTCTGGATCAGCACAGGCTGGGGTGTCTTCAGGAGAGGTGTCACACCACAGGCAGGACACCAGTGGGCCCTTGACTCCAAACAATGCTGTCCCTCAGTAGCAGGCAACCAGTTTCTTTCCAGACAGGTGTACCATCTGAGCTCGCATTCCTTTATTTCCAACCTTTCCATGCTAGAAATTTACCATGTCTAGAAATGGTAGAGGAACTTCTCTGACTGCTGCCCAAACAATCCCAAACAGGCCTCACAGTCCTGCAGCCAGGCACCTTTCTTCAAACTCCCCCAGAGCTCCAGGCACCTACACCAGCCCAGGCTCTTCCACTTTGCAAGCATGGCTAGAGGAGACTGACCGAGACGTTGGATGTGAGAGCTCCCACCTCTGGAAAGGGCAGGGAAATGGTTCCTTTTCCTTCATGACTCCAAACTGAGCCCCTGGTTTCTCCAGTTGGGGCAGCTGACCTTGTTCCCATGGTGAAAGGGCAGGTTTCTTTATTGAGCTCTTGGGTATCTCAAGAACGGCTCCAAATTTCCCTGCTTTGAAGCCCATCACCCAACACGGATGTCCAGGCTCCCGAACTAGGGAGTCCCTCCCAAGACAACAGCAGCTAAACCCAACCCTGCTTGTCTCCTTTGTTGAAAGGACAACGATGCCACCAGCTGCAGCCCTGCCAACGGTCTGAGCATCCCTTGGGTCACAGGGCACAGAGGGCTGGCAACAAGCAGCAAACACCAAATTCAAGACAAACTCTGAAGCGCTCAAGAAATCCCTGTAGGGATTGCCTGCTACCAATTTTCCCAGTGGTGGTTAGTCATCTGCCCTTTGGAAGTCCCTTCTGGGGGTGCAGAACAAATCCCCACACATCATCCCCCCCTTTCTCTATCCACTAATGGCTTCCCTCCACCCAGGCTGAGCATCCCCCAGCCTGAGCTAATGGTAGGAAATTAGCATTAAAATGATGGTTTGCTATTAGCGGTGCCTCAGCTCCCCATCACACTCCAGGAACAGCAAATGACAGGCTGTGATTTGGTGCAGAGGAGAAGGAACAACGGCAGCCAGAAGTGCTGAAGACATCCAAGGAAAGTTTTTGGCTCGTCTCTCCCAGCCCGGCAGCCCTTTCCCTTTGCAATCCCCGCCGTGCTCATCCACCGCACAGGCAATCCTACAAACAGATGGCACCTGGGCAGGAAAGCAGACAAACTGGCTCCCACCTGCAGGAGCACTAAGAGCTTTCAAAGCAGACGAGCGCCCGCTCGCCAAGAGCCCCGCGGGGTGGGAATGCCAGAGGAATCTGCCATCGGTCGCCTTCCTCATGGCTCAGCGGCTCCGGCTCCATCCTCGCCTGGTAGCAGGCATGCAGCTGGCTCCTCATGGGAGCTGGTGGCAGGAGGAGACCGTTGTTGTGTCCTAAATCGAATGGAAGAAGTGATTCAGGCTGAGCATCAATGGAGCGATGCTTCATTCTGTGTCAGCACAACGCTTCGGTTTGGAGGGCTTGCAGCCTGCAGTGAGAGGGTTTTCGTGGGTCCCCACTGAACATCCATCTGCTTGTCGAAAAACAAGCTCAGCTCATGCTGTCTGCTCTCTCTTCCTGCCAGAGTGGGGGTCTGCCCTCCCAGAAACCTCCCCTCTTTGACCAGGTAACAGTGGCAAGAGCATGGACAGACTCATTTCATTTTCTGCCTGCCTGCTCCTCTGAGCCCACCTGGCTGTAAGCTTCTCTGTAGGGGAGGGTGAGGCAAGCAATTCACATACCAGCCTGCAGAAAGAACCAAGAGGGCAGGAGCAACTCAGCAAATCCATGGGTGTCAGGGCAGGCTGTCAGCTCCCTTTGGGCACCTGAGTGAGCCTGCAGTCACACAGCAGAGATGGTGAACTCCTCCTTGCAGATCCCCATGGCACTGGTCACCTGCAGCAGGGACAGAGGACACAGCCAGGCTGAAATGTGCAGGAGCATTTGGCTGCTTTTGTGGAGTCGTGCACAACTGCTGAAAAATTCCAAAGCTGCATTTTAAGCCCCTTGAGGGGCTTAGGTCAAACTGGTGGCCAGCAATAGAACCCGAAGGAACAGCATGAAGCTGTGTCAGGGGAGGTTTAGGTTGGATATTAGGAAAATGTACCTCACCCAGAGGGTGGTTGGGCACTGGAACATGCTCCCCAGGGCAGTGGTCGTAGCCACAAGCCTGCCAGAGCTCAAGGAGTATTTGGACAATGCTCTCAACACGTGGTGGGATTGTTGGGGTGTCCTATGCAGGGACAGGAGTTAGACTTGATGATCCTTGTGGATTCCAACTCAGGATATTTTGTGATTCTACAGAACAATGCCCTTCCCTCTACCTCATCCTTAACTCTCTTTAAAAGTAACTGAACCAGCAAGTGTCCTCAAGCCCCAGCCTGCCAAATGCATTGTCACAGGCCTAAGAGGTGGGATGCAAAAGGCAGAGGGAAAAGAATACTAGTAAAAAGCAGGATAAAACTGTTTTCCCCTTCCCCAGCACTCCCTCCCAAGCAGCTGAGAGGTGGGAGCAAGGAGGACTCATCTGATGATGGATGAGAGAGAACTGATCCTTGGTAAGGCAGAGGGGGAGCAGAGAGAAGCACTGCTCCCAAAGGCGATTCTCACACCTCCTTGGGATGAGAAAAACAACCATGAGAGGCAGCAGAAGCCCTTCTCCCTGCACGTTTGGAATTTATCTCCGGCCTGTCAGGGGGGCCACAATCCAACCACACATTTGTATATTCACTGAGCCGTACACCCAGCTCAGGCAGACTCCTGACAGATGCAGATGGGAAAGCCATTTTTCATAAAGTGAGGGGAAAAAAAGGGAACAAGAAAAAATAGCAAAACAAAGAAATGCTCAGGCATCAGCTGGAAAAGATACAACAGGATCAGGGTTGAGAGAGAAGCAGAGTCAGATTAAACTTTTGGCTCTTCAAGTGCACTAAGAGGCCAGTCCCCTTCCTCTGTTTTCCACTGTGGCTTAGCAGCAGCAGGTACCGTCATCCTTTTTTCCATAACCAGCTGAAAAATGCAAACTGGGCCCAGAAAACACCAAGGCTTTGCTGAAGTGGTCCTTGGGGGCAGATGTTGGTAGAGGGGCTGCCAGAGCAGGTGGGCACAGGTACCTTTCTTGAAGATCAGCTCCTGCTCAGAGGAGGTGAAAGACAGCCTGCAGAAAATATGAACCATTAACATGTAAGTCTGCCCCTCACACCCTGACCTAGGTTAGACCTGGCCCTAAAGAGCATAGGGCCACCCAGGGCTCTAAAGGGACATCCCTGGCAGACCTCCTGCTGGTACAAGCCTGCTGGTACAGCAGAGAACCACTCTGTGCAATGCTGCCATGAAGGCCAACACAGCAGCTTCCAATTTGTCTCAGGCAGTGACAAGGGGTTTCCCTCTGTGCCAGGTCACCGTGCAGCCAAGAGGCATCAGTGACACGGGGTGGCTCACCCAGACAGCAGGAAGGGCTGCTCAGCTGTCCCCTGAGCAGCGTGTGTGCCTGCCCTGCTCAGCACCGGGAGCCAGCGGGTCCCGACGCAAGCCAAGGGGAAGAGGAAGGAAGAATTACCCTCATGGAGGGAAGGATTTCACCTCTTCACATTCTGCTGTTGTCACCGCCAGCCATAACATCACCCTCTTGATGTGAAATCGAAGTTGACAGTGATACAGGGAAGGAGCCGAGAGGGCAGCAAACCCTGCCCAGCCCTCTTTGTAACCCCAAATCTCCCGTGGCTCCCAGCCCCTGCGTGCAGCAGAGCCAGCACCTCATTACCAGGTTACTAAGCAAGTAGATATTCCTTTTCCAGAGCCACAGAGTAATATTTTCTTGCAGTTATCCATCCTTCTGGACAGCTCCGAGGAGGATTTAATTTTGGCCTCTGCTGCATCCTCTTTGTTTCTGAAACGAGAAACAGATGCAGGAGCCCACACCTCCTTTGCAAAACAACACCTGCAGCCATAAGCTGAAGTCACCAAAGCTTGAAGAGCTTCTGGTGCCAAAGTCCAGGTGCCTTCAGACTCACTGGAGGTGCATGGAGCCCCCCCAATCCCTGCTGCCTGCGGCATTTCCAGCTGATTCTCTTTGTCCCAGGAAAAAGCAAGCACAGGGCTGGGCAGCAAGGCTTGGTGAAGGTTACTGCTGAGACCTGGCAGAAATGTCATCCAGCAACACGTTTCAAGAAAGATTCATCCCCAAGCAGCCTGGCTCCATAATAAAAGTGTCAGAGCAGCTGACTTGCTTCCCCCCATTCTCACTGCATACAGATTTATCCTGTCTCAGGTCTCTCTCCCTCCATAAGCCAGCACGTGCCTTTCCTTTCAATAGCTTGGCAGTGAAACTCGGCCAGCTGAGATCGTGGGAGAAAAGGGAATACAAGAAAGGTGAAGGCATCATAGGGGGAAAATGCTCAGGAGCCAGGTTTCCTTCTCATTTTGGCTGCTCTCAGTTCTGAAATGGAGGAAGGTGACATGAGAGGTAACTAACATGAGAATGCTCCAAAACCAGCAGCCACTTGTTATGATGTTCCAAACCAGTTCCCTAGTTGCCAGGCTGTGTCACCTCCCTCTCAGGGAGCTCAAATCCCATTCCTGATAAAACCCATCCCAAAAGGCATAAATATCTCCGAGCCTTCACCCTCCCAGCCAGGGAGCCCCTTCTCAGAGGGCTGTGTAGGTGGTGAGCACCCAGGGAGCAGGGAGAGGAGAGATGGGGCTCCCTCTGAGTCAGTCTCAGGCAGCACTGAGAACCAGCTTACCTTCACCACAGAAATGTGACGTTAATGCAGCACCACAGGCAGCCCCTGAGAGAGAAGAGTCTGCAGGGAATTTAAAAAAAAGGAGAAATAGATATTAATGGTCCTTCACAAACAACTAAAAATACCCAGAATGGCCAGAGTTTCTTTTGGATTTTTTTTCTTTTCTTCCCCTACCTTCCATCCAAAGGAATGTGCCTCACAAATTAAAACCATTTCCCTCCAATCTGCAAGATAGGACCAGGCAAGGCATCCTTCAGCTGTGAGTGAAAGAGATGGAGCCTGCCTTTGTCAGGAGCACGCCAGCCCCAGGGAGGTGAGGTGGTGGGGGGCGGCAGACAGAGCTGCAGGGATCCTGTTGGTTTAATTCCCAGTAACTGGGACAGACAGGTCTGTGCCAGGCACCCAGCTGGGGTCCAGGGGGTGTTTCGTCAACACAAAGGAGACATCAATAGCAGAAGTGAATCCTGGGCACCTCAACTGCCTTGGGGGGATGCAGAGTAAGAGCAAAGGGCTGTAGAACAGCTTTCCATGGAGCAGAGAAAGCCTCTACTACCACCAAGGCAGTCGTGTTAAATTTGCAAAACATATTGCAGGAGGCAGGGGCTGTGATACCTCCTGGACCCATGGACATTATCACCCAAGGACATGGTTTTTCTGGCCCATGCCAGGGTGCCCACTCAGGTATGTGCCCTAGCACACGTTTTCTCCTCGCAGTTGAGAGAGACAGTTTATTTCTAGCAGTGAGAGCTCATAGGCAGGAGGAAAACCAGGACCACCCCCACCAGACTATAAAAGCGCTGCTTTGCTGTGTCCCAGCTGTTTCTCACATCTGGATGCAGAGAGCACTCAGAGCACTGCAGCTGGCCCCAGTCCCCTGGTTAGCATTCCCTGTCCTGTTAACGCCAGGCAGGCGAGAGGTCTGGCAGCCGAGGTGAAGGGCCACTTCATCTTTGTCACGTTCTCCTCTGCTAATGAAAATGTTTCTCCAGCGTGTCCTCGGGAAGGTTTCCTCCAGCTCCAGCCCTCGTGTGATTGAAGGCTAATCTCTGTTACTCTTGGCTGAATGGCAGCTCATGAGGAAGGTGATGTATTGTGTTTCCCTTCAACTCGACATTTAATGGTGCTGGCAAGAGAAGAAAAAGCACCAGATGTTTCTAGACCGAAAGTGAACTCCTCCCAAAACACTGAGAGGTCAGGGCAGGAACAGGGGCCTCGGAGACTAGGACCAGAGTGTCCCCCTTAAATTCCCGTCCGAATTGAAAGGCCACTTGGTGTGCCAGCATCCTCCCTTACAGAGGCAGTCCAGCTGATAGCAGTGGTCACGGGAGGCAACAGGTCCTGCTGCGACCCCGTGGGACATGACTGGCCTCCAGTGAACTCCCCATCATCAGTCTGGTCAGCACAGGGGTTTGGGAGAGAGGCCAAGGTCTAGAGTGCAGACTTTTTGGGAGGAAAGCACGTGACAAAGGCTCAGCACTCACAGGTTCCTCTGGCTGGCTCCAGACTTAGTCACTGTGATTCTTGGAAAAAGAGGCAAGACTTCACAACCTATATAATTTTAAGTTGTAAAGCCGGGATGTTTACTAGCAACGCTGGGCATGTGGGAGGTGGCCCTCCAGAGACACGTGCACCATCGGTCGGTATAGCTGGGTATATATATGGTTACATGTTACACATTCATAGAATTTCTCAATCCACTTATACATATGCATAACCTATCCCCGCTTCGTGTTATAATGAGTTCAAAAGTCATTTCCATGTCCTTGAGCCTGCGTAGTTCTGTTTGTTGGGGGGCTTCAGCGGTCTTTTCTGAAAAAGGACAGGAGATCTTCACTGACCTTTTCACTTCTCTGTTTTACGCATGCATTCTGAGTCTCTGTCCAAAAGCCAAAACAACAGGTCTGATTTCTGAAAGCTTGGAGGTTCCATGAGTACTAACTGGGTCACAGTCCTTGTTTGGCAAACACAGTAAATGTTAAGTAAGCAATATACACTGTCCAGCAAGCAGTTTCTAACAAGTTATTCCTTAACTTCTAATTTCCTTGTATCAACTGAAGCCTCAAGATGTGAAGTCTTTCAAACTGCAGTGTTAGCTTCCTTTTAAAATGCTTGGAGACCTCCTGATAAAAAAAAAAAATTAGGGTTTGCAATCCTCTTGGTGTCATGCTGCTCGCACTCCAGGAGACACCTGGCTCCATGACACACTTTCTTCTCTGCTCCACAGCTCTGCAAACACACTCCAGACCATCCCCACCACCTGCTGCTCTCCTGCTGTTTCTCCCCTCGCTGGAACCACCCCATTGTCTACCATGGCACTCTGCCCCCTCCACCTGCAAAGCTTTGCAGCTTTTCTCCTCCTCTTTTGCCCCTATAAAACCACTATCAGCACTTGTTGAGGATACCCAAACACAACACAACCTCTTAGTTGTGGGGTGTTTACCATGGACCACACCAAATGCATCCCCCAACAGCTAAACCTGGAGGAGGAGAAGAAGGAGAAATTAAGAAAACACACAGGATGAAAAAATAAAAAACTTCCAATTACTGGCAATTAGTTCTACTTGATCACCCACTGTGCACTGTGCCCCAGATGCAAATCACTCTGGCAGGGTGGCACAGCTTGTACCTGCACACACAGTGCACAGGTGAGAACACAGCCTGTTCAGTGAAGGGATTCCAACCCATTTGGGCACCTCTTTGGGCTCAGCTGGCTCCAGCCTTTCTGAGGGTCTCACACAAACCAATCAAATCAGAGGTGATGCTCTCCTCTGCTCCCACAAGCCATGGCCCAAGTCCTGGAGCAGAGGCAAGGCACTTCCTTGGAGCTGAGGCCTGCCATGAGAGATCGCCCCGGGGATGTCCATCCCCGTTCCCAGGCTCCCCTGTGCGGGTTCTCTGGCAGTTTTTCCTTCCCAGGAGGCACGCCAGCTCCAGAGAGCAGTGTCAGGCAGCGCAGCTCTGCCAGAGAGGCCTTCCCCCTCCACGGGAGGGCACGCTTTGTTCCCAGCCAGATGGAAGGCGGAGGCACCCAGCACGCTGCCACAGTGGAGGAGGCACTCAGCCAGCCACTAACGCTTCCGACTGTCATGGAGGAAAGGGATGGATTAGCTTTTATTAGCTCTTATGGAGAGCACATCGCTCCTGCCCTTTCCTCCTCACACAAGGCTCATGCACAGGCTCAGCTGTGCTGCAAGTGAAGCAGAACCAACTCACCTACGTGCTGGCGGCCCCAAACTCCTCTTCGGTCTTGTATAAATCTTACAAATCCTAAATCTTGGGCAAGCTGGGAGTTCGGATAGAGCAATCCTCCTAAGGGTGCTGCAGGTGCTGCCCAGAAGTACTTAAAAAAGATGGATGCTTGGCTTTTACATCCGGATCTCTCAGGTGGCACTACACACGGCAGGAGGGCAGGGTCTCCACGCCAGCCAAACCAGAGCCAAGGCACAGTCCCCAGAGCAGAGACCCAAACGCGGGGCTGTTGTGTGGGAGATGGTCCGTGGCTTCCCGCTGAGCGCTCCTGCCACACTGCGCTGCATCCCTGACCCGCAGCACCCAGCCAGCAGCGCGGCTGAGGGATGGTGCTGCCCAGGAGAAGTCTCTCTAAAGTCGCTCTGGGGCTTGTTAGCAGCGTGATAAAGGGGATGAATGGCCTCAGAGAAACGCTCTGTCTCCTGCTGTGGCATTCATTATCCTTTAGCCCGGCAATTCTTCACAGCAGCCAGGAGCTCTGGGCCGACTCGTTTATCGTCCGCGGGGGCTGTTTCCCACAAGAGGCCACGCTCAGCACTTGCTGGTCGCCCGAGGCAGCTCGAACGTGCCCGGGGAGTGGCAGCAGGGGCTGGGGCAGAGCGCTCGGGGCTCATCCCCTTCCTCCCACACAGCCGGATTGCTTTCCCAAACACGCCACCCCGTGACCCGGGCCACAGCTGCCCCCGTCCCCAGATCTGTGCATTTTCAGCCTGATTTCCCAAGGAGTGCAAAGCATATGCAATCCTGCCGCATCAGTCTGTCCTCTGCCCACTCCCCAACAACTTCTGACGCTGCAAACAGATTTCAAGCTGATGTGACAGAGCAACAGAGGTCTTGGAGACAGTCAGAGTCTATAAATTTCATAGGAACAGACCACCAAACAGAGGAGACATTATTAGCACCTTCCAAGCTGTAGTGTATCATCCCTTATTAGACATCAGACAATTTGTGTGGGAGAGATGCTATAAATATCCCGGGAAAGGGAGATGCTCCATTCAGCACAAGAAACTGACTGGACACCAGAGACTCCAAACCCAAACTGTGCATCCAGAGAAGGTGAGATTTCATGAATCCCACTGCACATAGGACCAACAGGAGGAGGTTTCAGGGCTGATAGGAGAGCCAGCCAGCTAGGGTGGCATGTTAGCCTTTGGAAAGCCCATGGAAATGGAAGGTGTGCCCTTCCCTTGTCCTTTTTCGAGAGACCAAGCTGAAGTCCTCCTGCATTTTTAGCCTTAACTGCCCTCCCAGACTTATGGATGAGTTCAGCTGCTGCCTAAAATGGAGCGACATGCCCAGCTCTAAGGGGGAGAACTGATAGAGCAGCTTCCTCACCCCCACAACTCTCCCATTGCCTCTCCACCACATGGACAGAGATTTCACCTTCCAGAAAGATGTTTCATCCCCAGACTGCTGCCAGGAAATGCCAGGAAGGCAGCCCAGAGTCCGAGAAGTGCCCGGTGAGCTCTCAGCAGGATCGCTGACACACCAAGCTGCCTGTTAGGGCGCTGACTGATGGGAGCCTGCTCCTCCACACACAGGTCCCTGCTGCCCACCAGCCCTAGCACAGACCTGCCCCTGCCAGCAGCATGGGTGTCCTTCCCCCATGCGGGAGGAAAGAGTGAGCCTCAGAAACCCTTCTTCTTCCTTCTGAAGGCTGAGGGGGACTCACCAGCCTCCTGATTCTCCCTTTGCTGCCATGATGATTTTTTTGCCTTTTCTTTTATACCCCTTTTATATACTTTTTCTATATTCTTCGTGCTTCTAGCCCACATTCTTAATGTTTTGTTAAGCCAAGAGAACAAACACCTTGGAAGCCTTGTAGTGAGGGGTCAGAAAGCCCCAGACACCAAGGGCCTCTCCAGAACACATTCTGTAGACTGAGATAGGCCCATCCAGGGGAAGGTTCCTCGGGCTGGGGGGTTCACTCGAGCCTCTCCTTGGGGAATCTTTGATGGCTGTGCTCATTTGTAAGGCCTAGAATGTGATACCCGACTGCCCGTGGGTGTGCATTCCAGTGTGCTCTGCAGCACATTCCACCTGGATGTGCTGCACCTAAGGGTCCTTAAATAAATACCCAGGTAAAAACCCCTTTTTCCCTTCTAAACGTGTTTGGCTCTTAATTTTAAGACCAGGGAAAGGCATCACTTGGAGTCAATTAAAGATCTCGCGCCACCCAGTGTGATACAACCTTGCTAAGGCTGAGCCCAGCATTTCAGGGTTGTCTGTGAGAAAGCCAAACCCTGTATGCAATTTGGGGATAGAGCAGCGTGGTGGTTCCTGTGCTCGTTTAGGATCTGCACTGATAACCCAGTCGTTATCTGCTTGCATTGTCATTCCCAGCCTCAGGCATTCCAGAGCCCTGGAAGAAACTGAGAAGTGAGAAATAACCTTTTTCCCTCCAGCTCATTTGTGACACTATCCCAGCTGGCCAGACACATTTTGGGACTTCTCTAATTCACCTGGTAAAGGTCAAGTCCCAGGACATGCTTTCAGCCTAGTGGATCATGTATCACTTGTACCTGTGGGGCTTCAGCGCCACGAAAAGACAATTTAAACATGCACTACAGCACATTCTTTATTCAAAAAAAGAAAAAGAAAAAAGAGGAATTTACACTCCAGGGGTTGTGACTCCCTGTTCTGCCCAACAAAAGGAGGGATGGGGATTGAATTCAAGCTTATGTTCATTAAAATCGAAGGAAAAAAAAAAGAAAATCCAGAAATCCAGTCACTCTATCCTAATTGTTCTGATCCAACCTTTCATAGTGCTGCATTGAGCTAAAGGGCCGCACCTGAAAGTGTGCCAAGAGCGGCATGAAATGTTAATGTTGCAATTAAAACAATATGAATATTGCAGCACTGCTCTGCTGCTTCCCATCCACTGAACAATTCCCATTCAATAGAAGTCAAGTTACATTTCAGGAAATAATGAGGTCTGCTAATTAAGTGTGGCCTAGGAAGACAGCAGTCTTAAAAGGAGAAAAAAATATTCAGATGTCCCCAAAATGTGTACATTTGCTACTTATTACCTGCAAAGGGGAGTCATTAACGCTGCTCAGTGCCAGGATCACAGGTCAGTGCCACTGTCTTATTGCACACATCCAGAGGAAATTCTCTTTGTGATGATAAAATGCATAAGTCATGACCTGCCTTGTCCCCAGGCGCGGAGCAGGGAATGCCAGGCTGACACGTCCCACGCTCTGCATGCAGAGAGCAGGTCCCTGACAGTGAATGCCAGTCCCAGGCTGGACTAGCCAGAGGCAGACTGGGCTCCGAGGGGCTGAAGGCAGCAAATCACATTCAGCTGACACAGGACAGATCCCAAATTATACACAGGGAAGGGAACTCTCCTCCCCAGCCATTCACACAACTGAGTGACAGTGACACCAGCTTGAGCTGGTAGAAGCCACAGGGAAAGCGACAACTGGGTCAGTCCTGGCAGGACAAAGACTAGTCAGGATCATCTTGTGGTTTAACTCTAAAACAGGCAACAGAGGATCCGCCCTTCCTGCTCCCTGCATCCCTCAGACACAAGCACGTGTTGCAATAACATGAGGACACAGAACAGCCTAGAGACAGGAAACGTTGGGTTCCAGGGGTCCCAAAGGAAATCGGTATCAACATACTGCTCCCATGGCCTCCCCATCCTCTTGTTTTTTGTAATATTCCCAAATTTCTTTATTTGTAACAGTTTTTGGGGCTGCCACCATGTCTCCTGTGTTCCTCCCAGCCAGATAACTGCAGGGAGAGGTTGGGCAGGGAGGGTCCATTAGCATAAGTATTTAATGGGAAGAGCAGAAGACTGGGAACAGGCCCAGCATGCCATCCTGCTGATTTGATGACACGTCTTTTGACAACATTGCCTTTTCTCTTTCTCAGAGTTTCAGGACACACAAGAACCACTCATCCTCCAGGTCTGAACTCTGCCATCAATCCTGAGCTGACCCACCCGAATGGAGCTGTCCAGGGGACACTGAGGAGCTTGCTGTGCAAAGAGGAGGCTACAGCAGTCCAGACCTCTCCAACCCCTTCCCTAACCTACTTCCCCAAACTCCAGAGGAAAACTCATCCTGTGGAGGGGTGAGGGAGGCCACTGGGGTCCTGGTTCATTCCTTGGCCTCTGCTGACACTCCGAACTTCAGCCTGTCTTTAACACAGACAACCTTCCTGGTAAGATCCAGACAGAGACTGAGCCATGCTACCCAAACCTGGCAACACAATGATCCGAATCAGGGGGAGCTCAAAGCACCAGGAGGGAAACACTTCATTTGAAAGAGGAGAAAAATGCAGATGAAAAGATCAGAAAGGGGTTTCCAGGCCCTGGACTGTCCTAAGGGATTCAGGTACCATTTCTATACCCATCTGTGAGAAATAAACCTATTTGGCCACCAAGTCACACTCAGGGGGATGTCCCCACCTTGTTGCCACCAGCAGAAGCTCGCTGTTTTGTGATGGGTAGGTGGTCTCCTCCTTTCAGACCACTTCTCACTCTATTTCCAGACGAACCAGCACTTGCTGCTACCAAGTGTGTGTTCTGCAATAAAGAGCAATAAACATGCCAGAGTAATTAATGTCTTAACAACTTATTACAATCCTCAGATAATTAATCACAAAAGCTAAACATGCTGTCTCACCCTCCTAATGTGTTAATGCTCTAATTATTATGCCTCAATTAAGGGAAAGTCAGCGCTCCTTGCTTAGAAGTGCATGTTTAATAAGGGTGCCTGAATGCAGGCAAGTCGGAGTGGGAAGCGAGGGGATGATGGGGGTTAAGGAAGAGGACATCATTTTTAATGAGGTTTCATGGGTGGCTCGAGGCAAGGAATTGACAGCTCCTATCTGGGATCTCACACACGACTGGTCGTGTGACTGGGGGCCATCTGTGGTGGCTCTGTGCTCCGCTTCCCACCAGACTATTTGTAGGAGAAGCAGCACATGGGGCACAGAGAAGGCAGGGATGAGCAGTCACACCATGGATCTGGCCAGCACCAGGCAGCAGAGGTGGCACCTCTCACAGCAAGCATTAAAGGAGTGGTGGTCTCCTCTATCCAGCCCACTTCTGGCTCTGTTTCCAGACTTGCCACCACTCCTCACCCCTGCACAGCATCCCCACTGCCCAAGCCTCTCCACCCAGCCCTGTTTCCATGGTACTCCTTGCTTCCAATCCAGCTAACTCTGGGACATCCCATGGAGATGATAAGAACAGCCACAGCCCCCAAAAACCAGGATTGCTCTTGGGATGTTCACATATGGGCTCATCTAATTTCAGCCACCGCCTGGGGATTTTCCACAGGTTCCTGTTGTCTGCAGGAACAGAAAGCCAAAGAGCACACAATTTAAAAATGCTTGGCGGAGAGATGGGGAAACTGGAGGCAAAAAAGGTGTTCTGCAGGGGACTTGTGGTGGTTACCAGCCATGAATCTGCCTTCCTGGTGCCTGGATTTGAACCTTGCTGGATGCTGGGAAATTGCATAAAGAGGTTCTTGGTGAGGAGGAGCTTGAGCAGACCCTGAAGATGAATGTAGGGCCTGGACCCCTCACCGTGTGATAGCAGGAGATCCCTGCTGCCCTCAGGACACACGTATGATACTGGTGTTTGGGAAAGACAAAGTACAGTCAAGGCAAAAATGGCATCATGTCCATCCCAACCTGCAGAAGCAGTGACCCTAAAGAACAAAGGGCTCAAGGCACTGGCATCACAGAACTCTGCAATGCAGCAGGCGTGGGAAGCAGGAACTGGGATAGCCAGGCTCCAGATCCTAGCACCATACAAAAAGCTGCAACAGAAGAATGGCTGGAGCCCAAGTCTCCCAAACAAAGCCTATAAAAACTTCTTTTTCCAATAAAAAGCTTTTAAAAGAACTCCCCCTCTAAAGTGGGTCTTCACACACAAGGAAACTCTCCCTGAACCAGCCTGGTTTCTGTTCCATCCAAGCCTTTTTAAATTTCTCAGACAAATGAATCACCAGAAACATTTCCAGCCTAGGTTTGACTGCAAAACGATTGCATTTCTCGAAGAAATAACACACTGTGCAGGTTTGGATGGTTCCCTCTGAGGAATAAGGGAGAGGGAATAAGAAACAAAACAAAGTAAAGCAACCTGGAGGGGACATGAATTTTAAAACCCATGAACAGTCTTAGTTTTTAAATAATCAAAAAAAAAAATGTTTCACATAGTTACTTCCACAAAACTAATCCTGTCACCCTGATTCTTTGGTGATGTCTCATGAAAAACAAAAGAAAGCTCTCCACCTCTGAGACACCAACCTGACAGCAGCTTGACTGGTGAAAAGGGGCTGATGCCTCCCCACAGAGGCAGCCTGTGGATTCCCACAGGGATAAGAACTCCAAGAGAAGACGTGTGTTGGGCCTCTCTCCACACTGCTTTCCATTCCAGCAAGAGGCGTGACCTGTCCAGGCTCTTTGCCATCTCTTTACAGAGGATAACCTCAGACATCCAGCTCTGGTTCCCTGCACTGGGCTGGAGGCATCACAGCTCCTTATCTCAGCAGCTTCACTTGGCTTCGGGAGTCGCTTCATGGAGATTGCAGAACCCACCCAAGCTGCAAAACCTGACCACCCAGGACAGGACCACCAAAACCACTGAAATCTGAGCAAACACAGCCTCATTAGGAAGATATACAAGGGATATGACACTTTTTGAGGAATTGAAGGATATTTCTGCTGTTGTTTTCACTGACTGGTGGAGTGGAAACTCCATCCATTCTATGGATGTTGGCATCTGTGCTGAAGATGGTGGTGCTCAAACTCTTGACTTCTTTTTTTCCAAACATACAATCCAGCTTCCTCAGGCACTGCCAGGAAGTGGCTGACTGTTTTTGTACCTCTCCCTTCTCACCAGTACCATCAAATCAGTGGTCACATGAAAATACGGGGCATTACTTCTATTCTGGGGCTAGAAATTTTGGCTTGGTTATCCTCGATTTGACTTATTCCAAAGTGCGCCAAGCCAGTTGAACATTCAGCGCCAGGAGTTCTGGAGAAGCTGCCTGCCTCATGTTAGCATGCTGTGGGGTTGGAAAAAGCTGTTTACCTAGGAGAGAGTAGTAACATCCAGTTCCTGTGCCAGGTATGCTCCCTGAGATGCTCTGAGCCTGTATCCACCACCAGTACAACACCGGGAGCCAAACCTTCTTCCCAGTACAGTGGACCCATATCCCCAGGAACCCTCACTCTGCCCAAACTGGGCACGCTCCCATTCCCACTGGAGCAGTCAAAATGGAGAGGGCAATTGCTATGCCTCTTTACAGCTTTCCCATCTGAACTTAGGATAAGTTTCTTGGAGAGAGTCACTGCCCCAACGGCCCAAGATCTGCTCACAAACCAGCTCACACAGAACACCTGCAACCAGCAACCACGCGGACACATTCCCAGAGCCCTAAAGCAGGGATTGAATGGGGAGGGTAGCCTCTGGAGAGCAGCAGATAATCACATGAATAGATAAAACATGTAATGACCAGCAGAAAACACAGCATCACTGCTTCCCAGAAAAAGAGAGCCAGCCCGAGGGGATTAGAGGGCTGGACCACAAAGTTGGTGCCCAGCTGAGCCCAGATGCCCCAACCCCAACCCCACAGCCCTCTCCAGCAAGATTTTTCTGAGCTTAGCTTACCCCCTCCCTCTGTCCCCTGCCTTTAAAACAGTGCACAGCACGACAGCTGGGAAACCCAATCTGGTCCAAATTTTGTTACAACCCTGCTGGTTTTTATCCTTGTTTACCAGCATTAATTTTAATGGCTTTCCTTACATTAACTTTGTCCTGAACCAGTTGGAGGAAAATTCCTACTCACTTGCCTTCTGGAGAACAGACTGGGTAATTTTCCCTTGTCATTTAACAGCCCGCCTGGGCTGCTCCGGAATGACAGCCACACTGTGCACTGCGTGGAGGGCAGTAAACTTCCCGAGGCTGGGGGAGGAGCATTTAAATATCCCTGAATACACTGCCCATTCTTTGTTGTGTTCAGGTCTTGGCTTGTGCTGGCCCAGCAAGTGGAAATTTCTTCTTCCTGTTCAGCATGGAAAGGAACTTTCTGAGCCTGATGGAAACTTCTTCCTCCTTTTCAAGGTGGAAGGGAACTACAGAGCCAGCACCAAGGATAAGTAATGTTTCCAGACAAAGTGGCAACTTCCCAAAGTCTGGGCAGCTTTGGGCTGGGTTTGCCAGTGGCCAGTTGAGCCTCATTTTTCCCTGGAATCATTAAAAATGCTTGTAAAACAGGTGTGGAAAGAGAAAATGGAGCTACAACATGCATGGAGAATGTTTCGGAGAAGTGGGGAGCAGGAAGATGCCTCTGCTCTGCAATGCCCAACATTGCCCACGCTGGCAGAGCTGGGCATCATCCAACAGGGAGTTTCCCTATTTGTGTTATCTCATGTCCCACACACTCTTGTTTACAGCAGGGAGCAGAAGTGAGGATGAGGCAATGCCTGACCTCTGTCTCTCCTTTCCACTCTGTCATCTCTGCTCCTTCCAGCCACCATCCTGGCTTCCTGTAGGAGATATCACAGCTCCATTCAGAGAGAAAAGATTGTCCTTCCCTTTGCTCACCAGATGCTGAGTGTGGTCCCACTCCTCTCTCCAGCACTGAGAGGTGTGGTGGCTCAGACCACGGGAAGGAAGAGCAACATTCAGGTCTTTCAGCACCTTACTCTCCCCATTAAAAAACCAGGTAACAGCTCTTTCCACTGAAGAAATGCAAGGCTCTGATTCAGGCATGTTTCCAAAGTTTTCTCTCTACCAGCATAAAAAAGGAATGTGGTTAGAGCAAGTGAAGTTATTTGTTGTATCACATGAAGCCCACACTTTAGAAGTACAGATGTTCCCTCCATGCTCCAAGGGGTGATTTGGAAGACAGAGGACTCAAAACCTCCTACTCTATCCAACCACAAGCACCTGGGCTGCTGTAGAGGGAGGGTTGCCATGGAAAGATGAAGAAGGCAGCAGTGAGGTGGCTGGAGTATTCCCACCAATTATCACAAAGAATTTTGACTGCTCTGCTGTGTTTCCTGCAACAGCCTAGCAACCACCTCAGAAATGTTCCTTACACGTCTGAGAAGCGTTAAGCAGGGTCACATGCTGAGAAAGCTGGGTGAGCAGGGAGGGCTCGGTCACCAGACAAAGCCCCCTGGACATGGACACCTCAATTCCAGCTCCAGGAAACTCCTGCATGAGGAACAGGCAGTTGGATGGGATGGACACCAGAGCAGGATGAGGGAGGGGGTGACATGGAGTAGACAGAGCCAAAGAAGCAAGATGCAGAAGACCTGAAGAAGGAACCAGATGTCCCACCTTCACGAGGCAGAACTTGTCATTGTTCAGTTCGGAGGTCCTGGGTGGAGAATCCACGTCCATGGCAATCTCCTCTACATACAAGTGATCTGGTCCATGGGCTCACTTCAGATGCAGTTTCCACCAGGACTCCTGCTACTCTGCCCTAATAAAGCAAAAGAAACAAGACCTGCAAGATGCCTCGCACTAAAAGGTTGAGAGACCAAGAGGCCACAGCATCCTACCCTCTTCCAGTCCCTGAAGTAGTGAAAAGGCAGATATTCCACATGTGCCATTCTGGCCTCTTCCACAAAAAGTGCACTACAAACTGACAAAGAACAGCTTCTGCCCATTCATTTAGATCTTGGCATTAACTGATTTCTCTCCAACCACGCCATAAAACCCAAAGCTGCATGCAAGGAGCATCCTAAAATACCCTTGTAAATCTCAGCCGCCACATTCATTAATTACAACCCAGTGATAGTTCAGGCCATTAGTTCTGGGTAGTAACTTCATTTATTCCCACGTTAATGCTCGATGTCAGTGGTTATCTCATTACCACTCTATTACTTACCCACTTAATCCATCATTGCAACTCAGGCCAGACGGGAGGAGTAGGGTTTGCCCTGCGTCTGTCAGGAGACGATGCATCAAAGTGCAGAGCACCCAGCAATCACAAACAAAGCACTTCTAATCTGCAGCTGAGGTTATAACCATTAAGAGGAGGAAATGACACAGATGAGTGTTGTCAGGAACACAAACACACTCCAACATTGAAAAGTTGTGGATATTGAGGATTGAGCTACCTATTAAATCAGAGCCAGAAGCAGTGGAAAGAATGGAAGCAATATTAACAGTCATGTAGAAAAATGACATCAGCTCTGCCCTCCTCCTCCTCGGACTCTCCTTCCTCCAAACCCCAGGTTAGATTCAGTTTCTGCCTGTTAAGCAGTTTGAAATGGCAAGTCAAAGTATGGGCACTGGGAGCTGCTACCTGCTGAATGCTCCAGAAAACACGCAGGCATCATTGCAGAGACCACGAGCCCTGAGTGTCAGTGAAAATACACCTCAAATGTGTACAGATACAAGAATTCTTGGCATTTCTACACATACCCAGCTGAAGTTCTTCTTGTGGGGTGAGCAGGCACTTCCAAAAATGTGCTTTACTGCATCTACTACACCCCTGCCTGTCCAGGACTTACTCCACCTGGTGATCCAGTCCCGTGGGTCTGACAAGGGTGTTTCAGCCTGGCGAGACCAGCAGCCTTTCCCTGCCACATTCCCTTCTTCTTCCCCCAAACAGTCTTGCCGGAGACAGCATTTCTATCTTCCCCTGCTTGACTCAGAAAAAGGGAAGCTGTTTTTATGTTGACAGGCTGTGAAACCAAGATGTGGGCTGGGGAAAGGGTGCAGAGGGACATCTCCCTTTGCAGCAACACAGCTTCTCTTCAGAGCAAGCAAAGCACTTCTGCTCTGCCCCAATATGATGCCCATACAATAGGGCAGGTGATTGGTTTTCACTGCTTCCAAATGACATGATATAGGACTGGAATCCTCTAAAGCGGGAGAAGCTGGTGCCACAAAAGCAAAGTAGAGAAAGAGGACACAGCTCCAAGATGATGTCAGTAGTAAAATATCAGTGATTTCCTCTGTGATCAGTAACTCCCCCCAGCTAACATGCCTGTGCTGGCAAAAGCAGGCTCTAAATGGTGCTGTGCCAGAACAACTGACAGGGCAAGTCTGCAAGATGCCACAATCAGATGTAATTAAAACACCTTTGCTGCCCTGCTTTCCATTCTCTCAGCAACAAAATCCATTACAGAATGCAGTTAGAAAATGATTTAAAATGTCCCTGAAGCCAAGTTGTTGACACCAGTGTAGACAGATGGATTTTGATACACCCTTGATTAAACAGCTTTCTGCAAAAGGCAAAGAGGGCAGGAAGAGAGCTGGGTGATGAGCTGGAGGACCATCCTAGGAACAGGGGCTGTTCCCCAGGGAAAACGAGTGCAGCTGCAGGAGAAGTATGGCCAATCAACCAGCCAGAGGCTAAAACAGCCTCATCCCCCTGGGAATCAGGCTGCAACCCTCTGCTCCAGTACCAGGCTCCTGCCCCCGTGCTTCCTGCTCAGTCGGGCTAGCAACACCACACACATCACTCCTTATAGTCTCTGATGAAAGGCTGCAGGGAAAACCAACAACAGAAAGCCTCACACCATGCTCAGCCCCTAGCAAGGCCAGCAATACGTCCATTTCCCACGGAGCTGCACATCGCAGTGGGATTCTCCAGGATGCAGCAGGGTACTGTCTCCAAGAACAGTTTTCCCCACAGGCATTCATGACATCTCTCTTCCTCATTCTCTCACACACAGATGCTCTTGCACTGATAAGAATTGAACTCCTTTGGCAGAGAGGGACAAAGATAAAGTCTTCTCCCTGGCCATCTATTTATATCAAGCTGGTAGGAACTCGTTATCTTTAAGGTCTCTGGCACACAGAGTTGCAATCAGCCATCAGGGTGGAAAGTTATTAGGGGTGGGCAAAAAGGAGCCAAAACCACATTAACCCTCTTTTCTCAGGGAAAAAAGGCAAGGAAGGGTGTTACAATGGAGTGTGGGCAGCTGCTGTGTCCAGTTCTTAGAAGAAATCCAGGTGGGACAGGGGGTTAAGCACAGCTCAGAGAACAACCTGAAGAGCCAGAGCTGAGGTGAGACACCTCTTGAGTGAGCACAGAGGCTCTGCAGGCCAGGGTGCTGCAGGCACAGGTGTGGGCTGTGGAGCTACACAACTACTGCCCACTGCTTACCAACCCCGTGTCATTCTGGCCACTCTGGTGGCTCAAGTGCTCTGAAGCTCCTGTGACCTGGCAGCAAAGGTTTGCAGGCATGTCCCATGAAAAAAGGGGCTTTCCCATCAAATATTCCTCAGGCTTTGTGTACAAAGGCTTTTGACCAAAGACTCCAGATCAGGAAGGAATTATAAATCAGAAAGTGTAAGATACTCAGTATCACCAGCTCCTGCAGTAATAAAGCCCCTGTTCATGCACAACATTAATCTCTCATTACTAATGTACATCAGATGGTTCAAATTTCCTCTGCTCCCTCTCATGGCCTGAAAGAAACTGAAGCAAGCAGCAAGAGCCCTCTTATTAAATAATAAGCATCTACCTTATTATTTCTCTGGAACTTGCCTGTGAGTGCCCTGTGCAAACCTGACACTTGGGAACCCTCAGCTGCTTCATTTTATTGTCAGTTTGAGACTGAGGTGGCTTTTGGTGCCAGCCCTGCTCAGTGCAGTGCGGGTTCATAAGCACAGTAACATTGATCCTCAGACCTGCACACAGCTGAGGGGCTGCCGGGCTCCCTTCTGAGTCAGCAGAACCTCAGCCTCGAGTTAAGCAAGGCGTGGCCCAGGCACCGCTGCGGCTCCATCCTCCCTGCAGCCGCTTAGTCTGGGTGAGGATAATCCTGTCTCCAGCAAGAAAGCAAGTGTTTGAAAAACGTGGTCACCAGTGCATTTCAGTTACCAACGTTTTTAAATACTGTTTCACACCCCATGAGAATACAGTCACACCTCAGACGGGGCAGCCTCTTCACAGGGTATCGCAGCCACTCGCAGACCCTGATTTTGCACCTGAGAAAGGTTGGGGAGGGGGCAAGAACCTTTATCCTAAGGATGCCTTAAGCAAAGCCTCACATCTTTTAAAACAGGGTGAGAAGGTCACTTTTACTGCTTAGCAACTCTTCTCTCCCAAAAGTCACAGCCCAAAAGTTACCGTGGCTGTGTGGGCACCCGCACACAGAGCTGAAGGAGGGGCTGCTCCTTGCCTTGGTCTCTGACAGTACACTCAGGAGCTGACAGCAGAGCATTTTATTCCCCCTGCAAACAAAACACATCAGCTGAGCACTGCCAGGGAAAGAGAAGGACCAGAGCAAATTCCCAGAAAAAGCCTTGGCAGTGTTCCTCCTGCTCTGTGGCTGCGAGTGAGACAGAGGACGGGAGCACGACACATGGAGCAACAGAAGCTGAACGCACGTGTTACTGCAAGGAAAATGAACAATATCGGGGGGGAGGGGAAGGCACTTGCTAACAAATATTTATTAAAACACAATCTTATCCTCATCTGACCCTAACTCCCATTAAGGAAAACGGGACAGACTGGCATCACTGCTGGGGCGTTCAGGCGGTGGCACTGACCATCCATGTGTGTAATTGCCCAGGAGGTCCCAGAGCCACCCCCTCGCCTTCCCTCCAGCAACCTGAGATGTGTCACTTTACGTCACCCCCCCGTGGCAGGGGGTTTGGAACTAGATGATCTTTAAGGTCCCTTCCAACCCAAACCATTCTAGGATTCTATGACTATTCTGAGGCCACTCAGCCCCACTCTCCAGGCTGCCAGAGTCCTCTAACAGAGTCAAAGCATCTTCCAGCCTCAGAGCAGCCAGCTCTCCATGCATCCCGCTCCCTGTGGCCTGTCAAAAGGACACTCAAGTCCTGCAACCCCCACAGATCTCCTTCCACCCACACGTCTTCTACAGAGATCACGAAGGGATGTGCTTCCCATCCCAGCGAGCCAGCATGCTCCATAAAGAGGAGGGGAAAATCTGCAGACCTCAGGGATTTGGGGGCTTCAAAAACCAACAAGTTTAGGACTCAAGTGTGCCTGCCCTACTAATAGCTCCGGCACTTCACAGGAGCACAGGGAATCATGGCTTGGGTTGGAAGGGACCTTAAAGATAATCTACTTTCAAGCCCATGGGCAGGGACACTTCCCATTAAACCAGGGTTTAGCATAAGAAAGCTTGGAAAATCTAGACACGTGCCAAATGGTTGGACAGACTCCTGAAATGGCTCAGCAAGCAATGAGCTTGGTGCAGTGTCCCTATCAGTCACTGGCTATCAAGCCTAATCCCATGGCATAATAACATTCCTTGAATATGCTTTACATTTAAAAGATAATGAAGAACCAGGGTGAAAAAAATGCTGTGATGGAAGGGAAGAGTTGAAATTCAACCCCTGTAAGAAGAAGCCCTAAAGACAAAAGCACATTTCACATTCTGAAATCTATAAGAGAGTTGATTTTCTGTTCCTCAGCTTCAATCACCTCTTTGCTAGTGAGATTTGGCACCAGCCCAGGTCTCCTGAGGAAGCAGAGGCAAGGATTTTCTGAAGGATTTGTCACCCACATCTCCACCCACACCACTTCCTTGGGGGTTTTTTAATGAGCAAGGTCCTCTTTTGAAAAAATCTGCCTTTAAAAGATGAGGCCATGCCCACGAGAAACCCCAGGGCAGTATTTCTACCTCAACCCCAGCTCCAAGCCTCTGCTTGCTTGCAAGCCCTGCTGCCCTCCACCTGCTTAAGGAGGATGTTTTCATTATTGTTCAATTTGCAGTGAGTTTAGCTTCATGTCCTTCATTGGATTATTTTTATATTTAATGTCCTCTCCTCTCCTCCTCTTCTTTTTATAGACTGGTAATCCAAGTCCCTCGGCAAGGCTGAGTAATCTTGATCAGATTTTAATCAAAGTAAGCCAGATCCTCAGCTGCCAGTATTGATGCATCTGCCTTTAAATATTTGAATGATGCCGATTTACCCCAGCGAGGCGCAGGCCCCATCCGTTCAGGAAATTTAAATTCCTTCCTTGGCATCAAGCTAAAACAAGACAGAACAAGCAACCTGCTGTGAAGGGGTTTTAGTTTATAAAACCAATACCCAGGATTTCAGAACTAAATGAAAATCTGAGATAATCCCTCCCCAAATCCAGCCTGGGAAAAGCACTCCGGACAGATAAGTATCGAGTAACTTCTTAAAACACACTTTTTCCTTTTGTAAAAGCTTTCATCAAGTCAGAGCCAAAGGGAAATTACCCACAAGGCCTCATTCCTTGACACGACCCAGAGAATTCATGTTTTCTACCCTTAGAAAATGCGTATTTTACCCAGGCAGGCTTCTCCAGGATGGGCCTGCTTCTGCTTTGTTCAGCAATGACCCTTGCACCACTGCCAAACGCCAAGCATCCAAAATCAGCATATTAGTCAGAAAATAATGAGATTTCTGGAATACAAAACGTTGGCTCCATTTTCCTTACCTTTAAAGATGATATCTGCCAGCTTCCCTCCACAGATTAGCAAGAAAAAAAAAAAGGCACTTAGATGAAAAAGAGCCTCATCTAATCTCCTGACTCCAGGAGATGTGTTTGAGGTACAGACAGGGGCTGTCCCACAGAACTTGTCAGTACTTGGACTGCAAAGAGTGCCCAAGCAATGCCAGAAATAGAGGATTGCCTCAAATGCACTGCCAAAGGGAAGAGAAGCCAGTTATCCTGATTTCCTTACCCAGCTGGGGTAAGTGAATCCTGAGAAACAAGGGGGATTTCGCAGGTTCTCTGGTCATTTCTGCTGAGACAGGTGTTACACAAGCCTCACAATACACCTGCATTTCCACCCCTACTGCTAGAATGCTGAAAGGTCTTCAGGGTGTGTCAAATCCATGCTCTGTTGTAGGACCAGTCCTGAACAGGAGGAGAGCAACTCAAGGATCTCAGTCCCTCCTTCCCTCAGGAGGTTGAGGGCTCCTACTCAGCTGGACCTGCCCTTCCTTCCGCCTCCAGCCAGGCTGGCCTACAAACAGGCAGGTTGGGGTCAAATCCTCTCCTGTTTGTGACTCTCATTTGCCATCCTGCTTCACAATTAATGCCTCAGCTTTGCTCTCCACACCCCAAAGTCAGGAAGGAGGAACAAGACCAATGAGAAGCAGCTGAGGGACCTGGGGTTGTTCAGCCTGGAGAAAAAGAGCCCCAGGGGGGACCTTCTCACTCTCCACAATACCCTGATGGAAGGCTGTATCCAGGTAGGGGTCAAGCTCTGCCCCCAGGGAATAAGGATAGGACAAGAGGAAGCAGCCTCAAGCTGTGCCAAGGGAGGTTTAGATTGGATATTAGGAAAAATATCTTCACTGAAAGGGTGTTCAAACACTGGAACAGGCAAACCGGGAAAGTGGTGGAATCACCATCCCTAGAAGTGCTCAAAAAACCTGTGGATGTGGCACTTGGGGACATAGCTTTTTCCACAAGACACTGGGGGGCTTTGTACTGCTGGGTTAACGGTTGGACTTGATGATCTAAGAGGTCTTGTCCAACATAAAAAATTCTGTTAGTTCATAATCAACCTCGTGCAAGAGCTCAGCTCCTGAACTGCATTTGGATCCATACCATGTCCTCCATGCAAGTCCAGTAAAACCAGTGACCACTCAGCTGAGCAAATAATACAGGATTAGGTGCTGCCCTGTGAGGGACAAAGCGATGGGACAGTGCCCTTAAGATGTTATTACTCATTAAGGGGACCAAAAATGAGCTGGGCCTTAAAAAAACATGAAGTCTGCTGATGGCTTTAAGGAGAAATTACAAAAAAAGCAGAGCTAGGGATGAGGAAAAACCAAGGAGTTTGTTTCTTTTCCCATGGCTCCTCCACAATTCTGTGAGGAGAAGAGCACTCCACTGGGCCCAACCCCACCGATTTCACCATTAACAGGCACATTAAACTGGCCTGTGACCAGGCTCATGAAGGAAAGTGTGTAGAGGAGCATCTGCAGGGGGGTTAACAAGCCCCAGCTCCTGCAAGGAGCAGGCATCTTTTGTCCTTTCACATTAGCTCACCCGAGCACACCTGATCCGAGACACAGGTCCCTGCGGCAGATGGCCTTATTAGTGTCCATGTGTGGTGACAAGGAGACCACAACAGGTGGCCCAGACAGCAACCAAAGCACTTCACCCCACTTGCCCCAAAACAGGTTCAAGATCATGTCAAGGGCAACCAGGATCAGAGCACGGAAGAGATGTCATGTGCAAGCAGTCCAAGTCACCCTCGCGTGCCTTCCGCGCTGTCAGACTCAGCTGGAACGTGTTGTCCAGTTTGGGATGCTGATCTTCCAGACGGTGTGAACAACTGGAGACAGTCCAAGAGAGACAGACAACAGTGACTGGAAATCTATAGGAGACAGTTGGCAAGGAGGGTGGAAAGCATTTGTGATGCTCAGTCTAGAGAGGATGGAGACATGGTTACAATCTTCAGACAAACAAAAAGGAAAGGGGGAAAAAAAAAATAAAAGCCATCCACCTTTCCCCATCTGTGGAAAGGACAGGAAGTCCTGAGCTTAATTTCAAACAAGGAACCTTTCAGTCAAATGTTAAGAAAAATTTTCCAAGTGCACCGACAGCAAAAGTACTAGACAGTTGTCAGAACTCTATTGCTTTCCTCCAACATCCACTGTTAAATTAAACCCTTTGGGCTACGCTGCAGAAGACCCCATAACTCAGCCATGAGGCAGTCAAGAGAGTTACGAGCTCATTCTGCACTGTGACATGGGGAATGGATAGTCCAGCGCCAGTGAGAAAGAAATTAATTTCCAGCCCATCATAAAAAAACCAAAAAAACAAAAAGCCACACAGCAGCTGCTGCTCAGAGGGACCTTTAAAAACCCTTCCAGTGTGAAAAGGCCAGGAAGGGAGGGAGTGGGTGCGTGCTTCCAGGGCTGGCAGGAGCTGGTGAATGGAGAAGAGGAATCCACAGCAGAGCTGGGCCTGTAAAGCGTGGTGGGAAACAGAAGAGCAGAGCAATGACATCCACCTGCTCTCCGTAAGGTGACTCGCCCACCACACACTGCCCTGCTGTGCCACTGGCAAGAGGGGCCTTGGGGCCTCTCAGGATCTTCCAGAGTTTGGGATGCTCTCTCCTCCAGCACACGCAAGCCTCACGCTGAGCTGGGGGCTCCATCCTTAACACGTCTCCAGGTCAGGCCATTTCCGTGCTGGAGCTCAGGACTGGGCTCCCAGCCTGGCTCTAGCACTTGGTGGGTGCCAGCTGCCAACTTGATGGTAAGAGCACATTGTTGGGTGCTCTCAGCAGCCAGAGGAAGAGGAGTTTTGGGATGACATTGTTTTTGTCCATGTCCAACCAAATAAAACAATATATACACATATCTATCCAACCAAATAAATCTCAAGTACAGAAGCTTTTCAAGTCTGAGGCCAAGCTGGGTACCCTCAAGTTCTTCTGAACTTTGCTTGGAACATGGGAAGGAGTCCAGGATTTGCACCACCCTCCTTGGATTTGGGTCCTAGCTGCCCAATGACCTCTTGCGTGAGTTAAAAATACAGTCATTTTTCTGTCTGCCTCATCATGGGTCTGCCTTGTTCCAGAAACACTGGCTGGAGCCAATTCCTGCATCATATCTTCAAATTCATCCAAGCCAAAACTTCTTGTGCTCTCTTGCCCAAATGTCTCTGAAATTCAGCTCTTTGTGTATTTTTGGTTGGATCTGGAATCCAGTAAGCTCAGAGATGCTTGGAGAAACCAAACTCTGGGAAATTGCTTTAGCACTCGTCAGAAAACAGTGTGATGCAGATGCCTGATAAAGCATGAATCTCATGGAGAGTTCCCTAGTGATGCAGATACGTTTTGCAGGAGGTTTCATTCCAGATCAAGCCATCCAGAATGACAGACCTGAATTTCAAACCATAAAAACTCCTCCTGAGTTTCTCCTCCCACAATGACTTGTGCTTGTGCAAGGCTTGGCTCAGACCACCACACTCACTGTATTTGCAAGACTAAATGCAGTCAAACTCAGCTCACACGAGAAGAAACTTCTGGACCTATTCCACCACTCCTTTCCTCGTGTGCAGCACAGAGACGGCCGGAGACATGTTTGCAGTGAACTATTATCCTCTGCACTCTGCTTCCTGCTTTGTTTATAGAGACTTTGGGGAGATTTGTGGGCCTGGTGATGAATTATAGGGAGGAAGACAAACATATTTTGCTGTTCGGGGCAAGGACTGCTGGAATCCTGTGGACATCTGGAGGAATTATTTGCAGAAAATTAACGCTGTTTGTCATTTGCATGATGAACTTCTGGATCTCAAATGAGTGATGGGAAGAAACTGGTGGGAGATGCTCATTATCCCTGATGGAGTGAAGCCCCTTGATGTGATGCTAAGGTCGCCATGATCTATGGACCTGCTGACTGACAACTCTGAGAGCTCTGGAATTGAATGCGCAATACAACTGGGGGCGTGAGTGCTCTGCCACATTAAATGCCGAGGCGTTAATAATTGTTGCTTTGCCTCTGATTGCCGGAGTTTCGGATGCGCTTGTTCTGGCTGTCTCCCAGGGCACGCACCTTAACTCCTTACTGACTAATTCCAGAGGAAACGAAATGCAAACACACCTGCAGGTATCCAGGCAGGCTCACAGATTAAAACTTCCAGGCTTTCTTGTTTCTCTCTTGATGTGCCTTTGGGGATGGTGCTCTCAGCAGCTCCCTGACAGATTCCCCACCTCTGCCCTGGCAGCAGTTACAAATCCCAGGTGGGGGCAGATGATGTGCCGTCACCAGCCCTGCGCTCAAATTCACAGCACGGCACAGAAGTCCTCAAAGTCTTCCCAATACTCCAGTGCAGCACACCTCATTCTTCTGTATATTAATGTTTGCTGCTTGGGAGCCAGCTTCATTTTCCCTGCAGGTCTAACGTGCCAGGGAGGAGCTCTTGGAGACCTCGGAACACTGCTAGCAGGGTGGCAGGGACCCAGAAGAACCAAGCCTGAGAAATGTCATCCCACCTAGGACATGGCTCTTGGCTCTCAGCAACTCAGCTCCTTCCTTTGAAAAGCTGAAATATTCTATGGTCTGTTCCTGAGTTGTTGCTTGTAAGACTTCTGAGTGTTTCCCAAAGTAGGGGGTGAATTCTCCTCTGCTTCCCAAGGAAAGAGGCAGAGTTGGGGTGTAGAAAGGATGGGAGGTCTCTCCAGGGGAGCAGAGTGGGTGCATCAGCTGTGCCAGCCTTATTAAAGGAGAGCCAAGAAAAGCAGAAGGCACCTGGGCTCAGATTAAATTCACCATCTCAAGTGCTTTTGTAAGCTCCTCTAAATTCATTTCCCAGTGCTTTCACCCCTGTCTCTAAGCAGAGAGAGCAGCACGTGCCTTCCTCACAGGGTGCTGGGAAGATGAATTCACAAACATTTTTAACCCAAGAAGGCAGAAGAACGTCTGATTGATGTAAGACATAATGAAACCCCCAATGTTTTGGGCAACAGGACCACCCCGCAATTGCCACACGACGAGGAAAGCAAGGTGTTCTTTCTGGAACACCTCGAGACCACGATGTGATGAGCCAGCGGATGGGGTGATGCAGTTTGACTTCACCTGAGAGACAGGGATTGAGAGCAACCAATGGATTTGGGGCAGGCACGGGAGAGCCAGCACAGGACCCACCAGTGCTCTGGGAACAACTGCAGCTCAGGGCATGGCTCCGCTCCAAGCTCTATCCCTCCTCACTGGGACTGGAGCTGAGGCAGGGAAGAAAAATGAGCATCTGGAAGTCCATATGAATAAGCTAATGCCGCAGGGCTGTCAGTCATGTGCTAATACCCTTAGCTAAAGAAACATATTGATCCTGATTGCCTGGAATTGCACTTGAAAAGGGCTGGGTGACATTTCCAAGGAGACACGTGCTACTTTCAAGTCAATTAGCGGCATTGGAGGATTCATGCTGAGGGGACGCACTCACCTCCAAGGAATGCCAGGAGAGAATGAGAATTGAATTAAGCCTTTTCATACACTGAGAAACAAATCCTTTAATGGCCTGTAACAGCTGACAGGACACCCAGGGTCGCCAAAAGCATGCTGGCAGCAGCTAGGTGAAGAAGTTTCCCCATGATGAAGCTGAGGGCTGCAGAGCAGCTGAATCACTGCGACAGGCCCAGGAGGGCACGCAGAGCTCCACAGGGTAATCCTCTAAACAAGAGAACAGAGGGAAGCAAAGTTTAAGTTCCGTGTCAACAATGCATGTAAAGCTCTTCATTCCTCTCCAGGTACCCGATCTCCCTCGGGGCTCAACGGAACGTCACAGCCAGCACATCTTACATACCACTGAGCAGCATGGCCCTCGTGGAACAGGCACTTAAATGAGGTCTTCTGCCTACTGCCTTCCCAAAAATATTCCTTCCTCCTATGGATCCCAAAGCCTCCTTCAGAGCCTGGGACCCCAGGCAGGTTTGAAACCACCACAGCAAATCCAAAGGCAGAGAAATCAGTGTAACTGTTCAATCCCTCTGTTTTTTCTATTAGCGGATGCTCTGACCCATATTTAGTTTCCATGGTTCCTTTTATGTTCCTATAAACATGAGGCTTGTACCTGGATTCAAGGCTTTCTGGACAGCTTTAGAGAGATGATTTCCTGCTCTCTCACAGCAACCGCAGTCATTCTGTCTCACAAGCCAGGGAGCCAGAACCCTTCGATCCCTGTGCAGGAGGGAGGGAAAGCCTTCCAATCCACCCGCAGGGTGAAAGTGACCCCACCAGCTACAGACTGGCTGAGGCCTCAGAACTGAACAGGTCCCTGGAGTATTTGAATCTTCCTGAGTACGGCACAGGAAAATGAAAATGGACAGAGAAGCCATACCACATGTTTTCTCCAGCCTCAGTTCTGCAACCTCTCAGACACTGGGTTTCCCTGTGATAGCATCTCTCAGCCATGAGCCCAAAGCCATCTTCAACATACCAATGACATTGAGAGGCCCCAGAAATGCCACCATGTTCTTTTGAATGTTGCCACAGCCCAGGGAAAGCTGCCTCTTGTCCCCACCTTCCAAAGCCAGTTAGTTTAGCTAAGCCTAAAAGCCCAGTCATGTCCTCAGGCCCTTCCTCATCCACACACCTACACCAGGGATGCTGCACTACAAGCTCGAATGGGCCTAACCCTTCTATGCTGCAGCAGCGAAAGTTTAATAGTGAGATTTTTTTACCCATCCTCACCATGATGCATGTTTTCCTAGCCCAGTACAAACCAGGACCCTTTTGGTGCTCCCCTGGCTTTCCCCCCTTCCCTCTGCTACACTCCTAAACTAAATGATAGAGACAGACAGCTCCAGTCCCAAAGGAATCCAAATGGAAGTTGTTCTTCTCAGCTGAGCTGGAGAGAAGGGCCTGTGTTTATAAACCTGCAGGCTTCAAGCAGAATAAATTAATCTCCTAATAGCCCCCGCAGACAGGAGGAGAATTGGGAAATGGATCCTCCCATGGGTTTGCCGTGGAGCATCCCTGGAGTTTTTAACCAAGCATTTTCTCATCCGAGTTTCTTATATGGCCAGTGAATTTCCAGAGAGAAAATGAAATCAGAATTCTGACACATCTGAAGAATCCTGCAGAGCCAGAGCCCCTGTTCTTTTGGTGGCACCTCAGACCACAGATGTCTATCCAAAGCACAGCCAAAAAGCTTAAGAAACCCATATTTCCACTGGAACAACAGAGTGCAGCATGTCAGGCTCATTTTGCAAGGACTGCTAGGAGCCTGGATCTCAATTAAAGCTACTAGGGCTCAAAATAGCCTTTTGCAGTATTTGCAGCCTGTAACATAAAGCACGGGTCGCATTACTGAAAGCACCTGAGAAACACAAACGGCTGAGGCTCAGCTTCAAAGTGACCCTTGCTTCAACACCCACTTCTTTTCTTCCGTGGATGGAATATGGTTAAAAGCAACACATAACTACCATTTAATACTGAAGAAGTCGGTCAGACCACACTGATGCGTACAGGCAGAGAGCTGATGCACACGAGTGACTTTTCCAAAGCTATACAGTAAATCCAAAACACAACTGAGACTTAACCTCGGGTCTTCCAAACCCCTCCTTTCCCCCCCAAACCATTGCACTTTGCTTTCTGCTCGCTAATAAAAGCTAACCAAAGGGATATGGGATAGCTGCGTAGACACACTCAGCAACCAGTGCTCTGGTGAGGAGTACAACCGAGAGAGAGAATCCATTCCCTCTGTGAGATGGGAAGAAAGCAGAGGGGCACAGCAGGGTGCTCCTGACAAGATGGGAAGGAAAGCAAAGGGGGGTTTTTTTGTCTTTACTGTGAAGAGATGTCTGCATTTCCCTTATTAACAGCAAGGCTCAGCCCTAGCTAGAGAACAGCAGGAGAGGCTGAAAAACGGGGTTTTTTCAAAGAACCATTTCTCTATAAATATCAAGCATGAGCTGCTGCCCAGGAAAGCAGCCCCTTATATTTCTGGGGTGCTCTCACCCAGCCATACAGGAAGCCAAACTGATTAAATGACCCTTTCTGACTTTCAAACAAAGCAACATCATCTCCCCAGCCACCAGCAGTCCAGAAGGCCCCACTAAGGAACTAAAACATATAAGAAAGTCAAATTTGGTTGTCCCAGCATGTGTGGGGACAAAGGGGATGGTTCTTGCTTCCAGTTCTGAAGGACCACAACCTCATCTGTATGGAGATGCTGGCCTATGTGATCATGTTTTAATGAAAGGAGAAGTTGCTCCCTCTACTGCAGAGCACCACATGCAGGAGGGGCTGACCCAGCCACCCTCAGCCCCAGAAAGGAGTCTGCCACCACGCCAGTAGGGTCACTGATGCTGTAGGGTGGGAATGGGGGCAGACAGAGGTACCAGAGGAAGAATGTGCTTAACAGGACAGGTGATGACCTGCTGGGTTAAGGGGTAGGTGGAAGGGGAAATGACCAGGTGTCCAAGGAAGCTAAAGGGATGGGAAAAGGGGAAGACTTCCAACAAGTCTGAAAGCTGTTTTTTCTGGCCCTAGCTGCCATTATGAATTTCTTCTGACCTTGGCAAAGATGATGCAAAATCCAACCCAGTATGAAGTTGGAGGAGGACTCAGGTAATTTTTTTTTTTTTTTCCCAGCCAGCTTCAATTCCCATCAAATCCCAGTTCACCCCAGCAATCTCTATTGCAGAAGTCTCAGTGACCCCAGGAGCCCACATCCCTGCACTGGGAAAGCACTTTAAATACACACACAGCCTGGGGGGAGATCTTCCCTCTACCTTCTCATATCTAGACCTCAGGGCTCAGCTGTGTCTTCTTACATAGATATTTTTACGGAGGCAGAGGAATTAAGCTTTATTAAAATAAAGGCTGTGATTCTCTCTGTCACATGCACTCACGACAAGGGAGTTCAACGTGACATGTATCACCAGGAGGGCTACCAGCAAAATTGCAAGAACTAGTAACCAGGAGACCCGGGTTTAGGCCAGAGGCAAAGAAAAGACACAACGTGTCGAGGGGCTGGATATCTTGTATTGCTGTCACGTGTGTCCTCGGGTCAGGTGTGGAGCACAAACAGTGAGGCAAGGCAGCAATGAAACAATGCCGATCATGTTTCCCTTGCCCTGTGCCGTTCATACTCTAAGGCTGTTCCAGCTGCAGCCACGTGCTCCTCACACAGCCACAGACAGAGAGGATTTAATTCTCTCTAAAACTAAATCTCTAATCCAAAAAACTATGGTTAAAAAAACAGGGTTGGGAAAGGAAGCCATAACCAGCTTTCACCACCCAACAAAGTCTGCACAACCGCCTGGGTGCCAATAGGACAGAGATAACGATATTGAAGTGAATAAAATCAATTGTTCTGTAAGAGCTTTCTGGGACCATTAGTTAATTAAGTTGCCAACAGATAAAGGTCTGTATAAAAAGCTCTGATCACCTTCAGCACCCAAGATTAAGGAGGACTGGTGTCCACCCCCTACCTACTGCAAAATCCCAAACTGTTCTTTCTCTGGCTGCTCTCTTGCACAGAGCAGCAAGAGTTAAAAAACAAATCCACACTTCTTCTGCAAAAGCAAAGTCACTGCCAAGCACGGGAACACCAGGGAGAAGGCAAGCATGCGGCTTGCAAGCTGCCCAGCTTTATTATTTTTTGAAACAAAGACATCTCTTAGTGCAAATGTTTTTCAAGAGGTGCAAGAGACGCAATAACTGTGATGAGTCCTTTTCAGACACATCCACTCTCCTTTTGGGACCATCACTTGGGAGATGATGAGCAACTTACTGCTTTGCCCATCCCAGGCCCCACTGCCCATGGCCCCCCACCATGGCGAGGGAAACGGGATCAGCACTGTTTCACTGCTGCCTAATTCCACCTCCAGGTCCCCCCACGGGGACTAGATGATCTCTAAGGTTCCTTCCAACCCAAACTATTCTAGGGTTCTGTGATTCCCAGCCCACCAAAAGCCACTTTCCAGCTTTCCCCTTAAATGTTGAACTGGCCTCATTCTCCCCTACGGAATGGTGAACCTACCCAGTCCTTGCTGTGCTCCTGTGGCCTCAGCAGAGCTAAACTCAGGCAGGGTCCTTCGAGAAAGTGCTGCCCTCAGTAAGGTGAACTGAAAAGGAAAAAGGGATTTGGAAGCCCAAGAACAGATGGGAGCAAAGAGGGACTGTTCTCCAAAGACCTTCAATAACAGGGTATTCTCATGAAAATCACAGAGCATCATGAGGCTTGGCAAACAGGAAACTCAGACTCCAATTACCTTTTTGACCTCCCCTGGAGATGCTCCGGAACTAAACATTGCTATCCTCAAACCCTGCCTTTTCAGAAGTAAGGGCTTCCTGGTGTACCTTTACCCTGCTGGTGACCCACAGAGTCCTTGTCACCGCATTCCCACCCTCGCATTTAAATCTCACTGAGGAGCTGAAGTCAGGGTTTACGTGGTTCACACACATCTGCTGAGATGGGGAGTCTCATTTTTTCCTGGCTCCCCACGTGAATTACAGGCCCCTCTGGGCAGTGCAGAACTGCTTTTGAAGAGGAGCTAGAAACATTTCAGCACTTTCTGAACAGATAAAAGGGGAGCTGTCGAATCCAGTAGTTCTGGGGAAGAGAGAGGTTTCTGCTTCCCGACGGCTGTTTACAGCTCTCACAGCCTGGCTGGGGTAGCATTAACCACCATGGTGCTCCAGCACAGGCACCAGCACCACCCCACACTCCCATCTGCCAGAAGAGCAGAACACTGCTCAAACAGCATCTGGTTAACATTCAAACCCCAGGAAATTCATACACCCCTTGCTGCCACCCAGGTTTTCTGAGGCTCTGATTCCCAGCGAGCTTGAGTCAGAGCTGGACTCTGTTTTTCCAGCTAGTTGGAAGGCAGCTGCAGGAAAGGCTGGAAAGACAAGCTCTGGGGGAAGACATGGGCACATCCCAGCACTTCTCTGAAAAAGACTGGAGGGACAAGCTCCCAGTACATCACAACAGCATGGCATGGATGTAGGACGGGGCATGGCAGCATGACCTCCAGCAGGGCTGGTGACACCCCAAAGCCAGCAATGAAACCTTAAGACAGAGCATAGCATTTTACCTTTTGTTTATCCCAATCTCCCAAGGCCTTCCAGCAACACACAGCTCAGGAACAGCTTTCATTACTTTGTTTAAACCCTTTCCAAACCAATTTAATCTTTAGCATCCTCAGTATCCCATAGCAATGAGTTCCACAGTTTGCCTACACGGCATGGCAAGCAATTTCTCCTCCTGAAGCACCCTCAAAGTAATTTCACTGCAGATGCAGAAAGAGATGAAAAAGCAGGGGGCAGTCCAGAGGAGAAGAAATTAAACCGTCACAGCTTTAGGAAGAGCTGGCAAGGAAAGGTTAAACAAACTAGGTTCATTCAGCCTAGATAAAAAAAGGAGAAGACTAAGGCACAGAGGCATAACAATCTTCCAGTAGCTTGCAGGTTATTAAGACAGCAGTCGATTGTTCTCTGTGTTCAGTAGCAGAAGAAGAAATAATTTAACTTGGAGCAAAGAAAGCTCAAGTTTAGACATTTAAGAAAAAAAAAAGATTAAAAACTTTCTCACTAGAACAGATACAGGGAAGTTGCAGAATTTTTCACTGGAGACATCTATGGAAAGGTTAAACAAACACCTGTGTGGAGGGGAGAGGTGCAATTGATCTTGCCTCAATGCCAACAAATGGAGTGGATTATCTGCAGAAGCTCATTCCAGCCCTCTGTGATACCAACAACAAACTTTTTAACTGCTTTCTTCATGCATTTTTAATTGCATTTTAATTTTTGTCCTCATATATCTTTAGACAAGTGCAAAAAACAAAGCCGTGGCTAACACATCAGAAATTACACGCTTTCCATTCCTTCAATGTAATAATAAGATGTAAAAGTTAGAACAGATATATATTGAGCTATACACTCACACCAATAAATATGTATGGGTGTCGCGTCCCCTTTTGCTTTGCCAAAAATAGTACCAAATTATGCCAACCAATGAGAAACCATGTTTCATTAGGAAGTGAACTTTAAAATACAAGATTAAAACATGGTTTTTAAATCAAGATTTCCTGCTTGTTGATTTAAATCATGATTAAAATGGGTGATTTAAATCAACCACTCCGAAGAAAACAGGCCACCTCCTCAAGTCTTTAGGGTGGAGAAGACAGCAGTGCCCCAAAGACCAGTCAGGTGATTCCAGTTTCTACTGCTCTGCTCTTTCTCCAGCTCAACATTCCCACCATATCCATCTTCTCTGAAGAAAAAGCTATTTCCATCCCCAAGCCCAACACAGCAAGTCCCTTCCACGCCATCCTTCTCTGGACCTTGAGCCTGCACAGTTCTCATGCCCAAAGAGCATCATCAAGAAATTTCAAGCTGACACCAAATCAGTCTCAAGCAAACCTCTCTGCGACAATTATAATCAGATCCTCCCTGGATGCAAATCGTGTTTCTGAGCGTGGGCTCCAATCACAGCTCGTGAATAATTACAACAGGATTTTAAAACCTGCCCTCGAGAAGAAGAGGAATCTGGAATCAACATGCCTGCTCGAGGGGATGGAGGCACAGACAGAAGGTGGGAACTTCCTGCCAGCAAGACATGGAGAAGAGAGTCCCAAAGACCTCGTTACAAATGGATTTTGGATATTTCATCCCAGAGCTGGTCTAGAACATCAGGATGCCACAAAAGGTGGTGGCTCCACATTTCTGCAGAACACTCTGGTCCAGACATGGCCAGGTCTCATCTCCAAAGTCATGTCATAGGTTTCACGTGGAAGAAGCTTTCACAGAGCTCTGAAGAGAACTCCAGAGGCCCTTTGATTTTTCAGATTACTCTGCCAAGACCATCACCAGAAGTGCAAGACACTGGCGTTTCAGCATGCACTCATCTGTCAGAACTAGGCTGAACACCAGTTCATTTCTGTGGGCCCACAGACACAGATGGGATTGAGAAAGAAAGCAGAATCCACAGACAGGATACTTCCCAACTTTCTCTTGCCTCCACATCAAAGATCTACCTGTGGTTCTGAAGATTCCCCAAATGACTCCCACCATTTTTTTTATTTGCTTATTTATTTACCAGATCTAAGGTACCGAGGAAAAACAAACCAGCAAAAAAGCTGAACTTCAGTTGTTGCAAAGCCAGAATTAACTCTCCAGTCAAGACAGGTAGAGATCCAGCCTACCTGACCAACCTCCACATGGAATGTCCCAGTGCCAGAATCTGCCTTTCCTTACAGAAGAAGTGGAGAGAAGTACTCTGAGCAGAAAAATGGAAAGTTTCCAGCAACAGTGTGTAAAATGAAGGCAACTCAGGCTAAGATGACATCTCTGGGAATCACAAAGATCTTAACCCAACTAGTCAATCCAGGAAGGAAATGCTTCATGGGCATTTTAATGGTCTTGGTGCTGGAAATTTCAGTGGAACGGGAATAGGAGTGGCAAAATGCACCAGCAAGGATGGAAGCAGAAAGGAGAGACCAGGACAAATGGAAAGAAATAACCAGAACTCCGAGAGGGATTGGTGTCAGAGACTGAAAATAGTTCATGCCTCAAACATTGATATAAAGTTTTAAAGAAGCTACAGCCACAGAAACCTCCTTGAAGAACTTTGGACTGTAGACTGGAACTGCTGATTAGATAAAGAGAAACCCATTGCTCCATCACCTCAGGTTGAGAGAAAGGCATGCATCCAAAATAGGCTCCCAGCTGCCAGCCCAGCCAAGTTTGGGGTGCGGGGAGGGAACACAGCTCACCGAAGCCAGGTTTACACAGACTCCCCC
>VZRO01007476.1:458693-515324 GCA_013397915.1 Daphoenositta chrysoptera | reverse complement strand
TCTCTCTTATATTTACTATCAAATAAAACCTGTGCTATTGTCACTGGCATAAGGTCTCGTTTGCACCTTAATTTGGGCAGAGGAATTTCCAAGGAACCTTAATAAGAATTAGATCTTAACAATTGGTCATCCCACAATCAACTTGAAATTTTCTCAGTGCCTATTGAGATTTCATCAGAAGCAAAACAATTCCACCAAATGATGTTTCAGCACAAATCCACCAAACTAAAAATCCAGGATTTCATCACCAGCATGAAAAATTGTAATTTTCCTTGGTCTGGCTTTTAAAAATCAAAAATCAAAGATTTTTAATGTTTTTTTTTCTTCTTATTCCTGAAATTAAATGAAGCAGAAAGAACGGCACCCAGGCAGGACTCACCTGTCTTTCACTTCCCACCTCTTCTAACTCACGAAGACTTCCTTCTTCTTTAAACAAAATACAAAGAGTCTGTGAAAGGAAAAGCTAACTCATGTTAAAAGCTGCATCTGCAAAAAAGTCAAGGAAACGTTGAATCAAGGATGGAATAGGAATGAAAGACAATGGAAACACTGCTAAAAATAAGTTTTAAGCTCTCCATTAAAGAAAGTCCTCCTCCTGTTCAGTAAAATTGAACCCTTGGCATTTTTTTTCTGTGAATTGATTGTTGTGTTGTTTTGTTTGGGCTTTTTTACTGATTTAATACATTCCATCTGCATTAAGTTGGACAGCACAAAAGAGCACTGGGCAAGTCAGACTTGAGATTTTCAGCTTTGGCTCAAAAGCCAAAATCTGTTGTTGATTGCTTGGGTAGAACAGCAGAGAGAGGCCAGAGTAAGCTTTAAAAACAAATTCAACACCTTCCACAGCCTGAGAGGCATCTCTTTCCATCTGCCATCTCAAGCAATTCTCCTTGCAGCACGAGAAGCAGTCCAAGACCTGAGCATATTTTGCCGATCCTCCCGTGATTCTGCAAGCTCACTCCAAGACGAGGGGAAGAGCCACCGTCTCATCCGCCTCCCATCCTTCTCAGAGCAAGCAAACTGACTGCCTGGCCCTGGATCCTGTCATTAGAGACAGGAGTCGTTAAGAATTCATGCCCGCTGCCAACACTGCATTTTTTGGAGAGGTCCTGCACTCAGGCAGAACTAATGAGCAGGCAAAGAAAGGGAAGAGCAGTTAAAGCAGAAAACACACGCACAAACACAGCCGAAATGAGAACGCAGACTTATCTGCAGGTCCTCTCCCCTCCAAGGCACTTCAGCAGCACGGCATAATGAAATGTTTGCCCGGGGGAAGGGATGATTGTCGTACCTGTAATACGGATGGGGAAGCTGAGGGAGGAAGGATCTAACGGCACCCAGGCGCACTGGAGGGCTGTGTTGGAACTGGGGCTGGGTTCGGAAGCACCGATCCTGACACATTCACTTGGCCGAGGGGATCACAAGGTGAAGACAGTGCCTTCAGATGGCTCCAAAGGCTGCAAATTCTCAGCTGTAAAAATAGGCCAGATAACACCTGTCTGAAGGGGATTTACCCTGCCGTATGTGCAAAATACTTTGCAGTCATTGGACAAAGGATTTTATCAAAATACAGCCAGAGGCTGCATGAGATATTAACCTCCCCCTCTTCCAGCTACTGTAAAAAAAAACCACCAAAAAAAACCCCAAAAAATAAAATCCTGCTGGTTTCTGGGAGCAGAAGGCAGCACTTCTTTCTGTATTTCTGTGTGGAACAGGCAGCTGTGGAGCATGTGCTTACCACTAATAACAACTTTAACTGCAATGGAAGAGCAGAGAACTTAATCACATATAGAAATAGGACACGCAGAGATGGGATTCACAGAGGGACAGGCTCCCTCTGCACCCACAGAGCAGTCTGCATAAGGAAGGATGCTCTTCAATGTACACATCTCCATGTACAGCTTTGCTGAATTGCTGCTGCCAGAGGATCGTAAGTAAAGCATTTCTCACTTCCATCTGTTTCTGTTGTAAGCCGTAATGTTACAGCAGCATTTAGTCCTTCTTCCCTTTCTCTTCCCCTGCCTGCTTTTTCCCCAAGCATCCAATTTTTTAGGCCTATAGCCCTGAAAATGATGAAAGTCTCCCATTGATTTCAATTGGCTTTTGTTTAAGGGCTTGATAGCAGAGAGAAAAATTGAATGATCATTCATTGAACGAGACAGATTTGGCCCAGTTCCCCAGCCGGTGTAAATCAGCACGAGCACTCAGAACTCGGAGGCTCCCTGCCCTGTGCTGATGACTTAGTCCACTTCTGTGCACACCAGGAATTTTAATGATGCTGCCCTGCCCTGCCAGCACATGGACCCAGCATGCAGCTTTTAATGCTGCCCAACAGCCCCAGCTCAGGACTGTGCATGATCCACCCCACTCACCTTCAGGACAAGCCATGCCATGGGCTGAAAGACAGCTCTGAGGCTGCCAGGGTGTTCCCCTGGGGCACAAGCCTTTTCACTACCACCAGGTATCCCAGTCTACTGGATCATTGCTCCCAGCAGGAGGTAGAGCATCCTGTTAATCCCAGTTTTCAAACTGGGATGCATCTAATGTGTTACACCCATACTCTGGACTGTGGCAATGGGAGGGTGGCACCTATCTACGAATTTACTCTGCCTCCCTTCCTCTCCTTGCTCACCAGAGGGAATTAGCTTACCTGGATTTGGGCAGGCAGCCTGGGCTGGCAGCAAGGCAAAAGGCACAGGGAGGCCTTGCAGCAGCACATGCCTGAGGCAAGACAAGAGGCACACCAAGCACAACCCTAAACCCACGCTGCTGCTGGAAATCCCCTGGAATTACCTTCCCCTCATGATGCAGATAGTCTTCCTCTGCATAGCTCACCTGTAGGCCTGGCCAACCTGAACAAGGTGCTCCCGATAGGGGCAGGAGAGGATATGGTGCACTACAGCACTGCCACCAGGGCTAGCAGTAAGTTTAGGGACTGAACGGGAGTGAGGAGGCAGGACACAGGGTCAAAGGTAGTCAAACCTCTGCCAAAATGTGTTTTTCCATGCGTTTTCACTTATCTAATTCGAGACACACTACAAGACACAGTCTGGAGAAGCAAGAACCATTTGTCTACAAGCCTCTAGCATTGATCAGCTGGATCTTTCTTTCCCTACAGAGGAGATTGCTACAGTAGTCCAGGAAAGGAAGGGGAAAGGCAAAGCAGAGAAATGAACAAGCTAACAAGAGGAAAACCTCTGGCTGGCAAGTCTCTTGCTCACCTTGATTAGTCGAGCAGGATATAGACATAAAATTACAGTTGCTTCCTCTATTCCTCCCTGCCCCCCCTCTTTGTGTGGGGAAGACGTTAAAAACGTCAGGCTTGATTTACCCTGACACACTGACTGACTCACGGCAGCTACAAATCCTCCCCACCAAACCAACCTCCTCTACCTGCCACAAGGCTGCAGATGGCAGGGAGAGGAGGGGGAAACACCATCTTCCCCTCTTGCTGTGCACATCAAGCCAAATAACCTCTTCTTTCACCCACCTCCAAAAAGCAGACAGGCAGCTTTTTTTCAGCCAGCTCACGCTGCTGCACGAGTGTGTTTTAAACAAGGCCACACGACCTCTCCTTTGCTTTGTGCCTGTCTGTGCTCATTTTTGTTGATGCAAGAATCTGGGGATGTGCTGGAGCACACATGTTCAGCTCAATCTGACCACTGCCAACTGAATTACAGCTCAATTTCACCGGGGTGATTAGCTCCAAAAGGAGAAAGGAGGTGGCAGGGGGAAAAGTAAACGCCAACCTATCCTTGTGCAAACTTCCAAAGGAACAGCTAAAGTGTGTTTTGGATAGAAAAGCAGGAGAAAGCTCTAGGCAGGGGGAAAGGAAAAGGGGTGGATAAAAGGAGAGAGGGAAAGATCTAATAGAAGCGGATGCGGTGCAGTCTGGGATACAGTTCTGGCACGTCTCCAGAGGCCAAAGCAGTTCCTATAGGATGGAGGTTTTCTTTTAAAAATACTAATGGGCTGATTTGCAGAGCTGCCTGGCTCCCAGGTCTCCCGCAGAAACTACTCCTCAAACATCATTAACATGTGTGCACTGCTGAGAAAGCCTTCCAAATATGACCCTGCAGGCCGACTGCGGCAGCAGCCGACTCCAACAGTGCCCAAACAAGGGATGAAAAGGATCAGCCTCCCCTTGCCCAGGCACCACACACCACCCTCACAGGCCAGGGTTTGCTGTTGCAGCGTCCCGGCTCAGGGCTGCCGTGAGATCCACACTCCTGCTTCCTACCTCTCAAGGCCACTGCCTCAGCCCCACGGGCTTGTGGTGTCTTCCACGCCCCCCAGGCCAGATGGTCCTGGTGGGAATCACGATGTAGCCCAGCATCATTGCCCTTCCTTCACCACCTGCCCTGTGCTTCCTCAGCCAGCACACAAGGTCTCACGTGGTGGGAGAAGCCTGGGGAGATCCATTCCTGAGGAAAGGAAGTGCTGTCAGTCAAAACACATCCCCCAGCACTCTGAGACCCCGTGTCAAGACAGGAGTCCACAGCAGGCATAAGAACATGGCCACAGCCTTCCCTAGGGGAGGAGGGGGAAAGCAAATGAAGATATCTATGACTCTTTTCTTGCTGCAAACCCTTTGATTACATTCAGCATCCCGAGGGATCTGCCTTCCATGATGATCTTGTCCTGCTTCACATCTATTCTTTTCTTTTGGACTCCACAGCAGTAAGTGATGATGGAACATATATGTAATTATGCATGTCAGGAGAATGGACTTAGCTTCATTTTCCTTAAACCATTTGCTTAATGAGTTCACTGGGTAATCACATCACAAGATACTGCAAGCCATCCTACTCCTCTCTGGACCGTACTTGTCTTGATCAACCCCCTGTCCCAGGTGCCTCTCTACTCAAACAACACATCTCAGTCTCATTAATCTCTCCTTGCGTGGAAGCTCCCCTGTACTTTAAATCACAGATTTTATCTTTTGGAGGTTTCCTACACCTTTTCCCCCAAAAGGTAGTCACAATTCCAGAAGTGGCAGTTTTAGAGCGAGAATTTCTCTCACCCTCCTGGCAACACATCTGATTCCTGGGATTGACCACCACTGAATGTGGGTGAGACATCCAAACCCCACACCAACACTGGCGAAGTGTCCCTTCCCACTATTCCAAATCCTGAGGGATCAACAAAATTGTTCATGTACTTTTCAGGAGGTTGCTGGAAGGGTACTTTGTCAAATTACTGGAGGGACCAACAAGACACATTCCAGAGCTTGGGGCTACTTGTATTTACTAGCAGAGCCACTACTGAGTTTATATCTTATCTACAAAAACAAACCCAGAAACCTCTCCATCCCAAGAGGGAGAAAACACCATTTGCACAGTACAATACAACACAACAATTCTCAGTGACATTGGCATGCTGAGCTTCCTTTTGCAGCCTCCTGGTTAAGAAAAGTTCCAAAAAAACGTGTGTTGTGCGATAAACAAAAGCAGCACAGATGGAACTCCTGTGATACCGAATCCCGTTTCTCTGTAGTTATTTATAAACTCTTCTTTCCAATAGTTGGGAGCTTCATAAACAAGAGCAGATCAATACACCTGAAAAGGTAGAGGCTGATCAGAGGGAATTAGATGACATTGGTGTATGCATCTTTAGAAATAAGAAGAGCTGATCAAAATGTGTAGTTCAGAAAGGTCTTTCTTTCCTTTTTTTTTTTTCAATCAGATATTTTCTCCATTTCCAAATAAAATTTTCCAAGTGCTTGTCTTAAAAAATGGTACTTCCTTTTCTCATACCCAAGCTGAAGTAATTTCTGATTGGAAAATTTCCCATTGGAAAATGCCAGAAACCAAATTCATCATGGCTTTGGGAAGGGTGGCAGGAAGAAATCTGACTTGGGTCTTATTTTCCGCTAATTTTTCCCTCAAATCCAGTCACTGCCTTTTTTTTAAGCTGTTCAGAAAAAGGAAAGCAAAAGCATTCTGTTTCCCAGCAGAAGCACTGCAGCTTTTGGACAGATCTGGTTATTCTTCTTGTGCGAAAAACTTACGGGCTCCTGGCAGCTGAGACAGCCCGGAGATCACCCCCAGTCACAGGAACAGGAACACAGCGCCGGGGTTTCTCTTCTGAGAGGCCAGAGACCGTGTCCTACTCTCCAAGTCGCCTCGGAGCCACTTCCCCAAGCTGTCTGCAATCCAAATCAAATCACATCTGACTCCAGGCCAAGTCCAGGAAACTCGATTATCTTTCTCCCCCTACGCGATGGGAGATGGCAGGTCGAGGGGAAAGAGGAGGAAGGAGTGAAAAATTAACACAAGCACTTAAGACGTTGTGAAACTGCAATATGCATCTGTAGCCTGGCCCACGGTCCTCCAGCCCATACATTATTTAACAGAAAAGAAAGCATAAATGAGCCAGAACAATAGCTAGAGGGTGGGAGAGGAATGTATATATATATATATTTTTATATATTTAATTCCTTAAACCATGCCCATTAGTTTTGTTTCTTGTTTAGGATACTGCATTAATCATGCTAATATTTTACAGCCGGGCTGTACACTTTAGCCATTACTTTAATCAAAGCCATCAGCGTACCCAAGAACAAGCTACCAGGTGGGAATAGCTGCTACCGCTCGCTGTTAATTACTTTGCATTTTACAGCAATCAGCAGCAGGGGCTGAGATCATAATAAATTCATGACTTATGGGTCCATAAAATCATTACCGTAGGAAAATATGTTTTATCAGGCATTCGTCGGGCTGCTGCTCAGAGAGAGATTTCTTGAAGGAAATGACACCCATGAAATTAAACCGATCCTTGCAGTCAGCAGAAATGCTAATGTGGGCACAAACAGAGCCGAGGCTCGTGCAGAGCTCAGGGAGGGGAAGATGGAGAAGGGTTTTGTCAGCCTGGAAGGAGGGGAGGCACTGGGGGAAGCCTGCTCACCCCAGGATAAGCGGGACAGAGGGAGGACAGGGCACTGGAAGGAAAGGGAAGAACCAAGAGGAGGATACAGGGCTGCTAAGGAGTCTCAGCATCATCACTGTCACAGCCTGAGCCTGCAGGAACATTGCTCCATGCGGCATCTCACCACAGAGACACAGAGGGAAAACTTACTCACGTCCTTCCAACAGGAGAATCACTGAATCATAGACTATCCTGAGCTGGAAGCAACCCACAGGGACCATCGTGTCCAGCTCCTGGCCCTGCACAGAACCCCAACATGAGCCTGAAAGTGTTGTCCAAACACCTCTTGAACCCTGGCGGAGAAGGATCCTGTCCGATAAAGACACCGCTGAGCTGATGTGCAGCAGCTTCATCAGCCCGGGCTACATTCCCTCTCCCATGGCAGTTTTCCAGAAGGAAAATCACAAAATCTCTTTGCCTAAATAATGACACTGAGGGCTTTGCACACAGGGAATGGCAGCTTGGCCTGAACTCCCTATCCCCAAAAAGGGTCAACCAAAGGCAGGAGATTTAATTCAATCCCCTAAAAGCCCACATGGGTTACATGGGATGTGATCAGCACAGGACCTGCTCCACATGGAACACAGCAATGCCATTACAGTAACATCGAGGGCGGCAGGGAAATCAAGCAGTGCCAAATTGACATAAAGAAGCAATAAAGAAGCCTCATGATTTGAGAAGCATGAAAGGAGCCTAAATGAACTTGCTGAATATTTTCTAAGTCTTTTCTGCACTTGCATAAAATCCCATGGCACTTGCAGAGTCATTAGCCCTGCCAGTTCCTAAAAAACAAACAATAAATTCACTTCTGATTTTTTTCTTTCTTTTTTTTTTTTCAGTCTAAGATCAACTGAGTTTTCTTTGGCAAGAAGACACTGGCTCTTTAGAACTGTCGTGTTTCTTGGCCTGTGAAAATGAAAAAGTGAAATGCCAACTAGAAAATATCCCCAAAGTGTTAAATTGGCTAAGCCCTTGTTTTTTGCTGTTTGTTTCAGCCTGAAAATACTACGGAAGCTCAGTCATAGCTGGTGTGTTTGGTTTATTCACCTCTTCCAATTACACTGTGCAAACAGGGAACATTATTTAGTGTTATTTAAGCATGAAATTATAACAGATTATTTTAAATATCAAGGCCCTAAAAATAAATCTTTCTATCAAGGCACAGCAGGTCTAGATCTACGTAACATCCACCAGGGTGGGCAGAGGATGGGAAAACCCCGGTGGAGAGCTCCATGTGTGAGAGGTTTGTTCCTTTCCTTTCTGGGATCATGAAAGCCTGGGCAGTTCAGCTCCAGGACTGCACTGCTGGGGCTGGAATCTGAAGGAAGTGGAAGCAGAACCAACAGCGTGGTCAGAGCAAACCTGATACCCCTCAGAATATCCTGCACAGTGCCCCGTGCTCTCCCACTCCTACAGAGCCCAGAGGAGCAACACCAGCCAAGAGTCACCTGCGATCTCCAGGGAAGATCCCTCTGGGTCTCACCTCAATGAGTCATGGTCTGTAGGAGGGGTTTTGTTATTCCGTTCATCCCAGGTGGTTTTCCTACAAGACAAGCCTGCCTGCAGCAGCCCACACAGCTCTGTGTGGTACCTGCATGCTCATTCCATGGAGAACGGGTCCCCACACCCTTATGGCTAAATCAGGAGTCTTGGCCAGAACACATCACAGTTCCCTCTCCGGACACTGCACCTGGATTTCTTTCCCTTAAAATCTAGGGAGACATAGGAAAATGCAGAGTGCATGGGACACCCAGCCCATGCTGGCCAAAAGGAGAACACATGGACCTGCACCGTGGGAGATGCTCCCTGGTCTAGTTGAAGCTTACCAGAGATTTCCACACCATAGCCCAAAAAGCCAATACCACACAAAAATTACAGCCCCAGAGCTAGATTAGCCTGACACCAACCTTCATCCAGACTCCAGCTATCTTGGGCTACACCAACATGTCCTTGCTGTCCTAACTCGGGGCCTCAGAGCAAGCCCCAGGGCCCGGGTTGCAGAAATGCTTATGCCAAAACCTCCTGTGCAGCCCCATCAGCCACAGAAGACAACCCCAACCCCACTCCCCAGCCCTCCTTCCAGACCAGTGCTGGATGAGAGGTGATGTGCCAACAAAAACTCTTTGTGCAGAACAAGCTGTGGGAAAGAGCAGGTTGTGGCAGAGGTCTGCTGTCCCCAGACATGCTACTTTTCTGTGCAAGCTGTCTTTACCTTAAGAAACCCCAATCACTCTAATCCCTGGGAGTGAATTGCTCCACACACAGCCCAGACGGCTGCTCACTGCTTGGCACTGCCAGCCTGGCTTCAGCCCTGGCTGAGGGAGCAAGGAGGAACCAAGACCTGCAGCCAGGTGCTCCATCAGCCCCTCAGGAGCTCCCAACCAAGCAGGGCAAGCAATTCACAGCCTCTCTGTGTGACAAACTGGCTTTCTTTGGGTTTCCCTCTCTCATCAATCCCTTTCCTACCTCTCCAAGGAGCAGGAATGATCCACATCACACTTTGACGTCTCTGTATGTCAACACTCTCCAAGATTCAGAAGGGTAACAGAACACAGTGAGCCATAAGGAAAAGGTTTACCTGGAAAATACCACACTCCAGCCAAGCCTACTTTCACCCTCCAGGAATTAGGCCAAATTACCTGAGATAGACCCTCCTGTGCGGCCCAGGACTGAACCATCACCTTTTTGCTTCCCTATGGTGGGTTCCAGGTTGACAGTTCCTATTGGGGCCATAAGTAACTGCATCTGACAGGTACTGCAGCCTGGAGATTTCCCCTTTAAGGTCCTACCCAGCTATAAATATCCTTTTCTTCTTCAGGGAAAGAGCGTCTGACCCAAAGTGTATGAAGCTTCCTGACAGGCTGGGAAAAGAGAAGAGGTTTAAATGTCAGCTAAAACAATCTTCATTTTCTTTTCTAAATTTGTAAAGCTCCCCGAGTCACTGGAGTGAGGAATTTGCCTGTTTGAAGTTCAGCCTGAAAATCCTTTTGCAAAATATTTGCTGAAACACAATAACGTTGGAATTGGAGGGGATTAAAACAGCTTCAGTCCTTGCCCCATCCCCCTGAAGCCCCTCTTTAGGAGGGTTTCTGTAAAGGCAGACTTAGGTCCCCATGTCTTGAAGGCACAATACAAAGCAGAGAGGGAAGGAAATAGAAATGTAAAGCTCCTAACATCACTATTATTGAAATGCTTCATTTGACATTTTGACTGTTTCAATTAGCTAACAAGGAACGCTCCAGTTAATCCACCCTCAGATACTGAAAGCAACAAGAAACCAAGTCTTTCCCTTCCCCCATCCCAGATCCGGCCTTGCAGCTACTTCACAGCCTCCGGAGAAATCCCAGCCTGGGTGATGGCTCCTGCCCCGGGGCAGCCAACAAGGCAGAGCATACCCAGCCCAATGCTGGCTGACATTAGGGAGCATCCTTCCCCCAAACCCAGGGCACAGCATCAGAGGGTCCAGGGAGGAAGGAAAAGGGCACCCAAAAAACCCCTACCAGCACCTTTCCTTACCATTTTGGGGAACACAAGAGCAATGTGGTACTGTCAGACCAACAGAGGGGCCTCTCTCCCTCGTTAGGATTAACCAACAAGGAAACCTGGCTGGTTTGAACGGCACCAAGCTGAAAAATTACCCTCGATGATTCAGTACCCGCAAGAGGAGGATGAAACACTGTGAAAACATTTCCCACCTCCTGCACATGGTTCTGGGCTAATTCGATTGGGTTCCTTTTATTTCTCCAGGATTTATCCGCTGCTGCGATTTTCTGCCAAGGAAGCCGAAGTGCCGCCGGGAGCTCTCCTGTCAGCACGGGTAATGGCCAGAGCCTTCCTCCACGGAGCGCTTTACGACCTTTAAACACACACACTCTCTCCCCATCCCACAGGTGAGCTCCTGCCTGGGAGGGGGGACTCGTGGCCATTACTGGGGAGATGCTCCACACTCCATAAAGTCAGGGCGGTCGCCTTCGGCTGGGGGAGCTCTCAGGAAGATTGATTATCCTACCAGGAGCACTCGCTTTGCTTTGGGCAGGAAAACAATTCACCAGCTCTTCCACGGCTGGACTTTCACAGGCAACTCTGCAGGCACCACCAAGAGGATTTTCTCCCACGTTTGGAAGTGGAGGAGTGGGCAAGGAATGACGCACACAAAGCCACACAGATGTTTGATGTCCACGGGACACCACCTTATCCAAACATCGGGGTCCTGGAGGCAGTAGACCCTTACAGTCCCTTACAGGCCATGCTGTCCAGCTTTCTTCATATTTGAAAGGATCAAGAGGGTGAAAAAAAATGCAGTGCTGGGTTAATGGTTGGACTTGATGATCTTTTCTGGCCTTGTTTATTTAGGTGGATTTAGGTGTGGAGAACTACCTGTGACACCACCTGGTCTAACTACAGGGACTTTCAGGTCCAAACTGGAATGCCTGGAATCTGGCTGGGAGGAGTAGGAGCTGCCTGACAGACTGCAGAGCAAGGTACAGGCAATGCATCAAAAGTGAGCAAAAGCCCTTTTTATTTTTGTGTAAGACCCAGGTTTCTCCCTTGCTTCTCATAAAGAAGGTCTGGTACAAGTGATGGGACAAATCCTGCCCATTTTATGCCAGCCATGACCTCAACCTGTTTGTTCTGTCCCAGCTAATGGCAATACTCTCCATGGGAGAAGAGCAAAATTAGGGCCATTTGGAATAGCCTGTTCCACTGCGACTTCAATAACTCCCACACCTGTGGCAAGCTTATATTACCAAGAGATGCAATTTCCTCTACCCATGAAAATAAACATCTCAACAGTACAAATGTTTCCAGGATCACCTCAGCAGAAGCTGTCTTCCTTTTGCATGGAAACCAGCTGGCTTTCAGAGCTGTGTCAGATGCCCCCAGCTCCTGAACACCAAGTTAACTTCCATCATGTGGCTCTCCTCAGCTAAAGGGTTCTGCTGTAGTTCAGGAAAACATATGCATGTCAGGCAGCACTTAACTGAGTATGAGACTGTGTACCAGGAGAACAAACAGCTTATCCAGATGCACGAAGGCTTTGTGGGAAACTGACCCTAATCCTCTCGTGAAATACCTTGGCTATCTTTGAGCTCCTAGCCCCAACAAAAGGCACACAGCCCATCATAAATAAGACTTGTAAGAAACCCCACTTCCCTACATCCAGCCTTTAAGCAGTGCTGGAGTTACGTCAAATTATCACTCCTTCACTTTAAACCAGTCCCAGTGCTTCCCTGCTCCATGACCACTGGAAGGGAATCACTGTCTTTCTGCTTGTTGCCAGCCTCCTGAGCTCATGGATAGCCCATAACTAGGTGTCCTTGTGCCAACATCTGCTTACTCTCAACAGTTCTTCTCCCAGAGTGCACCACCTCTTAGCCTTGATTTTGTGAAGCCAAACTCAGGGTGTGACAGGATCTGCATGATCCTGAGTTTCTCTGCAGACTCCTTTATTCCTGCTCCCGTTTGACCACACTGGTCTTCAGAAAGACTGGCCACAGTATCCCCATTATTCCTGATGTGGTCTCACCACTCCAGCTGACAGCAGGGCTAACATTTTCCCCAGCAACATCTCACTGGGGCTTCCAACAATCCGTTACTCCAGCCTTGGCTGTGTCTGTCATCCTGGTGAATCATAGAATATTCTGAGTTAGAAGGGACCCACAAGGATCATCAAGTTCAACTCCTGGTCCTGCACAGGATGTCCCCAACAATCCCACCATGGCTGCCAGACTTTCAAGGAGCATGTCCAAATGCTCCTTGAGCTCTGACAGCTACGGGGCTGTGACCACTGCCCTGAGGAGCCTGTTCCAGTGCCCAACCGCCCTTTGGGTGAAGTACACGTTCCTAATATCCAGCCTAAACCTGCCCTGACACAGATTCATGCCATTCCCTCAGGTCCTATCACTGCCTCACCCAAGCTTTGCTCCTCTGCTCTCCCACCACAGAAAGACAGCAAAGAGAGCTGGAAAGGTCCTTCATTCCTGGGACAGGCAGCGGAAGTCTCACCAGCTCAGCCCGGTGCCCAGGAGCTCCCTTACCCACTAATAGAGCCCTACTTTCATGGAAGATAAGGATCCCTGGGCCTGCAGAAGGAACCTGGCAACAACTTCTCCATCCCAATCTCCCAGACAATCCATAGGCACCAAATACCTGCTGCATCCCAAGCAGAGGCACTTCTATTAATCACAGCCCTCTGCAGTTAAAGTTATTTAATTCAGAGGTGAGAGAAGCTGCTCAGCTGTTTATGTCCAAGGGTTAAACTTGCCCTAGCCACACACTAAACACATTTTTTACAATCTGGCAGTGATCCTTGCCTATTAAGCACCTCTGGCTTCAGAGAAGAGGTATTGATTTATTTCACTTTTATGGCTGGAGGTATTTATTCCTACTTGCTTTCTCGCTTCTTCACCACAGCTGGGATGGGGGAATGAGGAGGAGGAAAAAAAACATTACAAAGCTGGTGGAGCCAAGAGGTTTTCTGATGTTCTGATCAGTTTTCTGATGGAGGGCACGAAGGCTGGGACAAGGGAGGTGGGGGCCACGCCAGGCTTTGTCACAGCTTTTATTTTTACAATGAAAAGAGGAAAATGTGCGTCTGGAAGGAAAGGAAATCACATCAAACTTCAGAGGGAAGGTTCCTATTGCAGTTGTGTCCCCATAGGGTGCTTTGTGAGTTAGAGCTTGATTGATTTGTACCAGCTAAGGACCTCAGCAAATCTCTCCTGCGGGAAGAATCTCAACTCTTTCCCATATCTTAAATCCGGTCTAGAAAGGAAGATAAAACCATACAGCTGCAAGAGAAAGCATGGACTAACATCCCTGATTTTAGCCCACTCCCCATTCTGCCACAGACAACCATTTCCAGGCAAGGCTCTGTGGCAGGGCCCCCACTCCAGTGTCTAACACTGTGTTTCCACCGCTTCCTGGTACGGCTGGTGCTGGGATGTGGTTGGCTTTGTTCCAGAGGGCCACTACAAACACAGACTGCCATTTGCACCCTTCCAGATGTTTCTTTGCACACAGTGAGGTGCCATGAGATGCCTGGGGATGTGAGGAAAGCAACAGGAGGACAGTTCAGACCCTCCAGTAGAGCAGATGCTCTGGCTCATGGCACGACTCCCATCTCACGTGCCCAGCTTGTTTTGCCTCCTAGTTGGGAGCTGGCTCCTCAGAAATGCCAAAATGTCATTCACCATAAAAAACCAATCACATCCCTTCTCAGCAGCATCCAGTGTCAATGTATCAGCCTTAAGCTCTGCCACAGAACCTTCTCACAACACAGGACCAGCCATAGAGCATCCTGCTCTCCTGTGGCTGCCTGGACTATTTGGGGATATGGTTTAGAGGTGAACACTGCAGTGCTGGGTTAACAGTCGGAGCAACGATCTTAGAGGTCTTTTCCAGCCTTAACAATGCAATGATTTTGGTTGCTGGCATGTTTGAGGAGACGATACTTTTCACTCCCACATGCAGGTAATGCAGATTCAACACAAGCCTGTGGGCTGCAGGCACCATCTTAGGATTTCTGGAAGCACAGTTCACATCTCCATTTCTGAAATCCCATAGCACAGGGTTTGGCAGCAGAAAGTGAGCAAAGGCCTGACTAAAACAGGGAAGGTTGGGGGCAAGAAGGGGAGGAAAGAGCCAGGGGCTGTGGGGAAGAAGGTAGGAATACCTGGACAGGAGAGATGGAGCAGGTCCTGCCTCAGCAGGGAGAGGTGAAAGGCATTTGAGGGAGGTGGGAGATGCACTCTGGAAGTTCTGGAGTAAGAAGGGTTGAGGGTTTGAAACCCCATACAGAGGAGCAGCAGCCCTGGAGCACAGAGCACTCCAAGCCAGGGCCTGAAAAAAAACAAAGCAAAAAACTACAGAAAAAGATTTCTGGACACAGTACAGAGCTACTGAAAGACCCTTCTGTGCACCCCACTGAACCTGCAAAACCCAGGGTCTCCCATCAGTCCCCAAGGCTGCAAGTCTCTCCTAGAAGCCTTGTGTATCCTCTGACAATTTAGCCCTGAGAAAGCAGAATTTGAGCTCCCATCCTGTCTGTTTGTTTGTCATCCTTTCTGCCTCAAAGAGGAGCCCGCATTTCCATTCGTCAAACCCAAGGTGCAGATAGAGAAGGAATGAAAGGAAGAGGTGGGTTGGTGGCAGAGAGCACGGAGCCGCCACTGAGCGCAGCCGGTTCACGCTTCATTAGCATCCTCTCTCACCAAGCTGCGAGCACAGCCTTGCAGTCTGGCTACACACAGACAGGCAGGCAGGGAAGGAGCACATTTTCTGTTTGGAGCCCATCTCCCCCCTTCCCAAACCCGGCTAACCCCCGTGGAGACTTCCTTGGGCTCAAAGGTGCACACTTCCACTCCAGCGTCTCCCGCACTAGTTAAATATACCTCCAGGCAAACGTCAGGAGCGAGCCCGGTTTGAAACTTACTGTGTTGTCAAGATGACAAGTGCTCTGCCAGGCTGTTAGTCTCTGCTGCCCTTCCCGTGTCTGTTCCCCCTCCCCTTCTCCTCATTAGAAGTTCCCTTGATAAACCTAGGCTGGGTATTCTTTTTTAATCATTTAAATGTTTTCTTAACTTCAAAACATCAACAGCTGCAGGACTGAAAGAAGAAGAAGGATGTTTTTACACCAATCCAGACAGATTCAGCCTGCTACAACACGGCAGGATGGGTTCATGGACGGGGAAGAGCCCCAGTGAATTGAACTTATGTGGGCACAAGCAGGAGCCCAGGCTGGAAGTCTCAGTTCCCCAAAGGCTGCTGCTGGCTCATGCAGCCTGGCAATCCTGATGAGGGAGTTGGGAGCATGTCAGCACATCCTGCAGCTTCATTTAGCTCAGCCTTCTCCATTCTCATGTCCAGTATGATCTTCAAAGCCCTCAGTTTCTGTCCTCCACACAACAGCCTTCATAACCCCAACCCATGTTTATGTGAGGCTGGTGTCAAGGATTAACCCAGAGCCTGGATGACACTCATAAGCATAACAGCACAAAGCAAAAAGTCCTGAGAAAGGAGCCCACAAGCCAGGCAGCGGCACAGACTGAAAGACAGACATCTGGAAGCCCAAAACACAGGCTAGGGATGGAGCTTGGTAGCCCACGGCTCAGTCACTACTCATGCCAGCATGAGACTGCAGTAGGCCACAGGACAATTTGTCTCGTTGTGCTCAACGCCTTTGCCTTCAGTAAATTCTGCCCCTCCCCACGTGGCAACCTCAGGGCAAGGGGGGCCAGCCCCTCACCCCCTTCCTCCAGCACGGGTCACCCTCGCAAGGAGAGGCACTGAGGGTTGACTGTTCTTGGTTCTCTGCAGGACAGACAGCAAGGGGAGGGTCGTTAGTTTGGCTTTCTCTTTCCTGGCCTACTTCTCAGTCTCTGTGTCTCCATGTCCTTGGAATTCTGCTCCTAATTACTGGATCTTTTAGTCTTATTGGTTAAGGGTTTGAGAAGCACAAAGAAGCTCCCCTTGAAAACAAGGTGAAGCACTGAACCTTCCTACAGGCCTTTTCTATCACATCCACCTGCCTGGGTTCCCTACAGCAATGAAATGACTCCTTTTCCCTGTTAGATGGGCTGGAAAGCATCTTCACCAGCAGCCCAGCTCCTGAAAGAGCTTGCTTTAAGTCTTGGCCAAGCCATTGAATCAAAACAGCTTGAGATGGAAGATGAATTACGCGTTCTCCTCTTGCCTTGTTTACCTCCAGTGGCTCTCACAGCATCTCCAAGCAGCAGCAAGTCCTGCAGCTGGGGCTGAATGGTCAGAGGAGTCTCCCTAAGTCACCTGGGCTCTTCCCATGTGGTTCTCCAGGGCTGGCTCCCACCCCTTCCACGAGCACATGCAGCATCTGGCACTGGGTCTCCAGCCTGAGCAGGGGCTTCTTGGTACCACTGGCAAATAAATAACCACAATTAGCTCCTCTAAATGAGCATTCCCATCTTCTAATAAACATCGTAAAAAAGGAGGAATGAGCCTTAATTCACTTTTATTGTCACAACTGACATGTTGCAAGATCTTAATTGGACTGAAAAGAGTTCCCAGTAAGGAGATGCTGTTTAACTAACTCATTAGCAGCCACCTGACAGAGAAGGATGCTCCAGTATTAGGAGGGGAAAAGAAAAAACAGATCCCACTGATTCTCCACCTGCCCATGCCCCAGACAGCCTCAGGAAGGAACACAGTGAAGAGTCTCTTCTTTACCTCAGGCACACAGCAGCGTACAGCACACTCCCACTCAAACATCTGCCCTGTGTTCCCTTCCACCAATCTAGTATGACCCCAAAAAGGGACCTGTGGGCAGCTACCCTCGAATTGAAAATTTATGAGTTCTTCACAGTTCCCATTCCTATGTACTACCTACAGGATATTCAAAAGCTCCTGAGCAACAAGGGCTTCACCTCTTCTCCAGCACTGTTTCCACCCTGGGGCTCTCACAAGGTCTTGGGAAGCAAGGCAAGGAGTGTAGTTCCTCATGTGTCTCCCACCAAGCAGAGGGACTGCTTTGCCTCACCTATAGAAGAAATATATTAACCCAGAGACTGATAAAACATCACCCCAACAAGGCAAACTTCCCAGCAAATTCTGAACCCCAGGGACAGGAATGGAAAAGGCTGTGCAGGTGCCACAGCCAGCCCAGCATCAGCTGCACCCCAGCACCTCTGGCTCGGACAGACAGACAGCTCTGTGCCACTTGTTCCACCCAGCAAACCTGGAGCAGCGCCTGCCTGGTTTACTCCAGCTCTCTCTGTCCCAATGCAGATAAATTTAGTTTTCTGCTCTCGCTGCCTGGGGAAGAGTAGGGAGGGGGAGCTGACATCTTTCAAATGAGACCTTAAAAATAAGCTGTCTGCATGTCTGGACATTGAAGAATCCCAGGCAGAGCTTTGCCTGGATAAAAGAGCTCGTTCCAGCACCCTAACCAGGCTGTGCCCTAACCAGGCTGCTAGCCAGCCAGAAACAGCTGCAAGCATGACTGGCATTTCTTGCTGCACCCAGGGTGCTCTGGGGTGCCACCAGGCTGTGTGCCACATACACGTGCAGTGACAGCCCCTGCTCTTAATTTCTTCAGCTCTTCGCAGAGATCTGGAGGACAGGAGCCAGAGCAGGATCAGGAATAAGAGTCCAGACTGCCCATTTTCCACAACTGTCACCCACTCCAGTCACTAGCCCAGCTTCCCGCCCAGGGACACTTGCTTTCCCTGGGGCTGAAAGCAAGTTAGCATTTGATAAAGAAAATAACAGGATGAATAAAACCATGTGTTTGTACAAGAAAGCTTTTGCTCTGATCTTTAGTGCTGCAGTATGTTTTGACCTACTATTGCAAGACTCAGCTACATCTTCCCTCCTTCCAAATGTGACAGAAGGCGAAAAGGAAGCCGCAGCTGATGCCGCAGAGCCCTGTGCTGGGATTCCAGCTGACAAACAGCCTCGGCAGAGCTGCCCACACAGGCTAAACCCCACACCCTCGGCTCCCCTGTCACCTGCAGGAGGAAGTGTACGGGTACATACAGACATATGGGCCTGATTCTCTGCTCAGACACTCGTGATGCCTTGAGAGGCTACCTAGAAACAGAGACTAGACAGGAGTAAGGGAATAAAGGTAGGTATTTATTGGAAAGGCCTTCAAAGGTACACTCTGGAGAGCCAACAGCTCCAAGCTGGACCCCAAGCTGGACCCCAAGATGGATGACAAGTCACGAGTTCCCCACACCTTTATAGGTTTGGTCCATTTGCATATCAGCATAAATTCACCAATTAAAACTTTAGCTAATGATTTAATTTCCCCTCAGCTTGCCCCCCTTCCAAGATGTTGGTTTACACATACTCAGGCCCAGGACAGCCTGGGTGTCCTTGGAGAGCAGGCCCAGAGAGGCGTTGTTATGACTAGAGAGCTGAAGTTAGCAGGCTACAAGAAACTTCAGAGTTACACATTAGGCAATACATTCGAAAATACAAGAGTTAAAACCTAAGGCATCACTCAGTGAAACACCAGGAGCCTCCACCACAAGGAGAATCACACCCATGAGATGATATACTTCCTAATGAGGGCTGGCATTTACCAGCTACCACAAGAATCCTGTATTACCCAGAATAAGACTTACAGACAGAACCACCCCTGCTTGGACAGGGCCAGTAGCAATAGACCTCACACCCACCCAACACTTAGGAGGAGCTGAAGGTTGCCAGTGGCATGTGCTCTTGTGTGGCATTCAAGGGGAGGATCGGTGGCCTTTGCTGTACAGCCTCTCTAGGCTATCTGGCTACTATACAACCCTGTTGGCTTATCAGTTCTGTGTTAATACAGAGGAAAAAGAGGCTCTAAGCACCAGTATCAGAGGCTTACAGAGGGATGAAGACCCCAAAAAGCACTAACAAACTCCTGGGATCTCAGCCAGGACAGGATGAAAACTCCAATGTTTGCTCCAGAGATCTTTAGCATTAACTCCTCTTCAGCACAGGCAAGCGCTGAACCACACACAGAGTGCATTTTTGCACTCCAAAACCTCACTGGACATGCCTCATCTAATTCACCATTGCTGCCATGGAAAGTGGATTTATTCCCAAACTTAGCAGCTGCCAAATCACTGTGAGGGTATTCACATGGGGATTTGCCACAAGCTTTTGTTAAGCCAGGGCAGGACTTGCACACTGAACAGCCCTTCCCTCGAGAGGAAGCAGTGGCCTCGCTCCACCACAGCATGGGTTGCTCATTAGGCATCGCACTCTTGCCTAAATCCAGTGGCGATCCTCTATGGAGCTGGTCCCTCACCTTTCAGAGATGACAGAGTGACAGGAGACAAAGAGCTGACATGGGAAACAGGACTTCTAAACTTCAACTCCAGCTTGGCATGCAGGGCACATGGCAGCAGGTTTATTTTTTCAGCAAGCAAGTTTCCTTTCTTCCAATCAACTCTGAGGCAATAAGAAGTGGGTTTCAACACGGCATAAATCTGCCAGCAGCATATCAAGGCTTCAGAATAGCAAGGGCACAGACAATTGTCCAGCAGAAAAGAAAAAAAAAGGTCAGAGCAGTAACTCTTTCAGTATTTGTTCCACAAACAGAGAAGGTTTACACAGCTTTTCTGGGCAATTATAGGGCAGGAAATAAATCTCAACAGAAACTCATCTTCTTCCCCCTCTTTTTGCAGTTGAATCTCTTTGCCTCCCGCCCCTAGCAATGTCCCCAAAATGCTTTGCAACAAGATGTCAGTTACACAACCCAAGGCTGAGCCCCAAGAGCTGGTGGAGAAGTGTATTAAATTAAATAGCATTGCTCCAGGTAATCTATGACCACTTATAATCAATTGTCCATGCCTGCTGCAGCATGACTGGAGCCATTTTCCCAGGCTGCAGGTGCAGGACTGGCGGAGAAAGCTCCTGCACAGGCTGGAGCTGGGAGCGAGCTGTCACGCAGCCTTGAGAGGCTGAGAGAGAGCCAGGCAGCTCACCTCTGCTGCCACACTCCTGGAAAGCCAGGCTCCAAGGTTGCCTGGGGGGTTGGTAAGCCCAGGCACGAGCACGCCAACCCCAAAGAAGATATTATCTGTGCTGGGGGAAAAACAAGGAGGAACCAGTCTCCTTTGGCATCAATTCAAGGAGGCAAGAAAAGGATCACTGTCTGTTTTATGCAGAGGAAAATGATGCACAGGGAGATAGGAATGATTTCTCCTCTGCTGTGGCAGAGCTGGGAAATGACTGGCATCTCCTGCAGCCCCTGAAATCCAGTACCCCTTCCACACTTTGCAGCACCAGCATCATTCCACTCCTCAGGACCAGCTCCAGGCTCCTCCACGGAGCTGAGGGGGAGCATGAGCAGCCTTGGGCAAGGGGCCAGGCTGGGAGAGCCAGGCCAAGCAGGCTGAGGGGACAGGGAGGGGATGGAGGCAAGAGGAGAGCTTCAGGAGCAGGGCTTGCTCCTCCTGTCCTTGCCATGCAGGAAGGAAACACTGTCACACCCATCTCAACACTTCCCTTAGTGGAAGTGGTAGGAATTAGCTGAAGAGGAGATTGCCCCAGACCCCAGACCCCAGCCAAGTTCAAGCAAGATCTGGGTCCAGCCTCTATTTCTGGTCCACAGAGTGAACCTGGTTCTCCCAAGATGAGGGTACACAGATTCATAAAACCCTGAGGAGCCATAACGTGTACAAATGGCTCACACCTTTGCTGGATATGGTGCTTGCCTTGCACGCTGCTCAGCTCTCTAGGGACCTTGGCAAGGGGCTGAGTTTTGTTGCCAGCTTCCAGGAGGGCTCTAAGAGGGAAGAGTTACAGGACCCCAGTCTACATGTGCTGCATTTCACAGCGCCCAGGAGCAGGAACACATCTCTTGCTTTCTGAGTTTTCCTTTCCTCTTCTTGACCACAAATGGGTTGAGTCCATCACAAAACATGGTCAGAAGCCAAGTGAGATTGGCCCCAGGCTTGAAGCAAAGCTATCAAGTGCAGCCCATGAGGGACAGCAGCCTTCAGGCTCCCTCCATCTTTCTCCCTTGACACTTCTGTGGACAAAGAAAGTACCTGTCACGCTGGCATCCAGCAGAGAAGATAAACACAGGCACAGCCTCTGAGGTGTGGTCTCCATCAGGCATCGCAGCAGAAGCCCTGGGGAAGGAGGGAGGAGGGTACTGAGCCCAGCATCCCCATCACTCAGGCACTGAGCAGAGCCAGGTGCAGAGAGGAGGTGACAGCAAGTGACAGCTCCAAGTGTGCAGGAGCAATTACGGTCCTCTCTCCAGCAACATTTCCCTTCCCTAAGCTCCCAGCTCTCCCCCAGCCAAGACAAGGCCCTAGTTCCACTCAGGCAGCCTCCACATACATTGGAAGAGCAGACCCCCTGTCTGCATCCTCAAGCACACAGGGGAAACGAGCTGAGCTTTGTCACAGCAAAGGACACCCACCACCTCCAAAAGCCCTGCCACCTCCCTGACCAACAGGCAATTGTCCGAGCACTCAGTCCTGAGCCAATTTCATCACGTGGAGGGGAAGGACAGCCAGACAACTGCTGTCCAGCCTGCTAAAACCGCTGGTCCCCTGAGGTCACAAAACTCAAGCCACTTTCACTGAGGAAGCGATAAGAGGCAGCGGGGTGCTAAGTTGTCCCCTTCAGCCCGACGTTAATCTCGGAGCTTCTCCAGAGCCTGGCACGAAAGGGATCCACAGAGCTCGCCTGGGAAGCAGCTGCTGGGCTCCTGAACAGAAACACTGCCATCTAGAGGCCCATTGCCTTGCCTGGGAAAGCGGTTGGGAAAACTAGGGAGGAATTTCCACGCTCCCTAGGCACCCGTGTGGAAGAGAGCTGACAGAAGGGACGGGGAACCTGGGAGCACAGCATGGGCCACACTCCAGGAGATTTCAGTCATCGTTGCTCAGAGAGCTTTAAGGGACGTTGCAACACTTGGGTCTTTCTTTTCTCCTTAGAACTCGGGCAGGGCTTGTTCCTTCTGCTTTGGGGTGTTTGAAAGCTTGTCTTGCCCTCGGCAACCTGGCTGGAGAGATGTGAGCTGGGGAAGCTTCTCTACACCCTTGGGCAGACCATGCTGAGGGGACTGAACTGTCCTGTGGGGAGACACCACTGCAGTGCCTGTGAAATGGAAATAGGTGTGAAAGCAGCTCGCTCAGCTGTGGATCTCAAACTCTTTCTGCACACAAGAAAAGTGCCAACCACCCAAAGTGCTCTGTAAAGGTGGGCTCAGATCCCAGCAGACACCACTTCAAATGAGGCCCATACTCCACAGCAGAGACATTCTCCAGAATATTTTTGGGCCCATGCTGCTCTCCGAGCCAACAGCCCCTCACTGCTGCCTCTGTCCCACAAGACCAGAGTGACACATCACCAGCACCTGCTCAGCAGAGGGAGGCAGGTCCTCCACAGAGGAACACGGTTCAGGCAATGCACACACAGGACACTTGCAGGGCTGCCCGCAGTGTCCTCCACTGGTGTGTTCAGTGCTGCACAAACCACACCTACCCCAAAGCACCAGGAAGGGGGAGAGCACGGCAGCCTGCACCCTTTCCAGTGATGCTTGAACCAGCAGCCAAGGCCCAGCATTGCTCCTGTGGCTGAGATGGTGGCCTCCACAGCAGGGAAACGCTGGACAAGAAGCTGGGTAGGTCACAGAGGAGAGGATGAGCCAGGAAATTCAGCTGAGGTCAAAGGTTAAATCCTCATGTTAGGTGAACTAAGGCTGGCCTGTTGAAGTCACTGGTGTAGACTGGATTGTACCAGGGAAGAACAGGAGCTGGAGCATGCAGCCTCCAGGCTGAAGAAACCTCTCAGCCCTACAGAGCAGCCTGCAAACAAGATGCAGATGTCTAGCACCTCACTGGTCTCACCCTCCAAGATGCCCAGCAACAGCACTACACAGTCACTGTCACACCCGGAGAGCAGCCTGGAGCCCCTAACTGCCCCAAGGTGAGTGCACACCCTATTGGGATCCACTGCCACAGTGGGGGGACACGCCAGTGCTCCCTCCACCTCTGCAAGCTCACCTGGGACCGTCAGGCACATCCTCAAATCCAGACCAGTGCTTAGTCGGAAAGCTTTTGTCAGCAAAGATTAATTTCTGTGGTTTGCAGGTTTCTACCTGAGCTACCTTGGAGCTTGAGCTCTCTGGGGAGGAAAAGAAAAGATAATAAAATCCCCTGAATGTGTGATCAGAAAGGAAGCCTGATCGGGTGTCCTGCAGTCCTCTCACGTTTTTAAACTGGTGAATCACTGGAACTACTAAATAAAAGAAAAATCACCTAGCCTGAGCCCTGGAAATCTCATCTGGGAAGGTGAGAAACTAGAAAAACACTCTTGAGCACAGGTTTTGAAAAGAAACCACTCCTCAGTCTTAATTAGGGCTTGTCCAGACGAGGCAGCCATTAAGGTGCTTGCCCAGGGAGCTGTGGTTAGTGTCCACTAATGGATGAGTAAAAAGACACCCCAGGATCTAAGTAACCGGCGCCTCTGAGGACCGATGGAGGGGAGGCTTCTTGGCAGTTCTCTCTTTCTCTCCTCCACGGTCAGCAGGCTGGTGATGGATGTCTGAGTGCCAGCCCTTCTCTCCCACAGCACATCATTTGATTTGCTGCAGAGGCGGGGCTGGAGGTCCCCGGCAGCGCTCTGCGTGCCAGGAGAGGTCACCGTCTCTTTGAATAACGTCTTCTTAGAGTGCCAAGAAGTGACATCAAGCTTTGCCCCCTGCCACCCCCCGGCATCACAGGGACGCTAGTCAGAGTAGGGGTGAGAGGAGGCGCGTTCCCCGCCGTCTCTGCTGCCCGTCCATGATTTATACTGGCTGTGTCAGACGGACAGGTACAGACGGGGGACCGAGATGGATGGGGACACTGCTCTGCTCCACGCCAGCCCAAGACTTCCTCCATGTCCCCCCCACGGAGGGCTTGCCCAGGCTAGATTACTGTTTGCATGCAGGTGTTTGATGGGAGAGCATCTCCAGGGATGTCACTCTGCAAGGAGTCATGTTGGACAGCCCAAAATGCTCAGAAGATTCGCTGCTGAGGTTCTGAGACAACATGTGAGGCAGCAACATGCTGACACAAGAGACACTGATCACATAAAAGGCACTTGCACTCTTGTATTCCTTTCCCAAACTTCCCTCTCCATCCCAGCACAGGCTTGCAAGCCTGACTTCTGCTCTCTGACCCTGTCTTGACAGGCACAGCTGGTCCACAGACCAGGAGGTCAGACAAACAAGTGATGGCACGTGGCTCACAGAGCTGGATAGGAACAGCTGAAAGATGTAAGAGACAGACCCAACCACAGAGGGAGTCAGCACTGTGAGCAAGGACCCCTGACCCCAGGTCTTGGTTGGGAAGCTCCCCTTCTCCCAGCCCTTGCAGTTTCAAGTTGCTAAATGGCCTTACTTTAAAACAAACCTGAACGTCTCATAACAGGATAGAGACTACAGGTGTGTTTTCTTCTCATTCCCCTCCAAAATCCACTTTCACCGCTGCTCACCAGCCCAGACATGAACACTCTTGAGCAGCCACCTACAAATGTCACAGACCTCTCTGGAGCCATTTGATATTTATGGTGGTATCTCCACTGACCTCTCCAACCAGCAGGATGATGCAGGACTTGAGGGCATCAGTGCAAAGCTCTCAGTCTGAAAATACAAACATTGTCCCACCACTGGGTCACTCACCACAAGATCTTCCACCACTGCAGCTGGCTGGGACCCTCAGCAATTTTCAGCTGCCAAGTCAGCATTCAGACAGGGCCATGAGCTGGAGATTTAAAAACCATGCTCTGGACAGGGAAGCTCCTGTGGGTGGCAAGAGGGGGAAAATGTTCATTTGTCCTTGGCAGAACAGCACAGCAGCACCAGCAAACCCTCGGCTTTGAGGGCAGAGGAAAGCACTGGCAGCTACAAATTACTAATCAATGTCGAGTAACAACAACAGCAGCTAATAAGGAAGGGCTGATCAGCTTACTATGGCAGTAATTATTCCTGACACCAGCCCTCAGAAGGAGCATCCAGGCTTAGCACACTGTCTACCATGATGATAATCCAAGATAACTAGAGAACTTTTGTGCTGGAGAAAGGGAGGGGGAAGAAAAAAACCCTCAGCAATTAGCAAGGCTTGTGGTGCTAATTACACTGTGAATGGTGTGCAGGCTTTGTCAGAGCTCACTTGAGCCTTCCAGGTGATGCCAGGGAGGGATGAAGTGCCAGCACACCTTTTCACGTGACAAACAATTCTGGCACCTGGTTATTTTTGAGAGCAGCACAACTCTCTGCTGCTGACACCGAGCCTGGCACACATTCTTTGCCATCACTGCCTGAGGAAAAGCCTCTCACCTTCATAGAGCAGTGGAGCTACAGTTCAGCTTCACATCACCAGGTGGTACTGAGCCCACCCAACCTGGGTACGGGACCAATTCAGGGCGAGATACAGCCAGCACAATAATAGAAATCTTAATTAACCAGCATGTCTGAGGTGTGTATGTTCTAAGCACGCTGCATTCACCCACAGCTGCTCAGGATCCTCAGCACAGTGACGATGCTCTGCAGTGCTGCAGCAGCCCAGGCACAAAGGTCCCCATCACTTCCAGCACAGCCACCGGTCCTCCCACTGAAGAGAAGTTTCCATCAGCATCCCTTCACCAGCACAGGAAGAGTTACTGCACCCAGCAGGGGTAGCAGAGTGAACGTGTGAACATGCATGTGCTTCCCCCACGCGCTTCTTACTGATAGAACAAGTTTGAAGAAAACCTAACACCCCCAAGGCTTGCGATCGCATACGCTCCTCACTCACCTCCCTCCCAAGCGGGCGTAATTAACGGCACCGTTTTCTTGCACCCTTCATTCAAGGGGGCTGACAAATTGCTCTCTCAGCAATGGTGTGTGTTTTATGGATGTGAGCTTCTCGGAACGGTGGCTGCTCTGGGATGCCGGGATGTCTACGGCTCACGGGATCATGAGTTCTGTGAGTCCAGGGACGAATTAGGAGCTTGCAGCATTCCTCCACACAGATCAGTGCAGTCACAGCAGCAGCGAGAGTGGCTGGAGCCTCTTCAGACCTTATCCTCTCTGGCTTTTCCTTCTCTTCCAAGACTCACAGGCTTTGGCACCTTATGCAGGAGGGGGACTTTACCTTGGCCATGGGGTCATTGCAGAAAGCCAGCCCCCTGTCAGGACCACAAACCAGTCTGGCAAGATCCAGCGATTCAAGAGACAGGAGAGGTGCCCCTAAGCACTGGGTTTCTGGCCTACAAACTTCCCAACACTTTTCTTAGGTGAGTCCAACTCCTCTCCCTCCCTTCAAGGGTGTTCTGTGCCAGCCCACCCTTCCCATCCCACACACAAAGCTGTCATAAAGACCACAATCCTGATATAGGGCAGCATCAGGGGGACAGGCTACTAGCCATTGAACAAACAAAATCCCATTACAACAGAGATCCTGATTCCAGCCTTTATTTACAGAAATTATTACTACAAAGGACCCTGAGGGAAATCACAGTTCTATGCTGCATACACTGAATTCATCATTGTGAGGTAAGAAGCCTCACAGTGTTTTGAGACACACTGAGATGCAAATAACATCCGAGTTTTATGTCATGGAGTGGGAGACAAAAGGGAAAAAAAACAACCACAGCCTAAGCTGTCGCAGGAGGAGAGAAAAGGAATGGCATGAGTGTTTCTTTTGTCCAGCCCAAGGCAATTTTTATCCACAAGGTGCACTAAATCCTTTGTGCTGCTCAATTAAATTTACAGCTGACCTAAGCACAGATTGTTGTTCTGCCAAAAAAGAGCAGTCCAGACTCAGAGTTGGCCACAAGGGTGAATGGCCATGGCCCTGTGCAGACATGTGGGCAGCCCAAGGAGGGCAAGGAAGGAAAAGAGGAGGGAGATGCTGCAGGGCTGGAAGAGTTTGGAATTGCTGCCCTGTGCAGTATCATGAGCCGTGCCAGCACTGACACCAAATCCTGTGCTGGAGCATCTACTTTCAGGCGAGGGAAGGGGAGCAAACCCCCACGGCATCCTCCTGAGATGACACATTTGGACAAGCAGGGAAAACCAAGGCACCGAGCACCTGGGGCACCCTCCCACCTGCAACTCATGCATAGCCCAGTGATGCTCAAACACCAACATGGTCCAGCAGTCAGAGCATTCCCCTGTCACAAACCTTGACTGGTTGATAGGAGCAAAAAAGAAAAAGGATTGTGATGTCCAACAGGGAACAGACAGATCTTCCTGGGGCAGATCAACCTGTCAGATGCACACTGATCAGGCATACTGGAAGGAAGGAAGCAGAAGAAGAAGAGAAGACACCTGACTTTACACAAATCTACAGGAGCTGCTCCTAAAATTTGCCGGTGCAAAGCAAGCAAGCATCAGAGAAGGGAAGGTGAGGTCTCTGACACTGCAGTGTGGGTACCATAGCATTGTAAGGATTATAAATCAGAGAGCTGACACCAGACTGCATGGATAACACCAGGCACCATCAGAATCACACACACCTGCCACAGAGAGACCTTCTCCAGCAGAAGGGTCTCCCTCACACTGCCGATACTTGTAATAACAACCCATCATCACTTTGCTGTACACAGCCAGAAATGTTGACTTTAATGCCAGGTCAAGGATGCTCTCAGTGCCTGATCTGCACACATTTCCAAGTGATGTTTCTTCAGCTATTCCCATCCACCTAGAAATTATTAATTCCATTCGCTTTAAAGTATCTCCCCAAGGTGAAGCTCCCGTGTCTCAACATTATCAGAAGAAAGCAAATCCTGACAATAAGAGGAAGGTCCCATGAACATGACAATTCTCCAGGAGGGACCCAGGAGAATTGGTGTTGCTCAGGGACAGCCCAGGTAGGACTGGAACATCACAGAGGGGACATCGGCAAAGCTCAAAGGCTGAACCAGACTTCTGGAAATGGAGGCCAGAACCACACCATTCCTTCTTTGTGTCCTCGATCAACTCATCTCTCCTGCTGCTGTTTCCACCAGAAAGGGAGCCCGTGGCCTTCCTCACATCTATGGACCACAGCCAAGGCAGCAGCCTGGACAAGGCAGGGCAACACAAGGGTTGGCCCCTGCAAAGCTGTTCATCAGTATTTCAAGGTGAATCTGACAACACAGCTGGTTTACTAAGTGTTAAGAACATGCTTTGCTCCAGCCTTTCATCTCGAGCAACACGCAGCGCCAAAGGGCAGCTTGCCAAAAGCAAAAATCACATGCAGGACGAAAAGCATCACCCCTGGGAAATCTGCATCCAAGCAAGGCTGGAAACCTCCCCCCCAAATCCGACAGAATTCGAATTCCTCCCCTGCTGAGACAGTCTCTTTCAATTTCTTCAGTGGATGTATTTCACGCCTCACCTGCAGAGCAACTCTTTCCTGGAGAAGGAGGCACCATGGAGAAGTTTGAGCACAGCACAAAGCCAAACCTGGATTGTGTCCCTTTTTTTTTTTACCCTTTCACCCCCTCCTGAGGCATGTTAGGAGTGAGATTTCAGAGAGCCCAGCAGTATTGTCAGTGCCCGAGCCCCCTGCCAGCAGCCCTGAGCTGGCAGGAACAATACAGCCCCTTCGGGAACCCTTCCCGCTTGTTCTCTCCTCACAGCACAATCGGAGGCCAAACTCACACTCCAACAACAGCGCTGTGGATGAGTCATTCTCGATGCTGTCAGCTGGAATGATTAAGGATGAAATGGCATTGCTTATCAGCGATGAGGTGGCTGCAGGACCCTGAGACAGTCACAGACTGGGACTGGGAAACAGAGCCCAAAAGCAGGGACTTTCTCAAAAGACCCAACCTTTTGTCCAACTCCTACACAAGCTTAGCATTGCTTCAAAGCCTAAAACCAACTTAAACTTATCTGCTTGCAGAGACAGCAACTGGCTTTTGCACATGCCTACGGAAGATAAAACTTTGAGGGGCTCAATGACAATTTTAGCACCAAATTGTGTCAAGTTTTTAATGTTTTTAAGTTGGGAGTCCTGCAGGGTCAACAGAAGTGTGCTCACAGATCATAATGGCTCTGACTAATCACAGCCAGCTCTTGGCTGGCTGCCTGCTTAAAACCTGGATTGCTCCAACGGGAAGCTGACCCTGATTTAAATCAGGCCCACATTTTACAGCTTCACATTGCAGCTGCCAGGCTCGCCCTGACATACCTTCTTTATGACATCGCTGTTTCCTCTTACACTTCTGGTGAGCCACCAAGAATCAGGGGCATGAGCAAGGTCTCATAGTTGACAGGTCTAAGACAGCAACCTCCAGCCACCAAACCAGTGCTATACATTAAAAAGCTGAGCAACTAAACCCGCTGGCTAAAATGACTTGCAGCAGAACATCAGTCCTGTGGGGAGGTCTCCCCAAACTAGCCCACATTAGTATTTATTAATAATAACACCTAATAATACCAGTATCTTTCCACTCACACACTTTTCCCTCAGGATGCAGGAACAGGAAACCCATTGCACAAAAGAGCCACAAAATACAAGATAAGACATTTCAAAAGCATCTCCCCAGCTCCAAAAGCAGCCCATGGAGTAGCCCCTGGCCTGCAAGACAGGTGCCTGTGTTCCCGTGGCATGTGGAACCCTAAAAAGTCACGACTCACCAGCATTTCCACCCCTGGTATTTGAAATGTAACACACTAGATGATCATTAAGGTCCCTTGAAACTCAAACCATTCTATGATTCACAATAGAGTGGGTACACAGGAGATCACCTCCTGCCCAAATATATATCATTTTGGTTGGCAGCTGTAATAGACATCAGAGCCTTGCTCTGCAGGGGAGATTCAGCTGGAGATCACCTCCAGATCAGCTGACTGCAATATAAAGGCAGGCATTGGCACTGAGAATGGTGCTTCAGGGATTGAGAGCTGGTGCCTTCCCAAATGGCCAAGTAAGGCAGATAAAGTAGCTGTAGGTTGATTTGATGATTTAATCAATAAGATAATTATATTAATTTAATAGTTTGATACAAGGCCACTTCCTTTCTGTTTGATTTAACTGCATTTCAGGATTTTCATGGCTGAGTTGATCAAATACATAAAATAGCAAATTTGTGCTAATTAATAATTATTAGATGTATTTTCCTTAACTATGAATTGCAGAGGCCTAGGGGCAGAGAGCACTGTAAGAGGCCAAAAAACCCCACTACTATTAATGCCCCAGAGAACCACTGTAAGAGGGAAAAAAAAACCCCACTACTCTTAATGCCCCAGAGAACCACTGTAAGAGGGAAAAACTGTGATAGCAACCTCTACCTTGTTACACTGCAGGACATTCTTCCCCAAGGCAGGGAGCAAGTATTCTTCACTGTCCTTCCCACAAAGGTGCTCCACTGCTCCTGTTGCTGGGCAGCAATGTTTGAGAAAGCAGACTGAAGATGCTGGGGAGACTGGAGGTGTCTGCAATGATCCTTGGTTTTTCTGCCTTTCCCTAGGAAGGACAAAAAACACACTCCCACACTCCTGCCTGCAACCACATCTATGCAGTAATTCCCAGTGCTACCACAACCTGCTTTCAGGCTTGGTTCTTTTTCCTCCCTTCTTCTCCACTTGAAAATTCACTAACCCCTGACACTGCCAGGAGAGATGCAGTGAAGGCGATCGTAGGTCAGCCTTCTTCAAACAATTCCAGGCCTTCTTGCCAGGTTCCTCTCTGGGTAATACCATTCCTGAGCAAGGAAGAAAAGCCTCTAATTAAAAAGACCTGGACAGCAACCCACCAGCTCCCACTCCTGCCCTGATCAATGAAGCTTGCTAATTAAAAGCAGTTGACCTGAGCAAAGAATGGCTCGGACGAGATTAGCCCAAGGGAGACAAGATTCAAGAATTAAATTACCTAACTGGTCTGTTTCATTTTATTTTACAACCCTGGTTCTTTCTCCACCCCCATGCAGGTAAATGGTGGCTTGGAGGACTCAGTCCCAATTTGTAAGAGCAAAGGAGCAGAAAGCACAGTCCTGCTGTTTAATTCACTGTCAAACACCACAGGCTGAGTGCTTGGGGCTGTCGGAGCAGCTGCTCTGTCTGATCACCAGGTGACAACTGAAAAACGGCCGGGTGGCACCTAATTTCTGCAGCTTGATTAACTAGTCCCATGCACCCTGCCAGATCAACAGGGCTGGGGACAGAACACACCGGCAGTGCCTCAGACACTCGCTCTGACCCTACAGCCAGGGTCTCGCTGACGGATTTATCTCTGCCTGAAACCCCCAGGAGATTTATGGCCAGCAATCAAAGGGAGACAACCACCACCCAAAAGTAATAGTGCTCAGGTCAGGTCCCCATCATCTGGCCTGACCAGTGACTCACTGGTTTGAGTATCGCACCACACAGGGCTATAGAGCAGGTGAGAATCCTAAGGCAAACCGACATGCAGCAAACACACCATGTCCCACATCTGGGATCTTGCAGGATGCACTGGGATTGCGAGGAAAGCTCTCTTTGGAGAGCTCTCATATCTACTTTCCAGGGTTGCTTTGCCCTGCTCACGTCAGTGGGAACTGCAGGAGCTCAGCACCTTTAGAAACTCTGTTAATAAAAGGCAAAGCAGAAGAATGTAACGCTTCCTTGCTTCAGGAGAATTGGGTGGAAATGTTTTTCCCCATACAATTAGAAATTCCAGTGCAAACGTGGAATATGTTCTCCTTCAATCACCAGTATTCGAGGGCCTTCACCACAGAGTAACTTTAGGGGATTTGCCCAGCATATACATTTGCACAGAGAGAAAGAATATTCTTGAGAGAAACAAGAAGCTTCCTAACCAAATGCTTGGGATTTTGTGTACGTTCCATGCACAGCTTTAGCATTCATTTTCTTTTTAAAATCACTGTCTTGGACCTGAGGGGAATAAGACCAAGAGCAGGAGTGATGGCAATCCTATTTGTGTAACTTACTAATCCACTGCCCTTTTTTCTCTGGCACGTCATTTATTTCCTCTTCGCCTCTGATGTGGCTGCAGAGCCCGAAGTGTCCCCCCATACTCCTGACTGTTGACACCAGATCTTCAGAGCATTTCACCTTTTGCTCCCCCGTGATTATTCTCTCTCCTTTTCTCCTTCATGCAGCCTTCAGCTTACCCTTGCTTACCATTTTCCTACCAGCACAGCTGGACACATCTGACACTGGACTGACCACCAGAGCAAGGCACTTTCTATTTCAGCTGCAATTCCCAAATGAAAATAATACTCTATGGCTTGTTCCAATCCCCTTAAAAAAAAAAAATACTAATTGTAGGGTGAGAAAGAAGTCATTGCACAGTATCCTGCAAAAGGAGCTGATCAAGAATTAAGACCCTAGGGCACTACCACCAGAAAAAAAGCCACAATACCTCCTTACGAATGCCAGCCAAAGGAAAAATAATTTGGCACCAGAAATCTAAACATAGCCGAGCCATCTCAGAAAGTTAGTAATTTATATTCCTCCCCACCAAGGAAAGCAGTGCATAGGCACATAGCAGCAGACACAGAGTTAAACCCACAGCTGCTGCAAAACAAGAGATCTGCCCCTGAGGTGCCCTAGGTGCCCACAGACCTGGTGGGGCTCACCAAGCCCACAGGGATGTCGTGGCTCAGGCACTGTTTAAGCTCCATAAACAAAGATATCTGAGATGTTATAATATGCTGTTACTCAGACCTAATTCCCCAGCTGCCGTCCCTGAAGTAATCCCATCATTTTTATTACCCGGAGGGAGCCTACTGCAAACCCAGCCACTTTTCCTTCCAAAGGGAAGAAATTTCATCAGAGATGCAGCAAAATATCCTCAGCTGACTTGTGAAGCAAGAGATTTCTTTTAAGAAAGTCGGTCTCTCCAGCAACACCTCCCTCCTGCCCTAAGGAAGAGAAGTACAGGGAGGCATGACGAGAAGCAAAGCTGGATAGTCCATCAGGGGAGAGTGCCGAGGAGTTGCAGTCCCTTCCAGCTACCTCGCTGAAATTCAAATGCTGGATTTGTGTCTCTGGCACACTTCTAACAGGAGGCAAAGGAGAGAAATGTAGTGCTTCCTTCCAGCCTTTCGGATCTACAAACCTCTTCCAGGCAGCAGACATTCCAGTCCACCAAAAGGAGGCTAGAATTAGAAATGAGACCCATTTGTCATATAAAATTTCCAGGTACAAGGAACAAAGCTGTATTTCTATCAGGCAGAGATGCTGCAATAACACTGTAGCAGCTGAGAACTCCAGTCAGGTGAAGGTCAGGACTGCTTGGCATCCACTACAGTCACAGGCCTCTCAGAAAACCAAAAAGAGCAAAGGAGCAAGCTCGCTCGTGTCCAGCTGGAAACGACGGGCTTTGAAGGCTGGAGACTCAGCAGGGCTGGCTGCAGCGAAACAGAGGAAAAGGGAGATATGGAGGAAGAAAAAAGTTAATCTTCAAAAACAAAGTGGTTTTGTTCATCTGCTCTTTGGTCACCAAGTTAGCTCCAGCTGTGACTTGGGTCTGGGACTGAAAGCAGAACGCTAGCTGGAACCCTAGGGAATTGGAGTCACTTATGTGTCTTCTTTGTACTGAGTTACAGCTCACATAAAAATGAGGTTGGCAAGACCTGAAGGTGCCCTTTAGCCACATAAAGGGAAAAGTGCTGCAAAAGACAGACCTTGATAAGACACGATCCAAATGGGGACACATTTGGCATCGCTGGGGGTCTGTGACAGCTGCACAGGCAATCATTCTGACAGCGCCGGGCAGGGCTGGGGCTCTGCCTTTGGCCCACATCCATTCCATGGAGGAGAAGGCAGGCAAGTGCAGGGACACTCGGGTTTGGCTGTGTCCTATTTCTCCTACCAAATCCCTGCAAAACAAGTGTTCTTCCACCTCCCCCCTTGGGCACCTAACAAGGATCAGCAGCTGGAAGCCCCTTACCACTGCCAAGCCCAGCACCCAAGGAGCTGCCATCTGTGTTCCAGCCTGCCTTTTGTACTGATCTGCTACGTTTTCACCCTGATTGCACACCTCGGGCAGGCGACAGTTGCTCTGTGCAGGGCTTGGAGGAGGAAAGTTTTACAGCTTGGCTGCTGCCAACGCACAGATGTTACAGGCTGGGTCACGGCAAGGTGCTAAAGGCCTTCAGAAATGTTGCAAAGCATTAATTATGTTCTTGCAGCTGTTCTTTAACCCTCATCCGTGTCTCCTCTCTTCCACAGGGTGCCAGAAAGACAACTGTGAGTGGGAAATCAAAGCAGGAGGCTTTGAAGAGAAGTAAGCCAGAGTCTTTAAAGATTAAAAGAAACAGCACTCTGCAAAGACAGAGCTTTTTTAAAGCTGTTTGTCCCTGCCACTTGCTTGGACACCTCCTCTTCTCCTACTTCGGTGCACCACTGAACTCCAACAGCATCCAAGGTGAAATGGAGGAGGTCACCCAAATCCTGACATTTCACAGAGCACGTCTCAGCTTGCAGGTGGATCCATGAGCTTGGGAATACTTTGTCTCACAAACCTGGAACAAGGAATGATTAGTGGCATGGGTTTAACCAACCCTCCCACCTGTGCAGATCTAGAGATGAGGGGTTTCACTCATTTTCCACAGGTTTGTGTGAACCTCTTGAAGCAAGTCCAGAGGAGGGCCACAAAGATGCTCTGAGGTATGGAACACCTCTTCAATGGAGACAGGCTGGGAGAGCTGAAGAAGAGAAGGCCCCAGAGAGACCTTAGAGCCCCTTCCCATGCTGCAAGAGGCTACAAGAGAGCTGGAAAAGGACTTTGGACAAGGTTCTGGAGCAATGGGAAGAGGGAGAATGGCTCTAAACTGAGAGAGAGGAGGTCAGATTAGATATTTGTAAAACATTCTTCCCTGTGAGGGTGCTGAGGGCCTGGCACAGGTTGCCCAGAGCAGCTGTGGCTGGAAGCCTCTGGAGCACTTCCAAGGGCTTCCATTCCTGGAAGTGCTCCAGGCTAGACTGGACAGGACTCAGAACAACTTGGTCTTGTGGGAGGTGTCCCTGCCTATGGCAAGGGGGTTGGGATGGGAAGATCTGTAAGGCCCCTTCCAATCCCAACCATTCTGTTATTCTGTAGTCAGAAAAACCCCATTATGCCCCAGCTGTACCAGAGCTGTACTCAAACAGACCAGTGACTAAACTGACCTGCAGAACCCAAGCTTATGGCTTCTCCCATCCCTGCTATGGAAGCTGGGGTTATGCCAAGTGTCCAGACAGCATTCAAGCAGGCTTGCCTGGAACAGCTCTGGGAGATGGAGGAACCCAGGTCTCTGGACCTCACCTCTGTGCTTCAGTGCCCTTGACAGCCACCATGTGCCAGGGCTGGCAGCACACCTCCTGGAGTCCCTGCACAGGCACTTCTCTGGGCAGTGGGAGCCCTGGAAAATATGAAGCTGCTGCTGAGACAGTAGCTCCATGCATGGTGCCATTCAGAGCTGCCACCACAGGAAAGCAGTCAAGGAGGTCTGCACCCCGATCTGAGCCCTGCTGAACACCAGGACTAACGAGTATCCACACACCACCAGGGCAGCCATTCTGGTGCTGAAACTGCAGCTTGCCTGGGGGGGGCATCTCCATACCCCTCAAATCAGAGGTTCTCAAGGGGAGAGGTTGTCCACTGCTAATCTTCAGACCAGCTGCAAAGTAAAGCTCCATCTCAAACATGGGCATTCACTAGCATATCTGCACGGGGCTGGGCTGCAGCTGTGCCACGGGACCATGAGTGGGCTGATAAAACCCACCAGGCTCCTGAAACGCCTCTGCCTCCCCTAGTCCCCGTGCTTTAAGCTGCAGTCAAACAGAGCATAACTCCTTTTAAGACGTGCAGATGTTTTCTGAATCTGGCTGGGCAGCTTGTGCTGGCGAGAGGGAACAAGATTGTCTCTGGAATCCTTTGTGCTGTAGCTCTCTGTGCACAATAGGCTCCCGTGCACTCGGGGGCTGAATAACTTTTCATGCTAGAGATGAAGCAGGGAGGGGGAAAGAAAAAAATAATAGAGGCACAATAGCAAACAAACAAGCAGAGAGAGTGAGGTGATGGAAAAGCAGTCAGGAATAGCAACACTGTTGTGCCCAGACACACATTCCAAACAGCATCTCCCACATTCAAAAAGGCAGAAACTAATAAAGAATAAGTTTTTGCCTGACATCTCCTGGATTTGCCTTCAGTCAGGGATCACCAGGACTCAGCATTCTGGCCAGGACTTGAACTTCTGCATAATGACCCCAGACAGCTGCTGATCCCCTCAGCTGCTGCTGGCACAAATGTTCCCTCCTCTGCATCACTTTAGAGTGATGGTAACAACAAAAACCAAACAAAAACCCCAATGTCCAGGCCTTGAAAGGGGATCCACGATAGCATTAAGTACTGAACCCCAAGGCCACGTATCACCAGACTGAGCTATGCTGACAGCCACAGGTGAAGGACCCTCACCCCACACAGGACACAATTCCTCCCCCACCAAAGCAGTGAGTGATGGCTTTCTCCCCTTCCCTCTGGGGAAGCCTGTCCCTGGGTATGCAGCCATTTCAAGCAGGAACTGGAGACCAGCAGTGTCACCCTAACAGTCCTTCCACCCTGGGCTTGGGCTTGCCTGCATTGGGCAGCTGCCCTAGGGCAGCCAAAGGTTGGCCAACATCAGATTTCCACCAGGATGTACCAACAGCCAAACAAAATCAGATTAAAGGCTTTGCAGGAGCAGTTTTTGTGTTAAGACATTTCTGGACACCCTCATTCTGCCTAAATATGAGGAGACAATGTTTTTATCTGACTAACAGAGCTCCTCAAACCATGTGGCCCAGGGTGGCTATTTTAAAACAACGCTCAGCTGAGACTTTTGTTCCTGATGGAATAATTTAGCACCCCACTCTTGCTAAGTACGCTTATTCCCAGGTATCAGAGTGGATCAGAAAGGCCATGCTGGGAAAAGCACAGAATCAGTAAGGTTGGAAAAGACCTCCAAGATCATCAAGTCCAACCACTGATGCAGCAACATAATTCACATCACCTATGATCCTGGAGCAGAAACTCCTACCTGCCCAAAACTGCCCTCAGCAGGGATTTGCAGGGAGGCAGCTTCTCCAGCAGCCTCTCCCAAACAGCAGCTTTCCTCGTTCCACTTCTTTTTCCAGCATTCTTTATGTATTTTTTAATCTGCTTCCCCCTCCTCCCCACCCCCCAACTCCAAATTCAAGTTATGTAAATTTTACAGAGGGGCTGACATCTTCTGATGAAGATGATCCCATCGGTGTTATTGTCTGGCTGCCAGCTCCCGGGAAACAGGCAAGGCACGAGGGCGGTTGCTGTTTTTAACCAGAGGCCGCGTCTGACTCGAGCGTTAGGGGAGTTAATGAGCACTATGCGAAGGGAGGGAGGGCTGGCAGAAAGCACACAGGGAAAGCTTTATTTTTACATTTCATTATTTTTGTTAGAAAAATAAGCCTGAGAACTTAAGGGAGGCATAGAGAGGATTTTAATTTTTTTTTTTTTTTTTTTTTTTTTAATAGCAGGATTTGCAGCTGGAAGAACCTGCTGAGATGTCCTGTGCCTAAATAGCAGGGAGGTTCCCGGGCCTCACACAGGTTACCTACTCTTCTAGGTGTCAACATCTGCAAGGGGGACATCCCTCATCCAGTATCAGTGGGTCCCGTTGGGGCTGCAGCTGCAGTCATGGTCAGACAGGGAAACCTTGGACCACGTGCAGTAAAGGCCATGTTCTCCCCTGGTTTAGGGACCACTTCACCCTGTTGGAATCAAGACCTGTACCAGTTTGCAGAGCACAAGGAGCAGATCACACCTACTAACATGAACCCCAAGGTATTGATATACACACACTACAGCTCTAGGAGAGAGCCCTCCGTGGCTCACCCCATCCATCCAGCCCCATCCCACACACAGGATGGAGCTGCACAATTATCTTCTTTCAGGGGTCACAGTCTGCAGGCTGGCCCAAGGAGTCCAGGCAGCCTGGGAGCTCTCTCTCCAGCTCTAAAGCAGATTCAGGCCACTCAGTGGGTGCTCAGCACCAAGCAAGTTGAAACCAAAACCAGTAGTCTCTAGAAAAGATGGATGGGGCCAGCAAGCCTGACACTATTCCCCATAAAGCAACAGGGAAGAGGTTAAAAGAGAAGATTTATGGGCATATATCTCTGCCAGAACCACCAGGTGATCATGTGTACACATTTCTCTACTCCAAGACCTAATTTTCCACCATTTCCCTTGATTTGCTGTTCCTATTCTCCCATTTCCTTGATTTAAGGCCCAATTATTTCTTGTCCTCTTGCCAGTGAAACAAAATATTTCATAAGCACTCCTGCTGCCTCTCACCACTCCCTCCCTCCTTTGGATGCTGGTTTCAATGCCTGACTCACACTTCGTGTTCTCTAAAATTTAGAGTATTTTAGTTGAACACCTAACAATGATTTTACCATTTTTCTCAGTGATACAAATGGGATTTGGCACCAACTAGCTCGCTGTTGGAATTTAAGTGAGTCTGTGGCTGCCACGGCTCTGGCACATCTTTGCAAAGCAGTCCCTGGAGATTGTCACCTGGGCAAGATTTCATTGTGTCCTTCACAAGGAATGAGCCACACATCCTGGGCTGAGATAGAGGTGACTCTGTGCTGGGATCAGGAGAAGGGCAGACAGGTAAAATCTATAGTTCATCCAGGCCAGCCCCAGCCCTCCAGGGGAGAGCTGGGGACTGCCATCTGTACACCAGTCCAGGATCTGGTCCTCCTCCTGAAGGACATAGACAAACTCTGCCCACATTAAAAGGAAAGAATCATGTCACTGGTTGGTCCCCAGTCTAAACTTCTAAGCATAACCAAATCTTCCAAGTGGTTCGTCACAGACTGGCTTCTGTCAGCCCACTGAGCACCAGTCCATCAAAACATTCCTAGGCAAACACCCTCCCCCTCCCCTTGGAGCAATGATTTTACAATAAATTTCCACCCCTCTTCCTCCTTGCCCAGGCTTGCACGATCACAGCATATTGCATTTCCATAGCATCCTCCTATCAGCTCCCACAACCATAGCCAAACCTGCCCCAACACAATACAGCCATGAAAAAGGCAGTTAAAAGTGCTACTTCAATATTGCCAATTGTTTTCAAGGAGATGGATGTACAATGTTAGGTGAGATTAAGCACAGATCAAAAAAGAGGTTTCTTAGGCCATGAGCCTAAGAGAGGGGAAAAGCTCAGCATTGCTCTGAATCAAGCTGAACATGGACTCAAAATCGGTTCTTTTGCATTTTCAACTCATACAGGTCCCCAAGACCTTGAACTTCCATGACCATCAGCTGCTTACCTCTACCTGTATGACACAGTTCATTTAGCCTTCATTTTTTCCCCCAAAAAACCCCAACCAAAACCAAATATAATACCACAACTCACTGGACATGCAGCCTTTCCGTTCAAACACCATCGAAAAAAAATCAAATTTGAGAGTTGTAGCTCACCAGCTGGCTCTAACTTGGGTAGTTCTCCAGAAGGGACATCTCCAGAGATTCTAGTCCTTCCAGGGGCTGGCTGGAAGCAACAAGGAGGAATCACATTGAGAAGATAATCAGGAGGAAGGAATACTCTTAGGAGGAAGGAGGTACTCCTAGATATTTTGAGCTATGCCTGTTCTCTTCAGCCACACAAACATTTATCACAGCATGTGGAGAAGTGTCCAAACCTGATGTCATGTTCAGATTTGGGGTCAACCGGGCAAGACAGCTGGACACAAGTGGGGAGATGCACACCCCTGTCAGAAATCAGGCCCTAAAACATTGCAATGGGAAGCCCTAAGAAGGTCAAAACATTCACACATCCCAAAGCAGGCAGGATCTGGGTCTTCACACCCACCATGGCTGCTGGCAGCTCGTTCACACATTTTCATGGAGCCTGGAGGACAAGCTGAGGCCTGCGATGCTGTTTTGCCACACCAGACTTGCTGCTCTGTTATGGGATTGGGCAACTTCACTCCAAAAAGCTTCATAAAATAATTGACCACCACATGGCACCAGAGTGAGAACAATTTGGTAACCCAAGAAAGGACTGAGGTTTGTTGGGAGGGCAGCAGTTTATCTGAACTTAAAAAGAAGAAAACTAGCCCTAGTTAGAAATATCAAGTAGGAATGGAAAACATGAGGAAAAATTTGAAAGAGTCTGCAGATTTCCCTGCGAAAGGCCATCATCTTGTCACAGCTGTGGCTACACAAGTCAAGATCTCCTCTACTTTGAGCGTGGCCTGGAAAAAGTTTCTGGGACCCCACCTGCCCCTCTGTGGGGCATCAGACCTGCTCTGGACTCCTTGCAAGGATCAGCCCAATGAGGGCTTCTGAATTCCACTCACAGCTTGGGAAGGTCTGGGGATCCGTACCCTCCAAGATTCGTAAAATCCAGAGGCCTCAGAGGATCCTAAACAGCCTAACTTCATCCTTCCCTTGGTACAATCAGCTCTGCTAACTGTATTGGCCTGATGGTTAGTAGATTAATGTCGCTTTTAATTTATCGTGTGGCTGGCTGGAAGCATCACCTCCAGGGGAAGCTGACTCACCCAAAGCACACTGTTTTCTGAAGGGCCAGCCAATCCTGCCCACTAGACCAGCTTCCCTTCAAGCTACCTGTCAGCCTAGCACAGGCTGGACAGCCCCCAAAAGCTGAGACACTACAGTTCACATTCCTGGCAAGTCCCGTCACAGAGCTTAAATCCCCTGAAAAGTATTGGAAACGGTAAAAGCCAGCCAGTACGGTAGTTTTATATGGAATAGATTGTCTAGGTTGTAAAGTGTGTTCAGAAGGACCATTACACTCCCTTTCCTGCCTTTCCTCAGAGGAAGGAAGATAAATATCCAGAGGGATGTTCATAGCCCAGGGCAAGGGAAATACAACATCCTCTGGAAGAGCAAGCAGCAGTACCAGAGAGCGGAGCCATGCACAGACTCCGCTCGGCGCCAGCGTGACCAGCGTCCCCAACATCCCATCAAACCCAAGGCACCTGTTGCAAGCCCACTCCAGGGCCTCTGTGAGGTGTAAGGGAAAGAGGTGCTCATTAGAGAGCCCACCCTGACCCTGGACAACACAGCAGTGTCAGGGATGACTCGAGATAACAAGATTATAGCACGTGAGCAGTGCGGTGCCTCTGTGTGCTTCCTCTGCTGCCCAAACAAATCCTCTCCCATTTGATTCGACCATTCTACAAGCACAGGGAAGAATTGTGTGGTCCTTGGGGAGCTCACTAAGCCAGTATTTCTGTAGGAAATGGAAGCTTGTGCACCAGAATCTAAATATAGCTTTAAAAAAATAAAATCAGCCTCTACTCTATCTGGTCAAGAGAAAAGTGTTTGGAGGGTAAATTGAGACAGGAGTGTTTGCTCAGATTGATGGGGAGGTGGAGTAAGTTGGAGAGGTCTGAATTGAATCCATCCCTTGAGCGGAAGTGTAACTACATGACCCTGCAGTCCAGCTATAATTTCCTTTGCAGACTGGCAAAATGCCAGGGGTCCCTTCAATCTCAGCTATTTCATGAGTCTGTGGGATGCAGAATTCATGGTACTCTATTTTGATGCTGGGAATAGGAGGGATGTGGTTAGGGCCACAGCAGATCTTCCATCCCTCATCCCACCTCATCTGATTGAATCCAAACCTTTGTTAAATAAGAGCTCCAGCCCTTTTTACAAAAGGAGCTGTTAAAAGACATTTACAGCCTTGGAAGAGCAGATGTCCACCAGAGTTCAGTTTTTCCGTTCATCCATGGGATGGATCAGATCAAAAGAACAGGCACAACACAAACCCTAAAATGCACAGGTCCTCAAATGCTGAAACATTTCTCAGCCTTTTCTTTGCTAGACTGGGGGGGAAAAAAGACAGCAGGGAAGAAAGATGTAACTTGGTTTACTGGACGCTCCTAATCGAGCTCTAGTGCCTAGGATCAAAGATTAGTTGATTAAAATCCAATTTCAAAGCTTATTAACTTTTGAATGAGAAATGCTGCTATGGTGAGCTTACTCGGGCAGGCTATTTCTGGCTTGGCAGAAGCGGCTGGCAGGGAAAAACAGCTCTTTGCTTATCAGCACCCAGCTTAGACCCAGATGAGGCAAGAGGATTTCACCTCCTCAGACCACTTTAAATCAAGACTAAATGAACAAAAGGACTTCCCTTAAGCTGGATATTAAAACCAGCTGGGCATTTCCCCTTCAAACCACCACAGCTCATTTGAAAACCACACAGAGCCTTTGTGTTGTTTTGCTAAGTTACCCAAAATTCACTTCCCTGCATGGCATTCTGGTCAGGCTGGCAAGTGACAGCTCTGACATGAAGTCTAGAGGTATCTTCAGCCCACGTCCTCCTTGCCCAAGCAGCTCCTTGTCCTTACAGCAGCTGTTCCACCACGACTAGCTCTGTCCCACAATAAAAGGGGCACTGCCAGCCGAGAGAGATGACAAGCCAAGCTGAGATCTGTTTGCCCCAGGCTCTTATCCTGAGGGACATAAATCCCAGCTCCCAACCTGAGATCCTTTCAGGACACCCAAGTATATTTTAAAGCATGTAAGATACAGAATCACGGAATCATTTAGGTTGGAAAAGACCTCTTCAGATGTAGGGTGAAGCTGTGTCCTGGAGCTTTAGGGTTGAGCACATCCCATCTCCTAAGGACAAATGGGGGTTAAGCACTGCCTGTGGGGAGCCAGTTCATCCCATCCCCTCCTGTTTGAGCTACTCCTAGTATTTCTTGCAGAAAGTTTCCCAGCTTCTCTGCTCTTTCCCAGACACAGCAACCACAAAGATGAGAACTGCAACACACAATTCCACAGCAAACTTTTTCAGATGGTAAGAGCCCATTTCTCTCTCAGGTACACAGTTTTCCAGAACACCTCTGTCTTAGGGTGACTTTATGATGTGCATCCCCTATCCCCACTCTATGCCCAGAAGATGAATCCTGTGCTTTTCTGTGTCTTTAAGACTGGGTGCAAGAGAAAAAACTGAGTGAACTTTTCAAAACAATTGCTCAAGGACACACACAGATCCCTCTGGGCTCTCGGCAGCAGGGAGTGTGGAGGAAGCAACCTTGTTTTCCTGGGACTTTTGAGGTTTTTTTCCCTTTCTTCTTCTCTTCGGGACTGTTTTACAACATTGGACCACACTGGGGAAGAACTTCTCTTCCAAGGCCCCCCAGAAGGGGCCCACTGACCCAGCTCTGAGGAGGAAAGAGGCCACACCCAGAGAAGGACTCTGAAATCTTCCCAGGTTTCTCTCCACAGTGAGAGATTTTATTATTTAGCATTATTATCCTTTTCTGTGTGTTTGTTAAATAAATGTTTATCTCTTTCACTTTCCTTCGAGGAAAGTCTGTTCTTTTCCCCAAACCTGGTGGGGAGACGGATCATGGTACCCTGCCTTCCCTCAGAGGATATTCTCCTCTAAATTTGGCCAAAACCGGCACAACCTCTCATCCAGGGAAACAGTATTTAAGGCCATCTGTGCCCAAACTATGGGCCTCACCTCTTGTGCAGAAGGACTGAGTTTATCAGCTGAATGCAGTCATTGTCTAGATCAGCAGTTGACAGGGACTCATACGTGTGTTGCAAAGGTGGCAGCTGTGAAGCACCAAAGTCTGGCTCTAATTCTTGTCCTGCTCATGGTGAAACACATGATGTATCCTCAAAAAACACCAGAACAAGAGGAGGTTAACACCGAAGCAGGGGGAAAAGGCAATTTGTGCTATTGTACTTTAAAGATAGAGAAAGCAGCAGGCAGTCTGGGTGGCCAAGTTTGCTTTGAAGAGTGGTTGGTGACAGCTACATGACAAATACCTTGTCTCCCTGGGAGGCACCTCAGTAGCTCCCTTCCTCTCTCCTGCTTCGCTCCAGGAATCGCAGACACACTGCCCAGAGCAGCGTGGCTGAGGGAACTCCACTGCCAGACACATTCAGACCCAACTCCAAACAGCCACCAGATCAGTAAACGACACTGCAAGCAGTGACTTCTCCCTGGTTCAATTAAATCTTATCTTTAACCAAGGAAAAAGGAAAACAGCCTTGCAACCTGCCTCTGGTACACATGAAGTATGTAGGAGCTCTTCAAAAGGATTCCTGCTCCTGCAGGCTTTCAGAAGAAGAAAATCAGTTATTTCCACACATCTTTTTGCAATGTTCCTGTTACACATAGTGCCTCTTGGGGAGGAAGCAGTGTGGACAGCACAAATCAGAGGTCTCCCCTATCCCTGACAAACCCTGAGCATGTGATAATAGAAAGAAAGGGGTATAGCTGCAAACCTCACCTCCACATGAGCAGAGCAGGGAAAATGTCTCTGAAACCAAGCCCACGGAAAACTTAGAACACAGAGAAAAAATGCTGGCATAGAAGTGTTGTAGTATAAGATTTCCCTGCTGGTAGTGAGGCAGCTCTTGCCTTGGGAAAGGAGCATGTGTTTCTCCCCTAAACTGTACAGAGGGGTCAGGATGGAAAGGCACTAAGTTTCTCCTATGAGTAAAAAGCTGGGTTTTAAACTACCTCTAGAAGGAGAGTCTGACTCTCTTGTTATGCAGCCTATGCCACCACACCAGCCCAAAGGGCTAGGGGTCCCCACACAGCCTGGGAAAGGGCCAGGAGGTCAGCGTGGGCTTGGAAGTGCCACCCTTGAGCCCCACCCTGTACTCCCAAGAGCAGTAGCCCTGCTCTCTGCTGCAAGCCTACATTGTGCATTCCAGCATCAAGCTACAGCTGAGCTGTGAAACAACACTCAGAAGCAAAGGCAACACCAGATCAGCCAGGGGAGCGCTGAGGAGAGGTGACAGTAACAAGCAATGTTATGTTTAGCCTCACATCTGTGCTGTGTGGAAGCTTTTTTCACGGGGAAGAAAAAAATAGTTTAAGAATAAATCTTTTACTTGGAAAACATCCAGCCTGGGAATAAAAAACAAGAGTCTAGGAGAATGAGTAATTGAATGGAGAAAGGCTGTTGAGCAGGCGAGGTCAGGGGATGCAAGGAGCACACACGAAGGACCACCAGCATAGGAAGGATTTGGGGAAAGCAGCCATCTTCAGGGCAGACAGGCATGCTCCGGCTGTTTCACCAGGATCCTCTTTTGGAGGGGAAAGAACAAAGCCCTGTGCTGCCTCCACTTTGCACAGATCCCACTCCTACAACAGGGGGAACCAGCTCCATTCTTCCCTGAGCTCCTCCATCCCAAAGCCCAGCAGAAAGCCAGATGCAAGGCAGGAACTGGGAGCTACTGCTGAAGGTAGCCCAGTGTGGAAGACACGAAAGTCACTGAATCTGGGTGTCAGTTTGGAGCCAGCCACTCCATACGGTATCCTAACATCACAGAGTCCACCTGCACCTCCTCTGAAATGCCCCAGTACTTCCTTCTCTATCCCCACTCAGCCCCACCTGGATCACATCCTACTGTGACAGCAAGTGCCAGCAGAGGAGTAGAAAGGCACACGCTGTTTGCTCAGGACCAGTTCCCACACACATGATTGCAGGCACATTACCATCTAGTCTTCCAGTGCCCCAGGAGCCAACACACCGTGGCAGCAACAGGATCCTTCTCTGCTCACTCCAGTCCCAAGCAACACCATGCTTGGTTAAAATTCCAGACAAACAACCACCCAGGCCACACTATCCAGCTCCAGACAGACTTGCTAGGGATATTTCCCCATTACTGCTTCAGTGCCGAGTGACAGATCTGAGTCCCAGTGCATTACAGGTGGTTGCAAATCCAATTTCCTTCCCCAAAAAACTAGGCATGTTTGCATCTGCCTCGACCCCCCTGCACCCTGCATAAGGATGGAGCAACCAGCTGAGCAATAAGTGCAAAGCCCACATGGCATTAATCTTCCACGTTCATATCAGAAATCCAAATCTCTAATTTACTTCATCCTGAAGTCACTTAAATGTAAGCATCACTCCTGGTCCTACTTCTGTATTTATTTTTCTGGTTGCAGATATAATTGTTATACTAACGGTGCTTCAGCTGGGATTATAAATACCCAAACTCCCATGCCTATGTATGTGCAGGCACGCATCCACACACGCTCATTCTTCTACCTCTTGAGAAATGGGTCTGTTCCGCTTTCTTCTGCTACTGATAAAATATTGATTAGGGAATTTGAAAATTTGAAATGATTTAGGAGTCCCTGGATGGGAAACGTAATGTACTGTGCCGGTCGCATTATGAGCCATCCATCACCTGTCAGCAAGCAGCAAGAAAGTGACAGAATCAATACAAACGTGTCTGACGATGGGTTTAATTCATTTCCCTTCCCCCTCAGGCCATGGCTGGAGCATCCCAGCCGGAGGAGGAGAAGGCTCGGCAACACCAGCCCAACCTCAATCCACCCAAAGTGCAAGGGGGTTAACTTCTTCCTTGGCAGTCCAACCACATCAGGGCCAAGACGGGTGACCTTGGCCACGTTCCCAGGGGCGCATGACCAGGCCAGCCAGCCAGGAATTGCTAAATCAGATTCTGAGGGCTGCATTCAGCTGCCCTTGTGCCCCAGGATGGGGCAATGTCCACGTGGGTCAGAGCACCTGCACAGTTCCTACTTGAAGCTGCTTTGATTGACTTGAGCAGGTTGTTATTTGTCCCTAAAGCCACCCCATGGCTGGTAATTCCAGCCTGTCCCAGCACATTTTACGCCATGAAACACTCCCATACATTGGTCTGCTTTCAGAGGGACTGGACTGGCCAGCAGAGAATGTGAATCTCTCCCTGCTTCCCATCTGCATCACCCACCTTTAGTCAGCATGGCCTGATCCAGCTCCTTGTTCATCAAGCATTTGTTGTCCTTACTCTCACCAAGAGTTTTAAAATAAAATTAAAAAAGAAGGGGCGGGCAGAATCAACCTGTAGGGCGATATATCATCCTCCCGCATTTTGCAGATGGATTCAATTGGCCTGTGATCCTATTCTGCAGATTCCCTTGGAGCACTGTAATTCATCCTGCAAGGCATTTCAAATGAGAGCAGACAGAGCACTGGAGAAATGACAGGAGCCGGGCACCCTGCTGCGCTTACTGGGAGCAGAGAGGGTGACCAGGCAGGCTATTGCTCATGTGTGATTAGAGCTAATTATTCCAGGGCACACCGCAGGAGGTGATGGCAGCACCAGGACAGCTCAGACAAGGCCAACAGAGTTCCCAAAAGCTGCTCCTCAACTCAAGCCAGCCCACCGTGGACTATGTTAGGCAGCAGCATTAACCTTGGCTGCAGAACACAGTGTGGCACAAGGGATGTTCCACAGCACAAGACAACTTTTGATCTGGCATCTGTGGGGTGGAACAGCCAACAGCCTGCTGGGTGGGAGCAGGAGGATCTCTAGGCTCCCACCTTGACTGGCTCTTTGTCCCAACAGAAGCCTGACAGACCACCCTCCCCTCTTCCTGACATCTTTCAAGGTTTCAAGGAAGCAGCACAGGCCAATGGATACAGGAGCAAGCACTCATCTTCTGGGCAGCATGTTTCTCCTCTGTTCTTTGGCTGACGATGTGGCTGCAGGTATGACTTCTTCGACAAAACTTTCTCATTTATTTTGATTCTAATTCCATTATTTAATAGACTGCAAAACCCTTAATGTGGGAGTCTCAACTACTGCAACTGTGCAATTCACTCCAGATACATCCCTTCTACCTCACCATCCCTAATAGACTCTATAAACAGTTTCCAAATCCAGCAGAAGTGGTCTATTTGCTGCCCAGTATACCATATAATCTTTTGCAGAGGTAGTATTGATCTTACTAAACCTGCAGCCATCGAGTCCTCAGATGTGTCTCAGCATTTGCTTGCCTACAGGAAAGCAAAGTGCCTCTTCCAGCCCCAAAGCAACGTGCAGGTGACAGCACCAGCCTACACTGACCCTGAGACAAGAGGATCAGTGCATTCCTGAGAACAGTTTAGTGGTCAGTAGAGCCATGGCTGTAGGGTATTCAGTCAGAAGCAATACCCCCTCTCAAAAAGAAATGTCTGAGTCATTTTAACTGTAAGGAATGGAAATTAGGGACTAATTCAGGCCGTACCAGGTACTGAATGCTGAGTCCAGAAGCAGCTCTGCTCATGGCTAATGGATTTGGCACAGTGAGACTGGCTCAGGGCTCTCAGCTCGTCGCTCCAGAGTGCTCACAAGACTCACTCACAGCCGCTTTGGCAAATTTTCCTCACCCATCCATAAAGAGAGAAAGAAACTCATGAGATTATTTGCACGGTCCTCTCCAAACAAGCAACCCTTCCCACAGCACAGAAGCTGGCTCCAGATGAGAGAGGAGAGGCTGTAGGAGGCTGGGCAAGGAAAGCAGCATTAAGATGCAAAGCACAGAGTTGGAACTCTAAAAAAAAGTATATATACACGCATCTGTATGTGCAGGTGCATGAAGCTCACCTTTTTGAGGGAAAGCAGCACCACGGCATGCTGGGAAGGTGGAGGCACAGAGCACAGTCTAACCAGATGTTTGCCTGACAGAGCATCAGCACTGGGTTATGTTCCCAGGCCGCCCCAGCAGCGGCATCCAAGGAGAGGACAGATGGCAGCTCCACAGCACAGCATTAGGACCATGACTCGTGTCTTTCTTCTAGACAAGGCTCTGGTGCTGCCAGCTTACAGCAGGCACTGAAGGAAGGGGTGATAAGTGGCCCCTGTCTGGCCCAGAGGCGCTGGGGTGCCAAGCAGAGGGGAGAAAGAGGCCCGGCTTCCACCCGTTTGACATTCGTGCTGACCCAGTTGTGTCAGCCCCGCTCGTCAGCCCATCCGTCACCCTGCTGGCTCCTGCCGGGGCCTCAGGACCTGCAAAGGTGGCTACACATGGTGGACTATTTGTCTTCTCAGGTTCTTGGGACAAGGGGGCTGACAGCCCTATTAGTTGTCTCACAAAGCAGAGCCCAAACACATCCCCAGAGAGGAGGACAGGGAATAACCCCAGGGAATAAGAGAATGTCAAAGCCACGTGGCTCCCAGTTTCCCAGGGAAAGGCAAAGCATCAGTACAGCCCGAGAACCGAAATCCTTGGAAGAAGTACGTGGGGAAGAACCCCGGAAGCTGAAGCTTTCGCTCATCACCTGTCATCTTTCCTTAGCCAAGAGTAAGTTGTTTCTGTTAACAGGCAGGGATCATCTCCACTTTCAGCACCAACCTTTTAAGCCTTGTCCTGGGATGTGCCCAGGCTGGGAGACCTAAACTACTCCTGCACTCCAACCCCAACTAATCCTGCAGCCTTCAAGAAGGCACATCATTGCTCTGGGAACCAGCCACCCACTCACACACACTGCTATGAACAGGAAGAAATACTGATCCAACAGCCCAAAGAAGTCATCCAAAGCTACGTGATGCCCACACATCCTGGAAGCAGCATGTAGGCCCTGGATCTCTCTGTGCCAGAGGAAAACCAGGATATATACAACAGCTCACCAAGGTGCTGAAAGCACCAGGCATAGAGGTCAGGTGGCTAAGAATTGTACTACAAGTCCTCAGAACACACCAGTGGGATGTCACATTGCCTTGTTCCAGAAGCACAGCAAAAGAAGTGCCCTGCTCCCCACATTGCCAAATCAATGCTCTTCCAGCCAGTGCAAGTATTTCCAGTGCACACATACACCCAGGCTGTGCATCAAGGCAGCTCCTGACTTCACGCATAAACTGGTTTTTAGGTAGGGATCTCCACGCGAGTGATTATAACCCAGCTTATCACTGTCACCCAAAGCTGCCCACCTGCCCTGCCAACACCTCCAGCAGAGCAGGATCCCAGCCAGCACCAATTCCAGGATCTTCCCCAGCCATTCAGGACACAGCCAGAAGGCAGAGACTGAGCCAAGGCTTTGTAAAATGGAGCGTGTCGTAGGTGGGGAGGAGGGGAGACAGCTCTTTGAGCAAGTAATTTCAATTGCCTTGAGAAAACAGGTTGTTAAAATGATAGAAATAAATGGGTTGTTTGAGCAGCCTCAGAAATGCTTTCAGAGAAAGCTTCCAGGTAGGAACATTGATTGCAAATACTTATTAACTGCTCCTTCATTATCAAAGAGATGTGATACATATGTTTACAAATTTTGATACAATTTTATTAAGCCTACTTAACTGTTTAGTCCTCTAAACCTTCCCAGAAGAACCGTCACCAAGCAACTCCCTCAACACAACTTCCACTTCTGCACAGGCAGGCGTGGGCACTGCAGGCATCACTCAAGCATCTGCCTCGACTGGGGAACACATAGCACCAGTGTTAGAGCCACCAGAATGGCTCTTTTGATCCCAGTCCCTCAAAAAAGGAGGATCTCACTTCAGAGGATGTGTGGTGGGGTCACTTACTCACCTCTGTCCACTCATGAAAGCCATCAGCCAAGAGACTGTAGGTCCCTCTAACTCAGCCTCCTGTCTGGCACAGCAGCTGGGCTTGATGCTAATGGCAAGAACTGAAGAGAAGGTGGAAGGTGGAGGTGTTTTCCCAGGATGATTCTCCAGCTCCTAGCAGCCTAGCAATCACAAACTCCCAAGCTGTAAATTGCTTCAGGGCTGTGTTTAGGCCCATCATCAAGAGTTATCAGCCATGAAATTGCCAAGTTCCTTTTTAAAGGTTCATGATATTTTTTGGCCGCCACAACATCCCAGGACAACACGTTTCCAGGGCTGAATTAGTTCCTCCCCTCCCACACAGCATGTAAAGCTGTTTGATTTAAACCTGAAGTCCATTATTTTCTTACCCTGCAGGAAGCAACAAACAATTACCTTCTAATCATCTTCTTGGGTGATTTTACCCATGTCTCAAGTCCTCCTTGTTGATGCTTTTCCCAGGCTGGTGAGTCCTGACCTAGGCTACCCTCAGATGGAAGCTGTGACACCAAGTTATATAAAGCATGGCGCTTTGCTCTTGCCAACATCTTCCCCAGCAGCAACATCAGCGTGAGCGATGCCCTGTGCTGGGACAAGCGTTCTCCTCGGGGGCTCCTCCCTGGAGCTGCTCTTCCAGTGGAGAATCAGAAGGTCTGTTTATTTTAAGCAGGCTAGAGAGAGGCACAGGCAGAAGATGGGTGAGGAGGACCCCTGTCTCAGGTCACTGCTTCAACGAGAGTCAAGATTTCCCTCTGAGAAGGCTTGTGCCAGAGGGATGCACAGATTGTCACCTCCTGGCTACTTGGGCAGGAGTTTCTGTCCAAAGAAGAGGCATCATGCTGATGGCCAGATTCCTGCAGGCTTCCACAGCCTCCATCACCCTGCTGGAAGAAGGGGGTCCCGCCAGTAATCCTGCCTGAGGACTGCAATGTCCCAGCTAGAAACAGCCCTCTGAGTACACAAGAAGCACAGTGATGCTGGTATGGTCTGCAAGCTTCACCTGCCACAGAGATCACAGCCACTCCACCAACACATTTTGTTTTCAGAAGCTGAAAACCCCAGTGTCCTGCCAAGTCATGGATTCTTCATCATTAGCACCTTGCCTAAGAGTGCCCAAAGCATGGCTGGGCTTTGCAGGAGAAACGGGAATGTAACATGGCTGTTACAGAACCCTTCATCAGAGCAGGGAACCCAGCAGGGCCCAAAGCAGAGACTCACAGGTAAAAAGTGACAGGGACAGTACATCCCAGGGCCTGCATTCCCCAGCAAACACCTTCTACCAGCTCAAGCACTAGAAAAGCAGCTACACCTTTCTATACACATTGCTTCAGTGTTGCAATTTTCATACCACTAAAGACAGTGGGTTGCAGCAACCAGGCATGTTCGGGCCTTCAGCACTGCTGCAGGGTTGCAAAATGGAACAAAACTCTTTGCCACAAAAGCCTGAGTCACCTGTGGGCCAAACCCAGGCTTTTGTCTCAGCCACACACCTTCCACAGACACCTTTGCCAGATAAGCCAATTCATCAGTCCAAGAATGCCATATCCTGCATAGTTGAATCCTAACCCAGCACCTACAAGCCCCACTGAGAGCTGGAAGAGAGCATCTCTGTCACCAGCAGTCAAGCACACCCAAAGCTCTGGGCTTGTCTGTACTGCCCAGGCATTATTTCCCCCACAGAGAGAATGCAGTGGAAGGACTTTTCAGACACACAGACCTCATCCCTCCCTCGCTGCAACTGTGTGGTCCCAGGGGCCTTAATTATCCAGCATCCTTCTCGCAGGGAGCTGCTCTCTGGGAACATTTGCATGTTCGACTCCTCTGGACAAGTTCTGAGGCAGGCAGCTAATCCTCTCCCAGGTCTCAATGTCATATCAATTTTCCCGTTCGAAGCTGAGCTCTCTCCATCAGGGGTTTTAAACTAATGAGATGTACCGAGGCCTTCAACCCTGGGAATATCAAATGCAGTGGGATTCAATTTCGTTTGATTTTCTTGTGGTTTTCCCTTTGTAATTAACACCAGACAGCATGGAACTTCTCTTCATCCTACCACTGGATACCATCTCTGCTCAAGACAAACATGTCAGGAAAGGTGATGCTTCTACCCTACGTTGCCAAAAGCATAATAATTGCTTTTTGCTTCCTTCCCCCCACCATGAATATAATTCATCCTCAAGGTACTATTCAGATCCTTAAATCTCCAGGAGCAGTGGCACAGATCCCTCAGGGTTCACAGCCCCTTCTACTTCTTACTCATAAGGATTATGCTCCAGAAACACCAGTGCATGGGCACAAGCTCTGAAAGGATTTAATGGGTCAGTCTTTCCTAAACTCCTTAGAGGGCTGAGGATCTCCAGTGTGCCCCAGCAAAGATGAGGAAATATGGATCCTAGAATCATTAAGGTTGGAAAAGACCTCTAAGACTGTCGAGTCCAACTGTATCTGTTTCCACGTGCATTCTTTCCAAAGGCAGCCCAGTAGCCCTTCTACTACAGCAGGTCTTCCACACTGCTAAGACACAGCAGCTGGCACTGACCATTGGCTTGGAGCTCACACAAGCCAATATCCACTTTTTTTTAAAAACCCAAATGAGCTCAGTTGTGCCACATCTGGCAGGACCTCCAAGAAAGGCAATGCTCCATTTGATCAGAGGAGCTTGGAACAGCCCCTCAGTGTAGCAAGGGGCTGCACAGCAACGTAACATGGTGCAAAATCCTGATCAGCCAGGGGTAGTTCCTACAGGCACTGGTATATGAAGGTTTTGAGGGAGAACGTGTATCTTTTAATGTCCATTACTAAAACCAGGCACTGCCAACATCCTATGGCTTCAATCCAGCAGAAATCCCTGCAGAAGGGCTCTCCTGCAACCTCTCTAGCCAGAGAACACCTGAGGCAGGAAGGGAAGATACTGTTCTGAGCAAAAGCAGGTGAGATCTGCATTACACCAAGAGTGAAGATCCTTCTCCACAGTTAGGAAAATAAAGGCCACCAACCATCTACCCCATACACCTTGACCTCTCACTGCAGGAGCTACATAAGGGTTCAGAGCAAGACCTGGGGCCCTCTCTGCCATTCAAGCACAGATATTAAATATACTCTTTTTAAAGGTATAATAGTAGCATACTGTGTGATACACTCCAAATTAGCATGTAAAATACCTCATTTTTCAAAGAAAAAACTGTATTGTTTACAGGAGCTCAGTTGTCACCTTGACTTTACACAGGATAGCAGAAGCTGGAAGGGACTCACCTGGATTAATGCAGTCTGCAAATTTAAAACCATGCTCTTTCCTTGTACATCTACAACAGCCACACCCCATTTCTTATAGTGATTTCCATACCAACAGCCCAAAATAACCATTTCAAGAGATGCTGCATTGCGTCTGCCCTCGCCCCAGCTCCACCTTGGAAAATGTTTAGGTTCCATTAACCAGGCCATTTGCCACCTGAAGCTGCAACCAGCAAACTCTCCCGTACCTGCAGCACCCCCAGGGATGTTTGAGGGATGGATCCCTCCCTTGTCCATGCTCACAGTGCTGTGTCCCTGCTTTGGAAGACGCCAGCCCAGCCTCTTCCTGCTGTGCCAGGAGCCTGCAAGTTCCAAGTGTCGAGCGGTACCTCGGAGTAGAGTTCAGCAACACTTTATTATCGCTCCATCACAGAGTTCCCCGCGCTGCCTGGCAGCTCCAAATGAGCCCTCCACGTCGTGACAGCACCACAGGACCACCGAGGTTTCATCAATATTCATGTCCCAGTGACACTCCAGCCAGCAAGGGAAGCTCGTTTTTGCCAGCAGATCATTAAATGAAGAGAAATGAGTGACCTCGCAGGGCCAGCTGCATCACTGATGTCACCAGGAGCTGAAGGGACAGAGACAGGGTCATCACCCAGCACTTATTTTAATAAATAACAGCTCTAAATGAGCATGGCCTTGCCATGCCCAGCAGGACCCACGTGAGACTAGAAGCATCACGGACAAAGATGCCCATACTGCAATGTCGGGCATAGCAGTGCCTCCTCTCAGCACCCCTGACAGGGGGATGCTGTTGGAGGAAGCAACATCCAGCAAAACAGGGCTGTAAATCTGACTTAAATTGCTGTTTCACGCAGAGTTAGCCCAGTGCAGGGAACACACACAACTCCCCCATAGGGCAGGAGCATTTAGGAGCACCGCAGGGCTTCCTGGAAGCATCCCAGCTCAGGGTGTTTAGCAGAGAGCTTCCCCAGGCTGCACTACAGCACTCCACCGGCAGGGACTGGATCGCGGGTACAGACCCTAATTGCTGCCATCAGTCACGCTAACAATTAGCATCGGGTTAATGCATTCCCACTGCTCTCAGGAGAGGACGGAGAAGGAAAAGGGAGTCTTAGTCCCAGTTTACCTCGAGTTCACTGGGAGGCCACAAGAAAGCAACTCACGGGCAAACTTTCCACATACCCAGGTTCCCTGGGATATTCCCAACCTCTGAAAAAACCAAAGCCCCACAGGAAAAATCAGCTCCTTCAGCCCTCCTAGTCCAAGCAGACAGCTGCCCTATCTCCACGTTCCCACGTACAGAAAGTAACTAGAGGAAAATCACCTCTCACCAAAAATGAGGGTGGGTGGAAGAAGCCACAGACTCTTTTTTTTTTAGTTCTTTAACTGATGTTGATACCCAACTCAGGTGCATCAGGTAAGGCTGGTTCAGTCTCTAAACTCTTCCGTGAGCCTTGATCTCCAAACATCCAAATGTGGTATCAAGAGTGCAAGAAGCAAGGAAAGAACCTCCTGTACCCCACGTGCATGGCTGAACACTGACCCTAAGGGGATTTGCAGCACACTCTGCTTCAGAAAAGTTTTACTATTTGACTCCTTACAACCTCAGGGGGATGAAGTGTAGAGTCAGAAACCAAAAATCTGAGAAGCAATCCTAAAATCACAGGATTTATTTCTAAAATTATTTGCCAGATCTGCAACTTCCACAAGCAAGAAGTCCCCTGTATTTATCATTTTCCTCTGAAAAAGGGATTGCCTGAGCAACAGGATAGACCATGTTCAGTCTTGGAAGAGCAGGATGTCTAAGGCCTGAGGTGAGAGATTTGCATACTCACACCCCTTTAAACAGACTGAAGGGACTATGGGGCAGCAAAAAGCCTCTGCCAGGCCAAAAAACAACATAATGACCCCCCCAAAGAGCTGCCCAAAGCCTCCTGCAGCTGGGACTGAGGGACATAACAGTGTGTGGGTGCACACAGGGCTGTGAGGACATCCAGCAACAGGGGGGTCCCTCCCCTTGCACCCACAGAAGCAGACACATCCCAGAATTAGGAACCCATCCTCAGGAAACCCACTGGAATTGTGTGCTGCCAGACACACCCCAGGGCAGCATCCTAGGCTCGGCCAGTCACTTCCAGCTCTGCAGTCCTGGGAGCCAAGCAGCCCTGCAGAAAGAGACAGCCAGGTGAGGGCACCTCTATCTGCCCAGGCACGTGCCCCAAGTTTGTGTGGTCCTTGATACCTTGATATTATTAAAAGCCAGCAGTCCCTGCACTGTGGGTCTGGGTGGGTTAAAGCCATCCACACACTCCCCCACTACCGCCAGCCCTCACAGCACCTCCCTGGGGGTGGACTCGACCCCACAGCCCGTCCCCAGTGGGCTCCAGCCCCCCAGCCTGCTACCAACAGGGCTTGGACCCCAGCTTGGATCAATGGGGCACGAACCCGACAGTGCGCCACGAGTGACTACAACGCCACATCCCTTCACGAGGGGGTCCCCACCCACAGCCCGCCACAGGCAAGTTTTAGCCCCACAATCTTTCAGATCGAGATCGAGACCCCGCAGCCTGTCACGGGCAGATTTCAGCCCCACAGTCCTTCAGCTCGAGATCGAGACCCCGCAGCCTGTCACGGGCAGATTTCAGCCCCACAGTCCTTCAGCTCGAGATCGAGACCCCACAGCCTGTCGCGGGCAGGTTTCAGCCCCACACTCCCTTCAGATCCAGATCGAGAT
>VZRO01007476.1:409241-457570 GCA_013397915.1 Daphoenositta chrysoptera | reverse complement strand
AATATCTTACTGTTATCAAAGAAAGATTGGACAGGGTTTCAGGAACCATACATAAGGGATGACAACGACTTATACAAACCAGAGCTAATTTTTGTGAAGGAGGAAGGTAGAGGCCTAGGGTCCCATCTGGGTGGCCAAACTGTTCACCCCCTACACNAACCTCCCCCATATTTTACAACACCCTCCACCAAGCAGGCCCAGCCTCTGCCACCCCATCCGAAATAACCACAAACACCAGTTTGGTTAAAAAAACTTCCAGCGATTGGTCTCTGCTGTCCCCACCCACCACCTCACAGTGGCTTGGGGTAGCGATGCTGGGAAAGCAGCCTGGGTTGGGTGGGGCGGGCAGCAAGCTGGGAAACAGAGAGAGAGACATGGTGTAAGCAACGGGCTGTAGCCCAAAATGTTGATTTGCCATCATCAGGATGCAACCACGAGCATCCTCCCTCAATTTCACTCACTCATCACACCCTCCCATCACAATTTATTCTTGTATAAAAAACCTCTCTACCCAGGACTGATATCACCTAAATCCCCCTGCCCATAGCAGATCATCTGAAAACTGGCACCACTCCAAAATCCAGGAGACACCTCGTCCCCAAAGTCAGGAGCCACCCTAAGCCCCATGCAGCACCACCCCCCCAGGAAAATGCTCTCACCTGGGAGACCTGGGCAGGGTTGAAGAGAGGGATTGATGCCAGTGGTGGGAGAGGTCCGGGGTAGGTCTTGAAGGACTGAAGAGAGAGAAACATAACAGACACGCCCCAGTTTCAGAGGCACCCCGAGCAGCGAGGTGTCCCGGACACTCCCATCGCACACGGATACACTCGCCTCCTCTCCTCACCTGCTGTCCTGCTGACTGCCCTCCATCCTTCTCCCACGAGCCTTTCACCTCTGCAGGCACTGGACTAACAACAGAGGCGCTTTCACCCTGAGTTCCTCCTAGGGCCAGCAACCAAAAACAAAAGCCAACTTAAAATTAAGAGGAGAAACTTGTAAAAGGCTGATGAGGGAGAGAGGTAAGGGGACCCGTGCAGTATTTACCGGGATTTCTGGAGAGAGACTGAGCCGAAGTGTTTGTCCCAGCTGCGAGAAGGGCATTGGGTGGGGATGGTGATGTCCGCTCCTGAAATCACATCCACCCGTTTGGAGCAGAAGCTCCTTGTGTGGGGAGAAGACCTCTGCACCAGATACCACACCAGGCTTTTGGGGTACCCATTCTGCACCCTGGAGAGGTACCCCAGGAGCTGCAGGAAACACGGCTGAGGAGGGGCTACAGGGTCAGGGCAAGCAACCCTGGCACAAAGCTAAACCAGCCTGAGAGTTCAAAATTAGGCAGGATACTGGACACCAAGCCTGGGTACAGCGTGAGGGGGCAAGGTCCTTGGGTCCCCTTCTGTTCTCCATCTCCTGCTAGTTTTAGAGGAATATCTCAACATTTTTTGCCTTGGGACTGTAGGTCATTCTCAACCTGGAAGAAACTTCCAGGGGAGGTTCTTGCTCCAAGCCCCACTGTCAGGGATGTGACACCCTGAGGAGCTGGCCAGGTCTGGGATAACCACGCACGGCTGCTTCCCCCTTGCTGCTGCACTTCCAATTAAAGAGGTTTTCCCTTCTCTGGAGCTCCTAAAACCTGCCAGAGCGGTGCCGCTTGCAGCTGCTGTGTTCCGCTCCAGCGGAGGGCAAGAGATCCCTGCAGAGCTTGCTGAGGGCTTGGATGACCCCATGGATCAAAGAGGCTTTATGAATTTACAGTTATTATTAATCAAGGATTCACTTCCAGGCTAAAAGGGCTCCCAGTCCTGCTCTGTCCCCACACAGAACGGCCACAGCCCCTGCACGAGGACAGAGGGAGAAGCAGTGGGTGATGGGGAGATGTGTCACCCATTCTCACAGCTGCATCCTGCATGTCACCAGGGACAGGATGGCTTTTTGTCCCCTACCCGTGTTCCTGATGTGGGAGAGTCTGGGTCTGTCTCGGACTCAGCTTTGGGAGAAGTTTCCTTGGTGGGTTTCGACCGAAACCAGCCAAACCACCTGAATCCAGAGCTCTGGGAAATGGAGGAAAAGAGCAGAAAGGGATAAGAAGAGGTGGATGCCAGGGTCCCCCGGGTGCCTGCTGGTAGTGGGCACCATTTTTCCAGGGGCAGGGCTGGCCTCAGGGACAAGCAAGATCAGTGCCTGAGGCTCACGATGGCTCTGGCATGCTCACCTTGTCCTCCTCTGGCTTCACGGCCTCTGCCAGCTCTTGGGCAGTGTCCTCATCTGCACTGTCCGAGGAGCGTCGGCTGTCCCCCAGAGAGACAGTGGAGGTCTCTGAGACGGTCCGAATCCTCGTGGGTAACTCTTCCTGGCATCAGACATTGAAGCTGCCACGTGCTGTTCCCGAAGGAGCTGCACCGAGCACAGCCAGAGTGCCCCTGGGACTGCTCCACACCACCATTCGTGGAAAGCACCCCCAGGGACCCCCACGTGCCTTAGACAGCAGCTGGGGAGCAAGAGCACCCACAGCAGGGTACAGCTTTCACCCACGGGAACAACTGGCACCATGATGGGGGGATTCCATGCGAGCTCCGTGCATGGAAGGATGGGTCAACACATCCCGAATCCAGCCAGGACTCTCACTGGGATGGTGAGGCCCTCTGACTCACCTGCTCTGCTGGAAGGGCTGGCTGCACCCCTCCAGGGGACAGCCTGGCACTCCAGGGCTCCCCAGCTCCTCCTGTGGAGCAGACAGAAGGACACAGTCAAGGTTTGACCTGAGGAACTCCGAATGATTCCATCAGAGGTATTTCCAGAACTTCTACCATGCCCCTCTCCAGAGCACAGCTATCTGTGTGGTGGCCGAGAAGTCCCCCAAAAGATGCAGAAGGCCAGCACCAGGGAGTAAGTGGCAAGGCTGAACTGGTGCATATCAAAGGCAACTGCTAAGGAAGAAATTTCTCCCTGTGAGGGTGGTGAGGCCCTGGCACAGGCTGCCCAGAGAAGCTGTGGCTGCCCCATCCCTGGAAGTGTCCAAGGCCAGGCTGGATGGGGCTTGGAGCAACCTGGGACAGTGGAAGGTGTCCCTGCCTGTAGCAGGGGGTTGGAAGGAGATGACCTTTAAAGTCCTTTCCCAGCACAAACCAGTCTGGGATTATGGGATTTTTGCAGGGAAACGAGGCTCAGCACTTACCTGCCAGCAGCACCGGCTGGGGAGGGGGCTCAGCACAATCCCCTCCCGGAGGGACAGGTGTCCCTTGGCCAGGCACAGGGGGCTGCAGGTCTCTCCCAGCACTGGGCAGCGGCAATGCCACGGCCTGAGCAGGTGCTGGGGACAAGAGGGACACGTCCTTCTGGGAGATAGGTGCCTGGGGTGGCACGGACTCGAACCACTGGTCATACTGGTAGTCTTCAGTCTGGGGAATCTCATTGCCAGGCTCTCCATCTGCAGAAAAAAAAACAAACCCACACCTCAGGAGTTTTCAATTTTTATAATGTTTATAATTCTAGCGGGCTGTAGCATGGATTTCTCCCCTTTTCCATTACACATCAGTGGGAGCTGGGGGAATGAGGAAAGACTCCAGAGACCAGGCAAGGGAGGAGGCAGGACACAGCATAGCAACAGGAACCTTCCAGACATTTCAAGGAAGGTGGGATGGGAAAGATGGGAAAGAAAAAAAAATTTAAATCCTGGGAATGTGCCTGAGGTTATCAATGAACTCAGAAGGATTATGTCATGGAAGCAAAGAGCCCACAAGCAGCATGCACCAGCAACTCAAAGGAGTCTGAGCCTTTTCCCCCACTCCTGCTGCACACCCTGAGCAGGGAAGATTTGCCAGGCAGCCTTCATTCCTGTTCCACAGCAGCACCCACGGATGAGTTCCTTGCTTTAGGCAGATTGATTCAGAGTTGGGATTTTTTTTTTGTTTGAAAGGCAGGTTGAGCAAGTGGGATTTGTTCTATTTAACACACACATTGGTCCCAGGTGTGTGTCCTGCTCATTCCAGCTCAGCAGCCTCCTGCCAGAAACACTGGGCACTGATAAATTTCCCATTGCTGTGAGACATGGCAGGCAGGACCCAGACCCCACAGGGAAGGACTATGGCTCCTCTTGATGCAGTGCTATCAAACCCTTTGCTTTGCTGCCAGCATCACCTGCAGCCCACTCAGGGTTGGCTTCTCACCCATGAGCTGCTCCTACATGGCCTGGAGATGCTCAAGATCCACCGGGAGGAGGATGGATGCTCAAATTCATGCTGCCTGGCTAGCTCAGCTGGAACAACTCAGGGAGGGCCACGTGGATCCCAGCCTGGCACCTGATTTGGGCTTTGTCTTTCCAAGATGGATGGATTCAGCACCTAGCCAGCTTTCTCTGCATGCAGGTCCCTCAGGTGGTGACTCTGGATGGCCTTCAGCATGAAAAAAAGGGCCAAGCACAGGGAAGGCAAGCTGGGGAGACCACATGGAACAGGCCTGGCTGCTTGGAGAAGCCAAGCCAATGGGATCATCATACCTGCAACTTCCTTCCGGGGAAGGAAGATCATGGTCTCAGCCCTGATAGCAGCAGAAGGCAATCAGGATTGATGATCCTTTTTACTGCCTGGGAGAGCTCTTTGAAAAGTAATTTGGCAGCAGCAGGGAAAGCTGATAGGAAGAAACGGCTTGAAGGAATTAGTTGAGTTTCATGCTGTCTGCACCAGCCTCTGTTCTCAACACTTCAGTGCCAGCATTCCCAGCAGAAAGCCAGATCCAAGGAGCAGGGGACTGTGTGGGAGTGTCCTGCTGGTGGAGGTGGATGTGAAGGAACACTAGTGTGCCACCACCCTGACTGCACCCTGACTGCTCCTCAACGGGACATCCCAATGGATGCCTGCCCAGCTGGGAAAGAAAAGCTCCCCTGCTCTTCCCTTGACACCAGGGGATGGTTGTGTCCCTCCTCTTGGTGTCTCTGGGCCCTCTAGGTGGGTTGGCACTGGAGGGGACTCTTGGGGTCACCAAAGGGTGAAGCAAAGGGGTCAAAGAGGCAGCAAGGCAGGAGAAATGCTGGCTCTTGAGCAACAGGCATCCTGCAGCCTGGCACACGGCAGGACGAGCTCCTTCCCAAATCCTTTGCTCTGTAAGTGTGAAATCCCTTTAGTTCAGCTCCAGTTTGCACCCTCAGAGGACTGCCTGGGAATGGGGCCATCTCCCCTGAGGCTCAGATGGGAGGCTGATCCAGCACCCACCCCCAGCTCCTATTCTCCTCCCACGGCACACACAGGGACCCCAGAGCTGTGGTAATTAGGCCAAATTACTCAGCCTTTGCACGAGGACACGAGTTCCAAGCCCTTGCTTCACAGCCAGTGCCTGAGGGATGCATCCAGGCAGGAGCCTTCGAGCTCAGAGGGGATGCAAGGAGCAAGGAGCTGCTGCTGGTAAAAACTCCAGGGAGTGGGAAGCTGCTTCCCAGCCCACGGCAGCACAATTCCAGCCAGGGAGAAGCTTGCTGTGGTGACCACAACCTGCTGCTTTGTTTTATTTACCTGCTGTGGGTAGAATGGCACAGGGCAGCTCCAGCTGAGTGGGTGCCACCTCTGGAGGAAGAGCATCTTCCACCTGCAGAGGGAAAACGGGGTAAAATGGGGAGGAAAAAAGGATGGCACGGGACAAAGACTAAGGGAACCATGAAGCCAATGCAAAGAAAAGCACAGTTCTCCTGGATCTGGGGCTCACAGCCCACCCCAAGCTGCAGGAGAGACCCACACCAGCATGGACACAGCTCTTTCCCACCAAGTGAGAGGAGTTGCAGCACGCCTGAGGGCAGGCAGGAGGGGAAACAAGATGGAAAAGGCCACAAAACCAAAAGCAGGTGTGAAATCTGAATGAATAGCATTAATCCAAGCACCAGACCATAGTTCAAAGACTCAAGAGTACACCCATCAGCAGCCTCTGCCATATCCTCCCTGCAAAGGGAGACCATCACTCACCCACCAGTCCCTGCCTGCCCTCCTGGAGCCAAAACAAGGAGTGTTTTGCCCTGTGTGAAGCTCTGCAGCCTTCAGATACTGCAAGCCCCTTGCTGCCACTGAATCTGCAGGTCCCAGGGCAGAGACCACATCCCGGAGCTCACAAGCCAAAGAAGAACAACAGCTTTTGAGCCTCCATCCCCTTGGATTCAGGGAAAAGCAGGGGGAGGCTCCTGCAGACAAATCACCATACAGAGCAGCTGTCCCACTGCATCCTCGCTCCTCCTTACCTCCCACTCCCGGCAGCAGGCTCGGAGCTGCTCCAGCCAGTCTGGTTCCAGTGCCTGGTCCTGCTCCGGCATCTCCAGGAGCAGAGGGTCGGAGAGCTTCAGCCTCTCTGCCAGCTGCAGGGACAGCAGGGATCAGCACACACATCAGATCCACAGGGATCCCTCACACCCAGCTGGGCATGCGGGCTCAGGAAACAGCGTCACATCGTAATGGGTGGGTAAAACAACACCAGCCTCTTGTGCAGGGTCTGTTCCCTCTGGGGAGCTGGCCCATCCCGTGCCCCACAGTCTCAGCAGGGCTGGCTCAGCACCTCCACAGAGATGCCAAAATACCTGTGCCCAAGATGCTCCTCACATCAGAGACAGGGAACTATCACCCTCCTTTCTCCCCCACAAGGAAAAGGAGTGCCTTTAATCCCACCTAACAGCCATCCTGGGGCACTGGCAGGTTTGCAGTGATGCCATGACGATTTTTTGCCTTTTCTTTTATACCCCTTTTATATACTTTTTCTATATTCTTAATGCTTCTAGCCCACATTCTTAGACTTAATGTTTTGTTAAGCCAAGAGACTGAACACCTTGGAAGCCTCGTAGTGAGGGGTCAGAAAGCCCCAGACACCACGGGCCTCTCCAGAACACATTCTGTAAACTGAGATAGGCCCATCCAGGAGAAGGTTCCTCGGGGCAGGGGGTTCACTCGAGCCTCTCCTTGGGGAATCTTTGATAGATGTGCTCATTTTTAAGGCCCAGAATGTGATCCCTGACTGCCCATGGGTGTGCATTCTGGTGTGCTCTGCAGGCATTGCCCCTGGGTGTGCTGCACCTAAGGATCCTTCAATAAATACCCAGGTAAAAACCCCTTTTTCCCCTCTAACCATGTTTGGCTCTTAATTTTAAGACCAGGATAAGGCATCAGCAGGACACCCCGCCAGGAGCCCTGGAAAGAGCCCGGCTCCCAGGGCAGTTCATCAGCTTCTCACCTATCCCATGAGGATGGATGGGAGCTGGTGTTTGTCTGATCTGCATTTACAAATCTCTGAGACAATTTCACAGCCTCCCATGCTTGTCCTGATGCTTGATGTCCTTAGAGCTAAAAAGTTTTTTCTCAATATCTAAGTGAAATCTTCCCTGCTGCAAATTAAGCCTCTCTATCCCTGCTCCCATGGAAGCTGTGAGGAGAGCCAAGCAGCATCCCCCACAAGCAGCCTCCTTCGTGCTTGGAGGGCTATTATCACATCCCTCATACCCCTTTCTCCCCCACCGTATCTCGCCTAGAAGAAATAACCACGAGGCCTTCTTCACAGGTCATTTCCCCCTCAATCTCTTATCACCCCAGCTCTCCACTCCCACACTCACTCCAATTTAGCCCTGTCTCCACAGGCAGCAGCCCAAACAGGCCCTAGCCAAGACCCCTGAGACCCCAGCATGGGGGGATTATCGTCTCCTTGCCTCAGATATGCCAGCTGTGCTCTCACAACCCAGAATAACACTGTAGCATGGGTGGGTTTTTTTTCTTTTGTAACAGCATCCTGTTGTGCTGCTGCTCAGTAGTTTTTCCATGCTCCACTATCTCCCCCAGGTCCCTCTCTGCAGTATTGCTGTTGTGTGTTTGATTTTTCCTGCAGAAGAGGGGTCTGTGCTGCCCTGGCTGCTGTCACCTCCGTGTTGTGGGGCTCCAGCTCCCATCAGTGGAGCAAGAAGCTCTTCTGGGGTGACCCAGGAGTCCAAGGTGAGATGCAGGTCTCCCTGCAGAGCTAACTCCCTGTCTGAAGGAGTTGTTTGGACAAGGATCCAGTTTTAAGACAGCTGGGTGAAGGGAGATGGCACTCAAAGCACCGCTCTTCACCCACATCTCTACTGAATTTTCTCTCGCTGGTATCAGCCCACCAGCACCCTCGTCTAGTGCAAGGTGTCCCCCACAGCAGGGGAGCTGGGACTAGATGATCCCTAAGGTCCCTTCCAACCCAAACCATTCTAGAATTCTTGGGGATTTCCCCAGTTTCCCCTGGCTACTTCCTCCTCACTTATCTTCAACACTTTGCTACAAGGCTGCTACCCTTGAGGGCTGCCAAAAGCCTCCCAGAGGTGACTTGGCAGCTCAGCCACACAAGACCCAGCTGTTCCTTCCTGCACCAGTCCCCAGTAGCCATTTCTTTCTGTTCCTGAACCTTTCAAAAACAAACTCCAAACCAGCACAGAACACACTTGAGTTTACAGCAAGACAGGACCTGCAGGACCCCAGCTTGGGACTGGGGGCTGGCCACGAGAGAAATGTGACCCAGCGGCCGGCCAGGAGCCTGCTCTACCCACAGACCCATTGTCCCACCTCTCTACAAACACACCTATGCCCATCCTAAATCAATCACAGGAAAAAGGAAATTATAAGCCTGATTACTCCTAAACGGGGGGAATGTTTAATCTGAAAGCTAATGTGCACTTTGATCCAGTATTAATGAACCAGCACCTGATTGTATATCATCCCCAGCTTCAAAAGAGGGGAAGTCTTAATCAAACACTAATGTGTATCATAATTTGTAACACAGTCTAGAACATCAAAGACAAGAGCATCTACGAATGCACTAGTTTTCCAGATGAAAGTGTTTTCTCCCAGGAGAAGCATTATCCCCAGCAGAACGGCAGATCTGAGAGGCTCTTAGACAGTAAATAGGCTTCAATGACGGGGTGAGGAAGCAGCACTAGCCAAATTTTGGGTGAACTCAGCAGCACCCACTTCAGACAGGCATCTTGCTGCCCCTCACCTCACAGCACCATGGCTTTAGCCCCTCTCATAGAATCAAAGAACGCTTCGGGGTTGGAAGGGACCCTGAAGCTCATCTTGTTCCTGCACCCCTTCCATTTGCAGGGACACCTTCCACTTGACCAGGTTGCTCAAAGCCCCATCCAACCTGGTTGTAAAGGCTGGAGGAAGGCGACAAGCAGCCTTAGCACTGCCCTGTGCTCGTGTTCACTAACTTCCTGGGGGACCTGGGACACTTTGCTTCACCCTTCTCTGTCCCAGCCCCCTGCTCAGGCAGTAGAGAGGCTGCACTTGGTGTTCCAAGTTGGGCCATGCTCCCTCTCACTGGCACCCCAAAACCCACCCCTCAGGAGGTAAAGGGAATTGTAGATGATGTGCTGGAGGGGAAATGTGCACTTAGCCTTCACTTCTTAAGTCTGTGACATTTAGAATTTCAGAAACCCCCTCCAGACTTAAAAACATCCTTTGTTTCCAAATAACTCTGCTACTTGGCAGTCAGCATAACACCTTTGTTTCCCACCCTAAATCCATGGGGATTAGAAACCCTGTGGAGGTGTTGGCTTTGCCGTACTTGGCAGCAAACCCTGAGGGGCTGCTCAGAGCTGCCAACCACTGCCACCCACGGGAAACCCTGAGGATGCTTCCCGCCCCAGCAGGTCCTGGTTGGGATGCAGGAGGCCCAGACTCACCCTCACCACCTGGCGGGCCAGGACGGGGTGTGCGGCCGGGTTCTGGCGCAGGAGCGTGGTGCAGATGTGCTCACAGTACTGCAGGGCCTGGGCTGGCAGCCCGTGGTCGGCCAGGCGGGAGGCGTAGAGCAGCTTGTACACCTTGGGAGAGGGAAGCAGAGCAGCCACAGGTGGGAGCAGGGAGATGGGCAACTCTGTGGGTGCCCTGTGCCGTGGCACATCACCCCAGTGTGACTTGGAGCACCCTGGAACGTGTGCCTCATCACACAGAGGTCACCTGCAACTCGGGGCCACTTCCACCCAGCCCCATGGAGGCAGCCTGCCCCCCCTCCTCGAACCAGGCAGGGAGGAGAACGGCAGCTTCACAGAATCCCAGAACGGTCTGGGTTGGAAGGGACATCAAAGCTTATCTTGTTCTACACCTCCCCCTACCCTGCCATGGGCAGGGACACCTCCCACTAGACTAGGTTGTTCCAGGCCCCATCCAGCCTGGCCTTCGACACTTCCAGGGATAAATCCATCCAAATCCATAGAGCCCAAGGCAGCAACAGCTGGGTGCTGCTTTGCAATAGGAAAAGCTCACCTGTTACCCAGAGAGCAGGAAGGCAATGAAACCTGAGCAAGCACTGGTCAGACACACTGTGCACCCCAAAACCTGCCCTGCACAAGTCCCTTGACCAAGGCAACCTCCCCATCATTCCCAAAGCCCAGTAAGGGGACAAGCCTCAGGAACAGCTTGAATTCCAGGCTTCAGGGAGATGGGTGCATGTTTTGGGGCAAGTCTGAGCTGCTGCACAAGATGCAGGTGAGCATATCCACTACCTGGAAGGGGAGCATGAAGGATTCAGGCTGTCGTAGGTGCTGGCAGTACTCAAAGATTTCCATCCTCTGGATGGCTTCTGTCCTGGCAAACTGGGAAAACGCCTGGCTGCAGAGGAGGGGGCAGGGTCAGTGACCAGAGCTCCCTCCCCAAACTGCCCCACACAGAGTGCACACTGGCAGCAGGAAAAACCCCAAACAGGGGTTTCTTCTGCATGAAAGTGAGATCCCAGGGATGGGGAAAATGTGGGACAGGTGACTCTGTCAAGAGCCCCAGCCTCCAGTGCTTGCTCACCGGTGGCTGCTGCCCAGCAGGGCCATGCGATCTGCCTTTGCTCCAAAGTAACCAAAAGGAATATCTGCCATCAGATAGCAGAAATGAGCTGCTTCCACTGCTCCTTTGCTGGCTGCATGGGAGGGAAAAGAAAAGCATTTAATCCTGAGACATCACCACGTGAGCAGCTTTGCTTTGGAGGCCCTCAAGCTCAGGCAAAAACCCAAACCCAACTGCCTCGTTTTTCTGCCCACGCAGACCCTGATCCCTCCCTTGTCCCTGTTTTTTGTCCATTTTCCCCTCTTGCTGCTTTTTGTTTCGGGAGGTTTCAGTTCAGCAGTAGAACTAGGGGAGCCTGAGCAGGGCCAGCTCCAACTCTTGCAGGGTGCCATTATTGGCATAAAATCCCACCACTGGGAGCAAGGCTCAGTCCCTGCAGTCACCTACACCTTCCCTGGGCCCAGCTGCTCCAGGTGCCTCCACAAGAGCAGCTAATGGATGTGCCTGAGCCCAATCCATCTGAGGATCCATGGGCACCTCACCCCTGCCACCCCACAGGCCCTGCAGCTCCAGGGGGACATCCATCTCAGCATCACCCCCAGCGGGGACGTGCACGGTGACATTGCAGTGCCCACCCCTGTTACAGCTGCTCCCACTGCTGCCAGCTCACCCAAAGTGTCTCCCATGGTGACAATGGCTCGCTGGTTCAGCTCTGAGTCTCCAACCTTGTTGGACAACATCACGGCCAGGTGGGGCCTCCAGTCCCCCCACGTGGCATCCCCGCAGCACTGGAGGGAGATGAGGAGAGTAAAGGTGAGCAGAGATGGTCACCAAAAGGTGGGTGTCACAGGCAGGTGACAGCACGGGGGAACACATGCCAGGGCCAGCCTCTTGCTAACGGACCAGTGCTGCCTGAGGGATCCTTCCCGACATGAGCTGGAAGAGGGTCTGCAGCGGGTCATTGGCAGCCAGTGTGCTGGTGAACCTGTGAGGATACAGCAGAGAAGGGCTGCAGACCAGAACCCCAAACCTTCATTCACCTCCCAGAGCACATCCCAAACGCCCCAGCAAACTGATGTCGTGGGGGGTTTCCCAGAGAATCCAAGAATGGATTGAGCTGGAAGCCTCCTTCCAGTCCAACCCTCCTTCCACAGGCAGGGACAGCTTCCACTATTCCCAGGTTGCTCCAAGCCCTGTCCAACCTGGCCTTGGACACTTGCAGGGATCCAGGGGCAGCCACAGCCTCTCCAGGCACCCTGTGCCAGGAACTTCCCATCTTCAGAGGGAACAATTTCTTTCTAACATCTAATCCAAATCTACCCTCCTTCAGCTCAAGCCCTTCCTCCCTGTCCTATCACTCCACACCCTTGTCAATAGGAGGCAGAGAGGATCATCAGCCCCTGGGGATGAGGATCTGTATTACCTTCAGAGCAGGCAGATCTCCAGGATAGCACTGCATAAAACCTCCTTAAATGGATTTGGGTTCCACAAGACAGAGAAATTCTGCTTAACTCTCTCTGAAGGGATCAACCCAATCCAGACTAAGCACATTAAATTCCACCAGAAAGCACTCATACGAGTGGGATGAACAGCTGGGATGGGGCTGGATCACAGGGAAGATGGCTCAGCTGCCCCTGCCCCGTGGCTGTCTTTGCTAGGGCAGCATGGGCAAAGCCAAGGACTCAGAATAAATTAATCCTCCATCCCCAAGGAAAGGCTTTCCTCCTGCTTTCTAGCCACTGCTCGGTTTCTCCTGTCCGTTGGGAAGCCTGAAGGACTCAGGCCTACCTGGATGGATGTCCTCTGTCCCCTTTGCCCCCTCTGGAAGGGCTCCAGCTGGAATCAGTGCTCTTTTCCAGGTCAGGGGGCACTGAAGGGATACCAGGCTTGGAAAGCCAGCCATGGAACATCATACCTTGCTTTAGCTTCTCTGACTTACCCGGTGAGGACCCAGCTGTATGTCCGAGGGTCCATCTTGCTAGAGAGGAACAGGGCATGGCCCCACAGCTGGTTTCTCATGGCCCAGACCAGAGCCTCCTGCAGTTGAGGGGGAGAAGAAACAGGGTTTGCACCAACTCTGCTTCCCCCCCCTCCTCTGCTCCTCCAGCTCAGAGAAGACCCCAATAACTGCTCTGGCTTTAAGCAGCATCCTCTAAAAATCTCTTCTATATTCAAATCTCTCCCAGGTCCCTTCATCTTTCTATCTTGAAAATTTACAAGAACTTGGACCTTCAAAGCAATGTGGTGTCTCCTAGATTTTTAACAGGTCTGTGCTGCCTGTTAGCTCTCCATGCCATGGGATCCCAGTCTGGGCACCCAAGCTGCTCTGCATCCAACCCTCCTCTCTTCTCCTTGTGCCTCAGGTATCCCATGAGATCACATAGCTGCAGATGGGTTTGGAACAAGATGACCTTTAAGGTCCCTTCCAAAGCAAACCATTCCAGGACTCTGTAAAACTAAATGTGGTAGAAGTGCTGGTAAAAGCCTCTGCATCTCATCTTCGCTTGGGTCCCCCATCCCAGCTCCCAGTGGTGGGAAGTCACTGCCATGAGCACTGTTGTACAAACACAGCTTGGAGGGTTGATCCCACAACCACAAGTCACTTCTCAACCACACTTCCCTTTAAAACCTGCCTGAAGAGGTCCACAGCTCCAAGGAAAAAAGCTTTCAGCCCCATGTCCTGGATCCCACTCACCACTTACTTTCTTCCTGCCGTAGTAGAGGAGCTTGGTGAACTTCTCCACTGTCTGTGCCTGTGTCTCCACGACGGGAGGGATCTCCCCGGTGAGGAGGTCCAGCGTGCCCGGCTGGCGCGATGCCCACTCGTCATCCGTCAGGCCCATGGCAGGCTCCTGCCTCTTGTACTTGTCCTGGCGCCTGCAGTCCTGCATCAGCAGCTCGGCCGTGTCCGAGCCCACCATGGACTGGGAAAGGCAAGGAATGAGGCACGTGGAGGCTGCCCCACGAGCAAGGGCTGAGGGCACTGCCAGTCCACGTCCTTCTCACAGCCGTATCCTCATCCCAGCACATCCCCCCAGCAGGCCCAGCTGTGGCAATCAGCACCAGCGGGTTTGGAAGGAAAGGGATTCAGCACAATTAGCAAGACCTTCACAACACTCCCTCTGATGACCTTATCCACCTGCTTCCAACAGGCAGCTACACACTGGGTTGGGTGGATTTCAGTGGATTGAGGGAATGGCCCCCTTTTAAGTGAAAGTGCTGGCTCCTCGATGAAGGTGGCACCAGTCCCCTTCACTGGGCTGTTGGTAGTTCCCAAGGATGAAAAGCAATCACGGGGAAGGATTTGCTCCAAACATCCAGGCAGCATCAAACTGATGGATAGTAGTATGGGAATGGGATTCTCTTAAGGTACACCCCTCCTCCCCAAAAACAGCACCTGGATCAAGAGGCACCGAAGGGACACATTACTTGTCTCATTCCCAAGATCAAAAGGGTCGTCCCCCTCCATGGGATACCTACCCCATTCTGCCGGCAGAGGAGGACCAGGAGTTTCCAGAGGAGAGAGGAATCTCTGCCCCTCTGTGTTGAGAGATTACAGCCTGTGTTCATCTTCTGCTGGCAAAACGTCATCACATCCACCTTGTGCAGATCTTCCCTACAGCAGCAGAAAGAGGCGTCAAACAAACCCAAGGCGAAGCAATCTAGGACATCATTCAGGCTCAGTCCCCAGGTTCACTGATGGGGATGCCAAAGATTCCAAGCAAGAGCTGGAGGAAAGACGATCCCCTGTACCAATGACTACTTTTAAGTTCGAACACACTCAAGTTTATAGTAACTCTCAGATTTCTGTGTTTCAGGGATGCAAAGGACATTTCAAACCCACTTTTTGCCCTCCTGATAATATTTTCCTCCATCCATCTGCAAAGAAACAGTTTGGATTTGCTGTGCTGCCATTACATCCATGGATGTCCAAGGCTGCAGAAGCAGGCACAATCTGTTGCAGAGGCAGAGTGGAGGGTCACTCTTGTGACCACAGAAACCCTTTGGGACCGAAACAGAAACACTTAAGTTCCGTGCAAGCCAGGCAGAAGCGCTGCTGTACAGTAAAATAACCATATAGTTAAAAAGAAAGAGTGGATGAGACAAGAGAGAGAAACTGCAGATGGAGATGTTGATCCTGACTCAATCATTCCAACATCTTATATGGAGATTCCCGATGCACCCTTTGGCATGACTGGTAACCCGGAATCATAGAGTGGGGTTGAAAGGGAGATTAAAGCTCATCTAGTCCAAGCCCCACTGCCATGGGCAGGGACACCTTCCACCAGACCAAGCCCTGTCCAGTTTGGCCTCTAACACTTCCAGGCATGGGGCATCACTTCTCTGGGCAACCTGAGGCCCTACTACCCTCACAGGGAAGAATTTTGTCCATATATATCTAACCTAAATTTCTCCTTTTTCCATCTGCACTCTTTCCCCTTCGTTCTGTCACTGCAGTTCCTGGCAATGAGACCCTCTCTGGCTTCCTTGCAGCCCTTTCAGATATTGGGAGGTGCTGTGACGTTTCCACACAGCCTCCTCTTCTCCAGCCCCAGCTTCCTCAGCCTGTCTCCATAGGGAAGTTGCTCCAGCCCCTTTATCCTCCTCTGGACTTGCTCCAACAGTTCCATCTCCTTCTTATGCTTGTGGCACCAGAATAGTTTGCAGGACTCCAGGTGGGTCTCACAAGAGCAGAGCACAGGGGGAGCTCCAGATCTTGCACCCAGCCTCTGTGTATTCACAGCTCTACTGCTCAGTAAATGTTTTTCCCTCCTCCCTGCTTTGGTTGGGAGTGACCAGGAGATGTCCTGGTTACACCAGGATGAAATAGAGACAACCTGGTGCAACACACCCTGAGTCATCCCCAGGCTCACACTGGATGGAGGTACATACTGGGTCTGACCCTGCTGTGGCTCAGCCATCTCAGGCTGAGACAAAAACCTTAGGAAAGGCTAAGCCACAGGCTGACCCAGGGCTTCAGACATCCAAAGAGACAAAAAAAAAAATCATTTTTCTGGGACAAAATGAGTACAAAATAAGGTCAGATGTACAAACCACACTAAACCCACAAATCTATGAATATTCAAAAAAAACCATGTCCTACAATCCAAACCAACCCACAGTGCCCCAAAGGGGCTGGGCTCCCCACCTGAACTTAGACATGGCCTTTGCAGATATCTCAGAACTGTGGGGACCCTTCGAATCTGCCTTGAGCTCATGTCTCCTTGAGAAGGAGACAGCCAGGAGGATGCAGCTCCTGGACCTGCTGTACTGCCATACCTGGCCAGGGGCCCCGGGAAGGTTTGCAGCTCCTCCAGCTCTTCTGTGCCATGAAGGATTGCCTAAAAAACCAAAGTCAATTCAGCAGCTGGACTCCAGCAATCAGACCAGCCCCAGCTGGGCTGCGTGAAAGCCTTGGCCAAGGGTTCCACAGTGCCAGCGAACCCTGTGCTGTCTTCAGGTGATGCCTTGAGAGGCCACCTGGAAACAGCAACTAGACAGGAGTAAGGGAATAAAGGTAGGTATTTATTGGAAAGGCCTTCAAAGGTACACCCTGGGGAGCCAACGACTCCAAGATGAACCCCGAGATGAACCCCAAGTCACGAGTTCCCCACACCTTTATAGGTTTGGTTCATTTGCATATCAGCATAAATTCACCAGTTAAAACTTTAGCTAATTATGTAATTTCCCCTCAGCTTGCCCCCCTTCCAAGATGTTGGTTTACACATATTCAGGCCCAGGACAGCCTGGGTGTCCTTGGAGAGCAGGCCCAGAGAGGCGTTGTCATGACAGGAGAGCTGAAGTTAGCAGGCTACAAGAAACTTCAGAGTTACACATTAGGCAATACAGGATTCGAAAAGATAAGACTTAAAACCTAAGGCATCAAAGGTAACCACAGAGCACAGCCCCTGAACTACCACATGCACTCCAGTGCTAAGACCCAGCAAAGGAATGTCTGCTGAGATGGCACCTGCCTCCTTCTGGAGGTGAAACAGGAGGCTGGCATGCTGTGGGAGACTCAGGGGATGGATGTGGACTCTGTGCTGGAGCACCTCAGGAAGATGAGTGGAGTTGTCCTTTGGAGAGGTACAGACCCCATGAGAAGGGATCACTGTGAGCAGCTCACAGGTACCAAGGGTCCCGGAGCTGAAGGCTGAAAGCAGCGCCCAGGCACAGGCTGGCACCATGGAGACTCAAAAGTCCACGTGGGATGGAGAGAAGACGGGAGCAAGGAATGGGAAGGCTGCTGAGGAGGCTGCTTGGGTTGTGAACCATGTTTGCATCCCTCAGGGCAAGAGGAGCCACTGCAGGGAGGGGACCAAGGGGGCCTGGAGGGCCAGCTGTGTCCTACCTCCAGGCTGTGCAGCTCGACTCGGGGCGGCTGTCCCTCGGCAGGGCGCTGGGGACACGCCAGCACCAGGTGGCCCCCAGCTCCAAAGCACAGTGCAGTGTGCAGCTGTGGGAACTTGAGGGGTGCTGCTGGGGTCGGGGTGGACATCGAGGGCCCCCCTGCAAGGACACATAGGCCACTGTGAGCCCCTCACACTGATCCCACACCGCATCTGCCACAGAGGACTTGACCAGGTCCCAACCTTGTCCCCCAATTTAAGTAGCCCTCCACTGACCCCTCCGTGCAAGAATTGGCCCCCAAAGCAGTAAATGTGCCCAGCAGCTCCTACACCTGCCCAGGCAGGGCCCCCAGACCATTCACCCACCCCGCAGCCCCCCAGTCATGCCCTGTGCCTGCACAGCCTCCTCCAGGAGAGGACCAAGCTGAGAGACAGCCAATATCCTACCACCAGCCATTCATTCCCTTGCTTCCCCCTTGTCAGAGCACCCCCCCACACCTCACCAGTTTGTCCCACGTTCCAGGACCCTGGAAGCACAGGGTCGTAGTGGTCAGCACCGTCATGGATGTACTGGCTGAGCTCGTGGCTGCTGGAGCTGAGTCCTGACTCGTGGTACTGCAGGAGCAGGCTGGGCTGGCCCGAGGGCTGTGGGGAAGGGAGAGCACACAAACCTGGCTCAAAAACCAGGGACACTCCTGCTTTCCTGCTTCCAGGCAGTGGAGCAGGCTCTGCTGCTCCAGTAAATATCCCAGCAGGAACAGCACAGCCAATTCCCACCCAAGCAGCTCACGCCCTACACCTGTTTGGGTTCCCCCAACAGCTTAGAAAAATAATTTACATCAGCTGCTGTAGTCTGACAGCTTTCCTAGCCCTAACCTGAGCTCCTCAACACAGCCAAGGAGATGGGGCTTGGAAACCCAAAAAAGCATCACCCAGGAGCAAAACCACCAGAGCAGCTTTGATTTGATCTTTTAATTTTCTCTTGGCAAAACCCAGCAATCAGGACATGATCAAGACTCAGCAATCAGGACTCATCAAGAGTGATGGAGCAAGACTTGGAGGACAGAGCTGACAATGACACACAGCTGTCAGCTCCCTAGGAAGGGTAGAACCATGGAATCATGGAATCATTGGGGTTGGAAAAGCCCTCTAAGATCGAGTCCAACCATTACCCAGCATTGCCATGTTCACCACTAAACCATGTCCCCAACTGCTACATCTACATGTCTTTAAAATCCCCCCAAGGATGGTGCCTCTACTACCCCCCTGGGCAGCCTATGCCAGGGTTTGACAACCCTTTTGTTGAAGAAACTTTTCCTAGTGTCCAATCTAAACCTTCCCTGGCACATCTTAAGGCTGTTTCCTCTCATTCTGTCACTTGTTATGCGGAGAGGAGCCCAGAGGGGGACACATGGATTGTTCGGAAATCTCCGAGAGATTCTTGTCCTCCACTCCCACCCATGTTGAGGTTACCTCTTTGGGCTGGCCACCAGCCTCCCCCGAATCACTGCTGAGGGCTCCTTGCCCTGTCCCTTCCCCCCTGGCAGTGGAGACGTAGCTCTCCTCATAGGAGCTGTAGGTCTGTATCCTGCAGGTGGGAGCACAGGGAGACACGCTGAAGGCCTGAGAGTCTTGGATCACCCCCAGACCCGCTAATTTTGCAGCAGGTGGCTTCACAAGGCTGCACAGACTTCTCAGGTTTACCTGTCCTGCCCTGGGGGGCCCGTGGCCAGGTTGGGGTGGTAGCCCCTGTAGTAGTGCTGGTCCCGGTAAGTCCTGCCGTAAGACTCTCGCTGTCTCAGGTCTGGAGAGAATCAAGATTCAGCATTAAGCCCTCCAGAGCAACGATGAAGGTGCAAAAGAAAAGATGTAGGTCAGGCAATTTGCCATGCCCACCCAGTTTCCCAGCACATTAGAGATATGATAACACCCTGTACACATTTGCCAACACAGCACTGATGTCCCTCTCTCTTTCGTCCCTCCCCTTCTACTCAGCCCAGAAAGAGCAAAGAAGAGGCTCTGGCTACCCTGATCACACAGCAACATCAAACTCAGGCTGGAACCAGGAATGACACTGGTTTTTAGGCATGGAAATGAAGCTCAAACATCCCTTGGGTAAGCACCTGGCTCCAGCTCACACTTCCTAAATGCAAGCAGGGGGCCAGTGCTGCACAGAGCACCACCAGCCAGGAGTGTGGGCAGGAGAAAGCCCTGCATATGTGCAAGCGTCGGGAGAAGAACCCACCTTGGAGAATGCATTGATGCCTTTCCCTGGGCTTAAAATTAAGAGCCAAACATGGTTAGAAGGGAAAAAGGGGTTTTTCCCTGGGTATTTATTTAAGGATCCTTAGGTGCAGCACACCCAGGGGCAATGCCCGCAGAGCACACGGAATGCACACCCACAGGCAGTCGGGGATCACATTCTGGGCCTTTCAAATGAGCCCATCTATCAAAGTTTCCCCAGGGAGAGGCTCCAAGGAACCCCCTGCCCCCGAGGAACCTTCCCCTGGCTGGGCCTATCTCAGTTTACAGAATGTGTTCTGGAGAGGCCCTTGGTGTCTGGGGCTTTCTGACCCCTCACTACGAGGCTTCCAAGATGTTTAGTCTCTTGGCTTAACAAAACATTAACTCTAAGAATGTGGGCTAGAAGCACTAAGAGTATAGGAAAAGTATATAAAAGGCAAAAAATCATCATGGCATCAGCATCAGTTCTCCTGAAAGCTGCCTCTGTCCCCAGAGCCTCAGGATGAGCCCGTACCTCTGTCACCCTGCCACGCCACTGGCTGCCACTGGTGGCCTTGGTAGGGGTAGCCATCCCCGTAGCCAGCTGCTGGGTATGGCCACGGGGGGTCTTCATAGCCTTGCCTGGAAAACAACACAACACACTGATCTGGGGAAGGAGGGGCACCCCTGCAGGGTCCAGGATCACATCTAGGGTCCCTCCTGTTCCAGTCCTTTGGAGGCAGAAAAGGTGGCAGAAATAAAGCCAGGTCCCCTGCTCTGTGGCAGGGCCAGAAACTGGCCCTGTGTCACACCTGGAAGGAGCAGGAGGAGGTTTGGATGCTTCCCCATCCCCACCTATGAGAAAGCTGTGCACTGCAGCTTCAGGTGATGCACAGCTTTATAGAATCCAAGAATGGTTTGGGTTGGAAGGAACCTTTAATGGTCATCTCATTTCAACCCCTGCCATGGGCAGGGACACCTCCCACTATCCCAGGGTGCTCCAAGCCCTGTCTAACCTGGCCTTGGACACTTCCAGAGATGGGGCAGCCACAGCTTCTCTGGGCAACCTGTGCCAGGGCCTCTCCACCCTCAGAGTGAAAATTTATTTCCTAATATCCCATCTGCATCGCATGACATCAGCACAAAACCCCACGTGCTGACTCCATCATACACTGAGGGCAATAACTCAGGCAAACCAACCCAGATTCGCTGGAGCGCTCAAAGCTCTTTCTCAGCACTGAGAGCATCCTCCAGCCCACATTTTATCTGTCCCCTCTCCACTGTTTCAGCAGCTGAGCTTGCAGGCTGCCTCTTGCTCCTATATTACAGCTTGTATTTTTATTGTTCACCTTGCACTTAGGAAAAAAGAACTGCATTTAATCAAATCTGTAAGAAAAATGCACCTCGGGACTGAGACGGAGCTTGTCAAGCAGCAACCATAGAAATCACAGTTTTAACAAGAAATCAGAGCTGCAAATGCGACACAACCTTAAATACAGAAGTCACGGGCTGCTTGAATGGCTGGACATCACCTGCTGACACGCTGTGTCCCTGTGCAGTCACAGGGGCAGGACTGGAGAGCAGGGAAATGGGCAGTTTCCAACAAGAGGGCTCGGCAGGAGCAGCTCTCACCTGGAGCGGGGCTGGCCGGGGTAGCTGCTGTCACAGTGCTCGGCGCTCGGTCGGCGGGTGCCACCCCGGGGGTAGTGGCCCTCGTCGCGGGGGTGGCCGGGGAGGTGGCTCCCGTGCCAGGAGCCGGGGCGAGGAGCCTGCCCTTGCCGCAGGAGCTGCCGCTGGAGCGGTGCCGGCGGGCCAGGGAGCCCCTCTGCCCACGAACCCCGGGCTGCCGGCCTCTCCCGGGGCTGGGGCGACTGGACGGGGGCCCAGGGCTCCATCACAGGCTTGCCAGCAAAATCCTCCCTCGTTTGGGGGAGCTTAAGCCCCAAACGGCTTTAGTGGCCTGTAAATGATAAGTGACAGTGCGTTGGATCAGCAGCTTTTCAACCCCCTCAAAACCCCCTTTGAAGCCCGTTGCCAGCTACTCTCTGCTTTTTGGGAGCGTCCTGGCAACCCAGGATCCTTTCCAAAATACCCAGAGGCAAGGAAAAGTCATTTCTACATCTTCTTCAACTTGAAGCTTCCCTTAAAACACCCAGAGGAAATGGTCTGCCTTTGAAAGCAATAGACATCCAGCTCTTCCCAGAACAAGGGTCTCAGAATGGTTTGGGTTGGAACGGACTTTAAAAATCATCTGGTTCCAACCCCCTGCCACGGGCGGGGACACCTTCTACTATCCCAGGGTGCTCAAAGCCCCATCCAACCTGACCCTGAACACTTCCAGAGATGAGGAGTTTCTCTGGGCAACCTGTGCCAGGGCCTCACCACCCTCACAGGAAAGAATTTCTTGCCAACACCTAATCTAAATCTCTCCTCTTTCAGTTTAAAGCTATCACCCCTTCTCCTATGGCTACAGGCCCTTCTATAAAATTTGTCCCTATCTTCCTTACAAAGCCCCTCTTATACCCATGTGGGATCCTCCTGCACTCCCAGCTGCAAAGCCCCAGCACTCAGAGCCCCCTCAAGGTGTGAGAGGGTGAGAAATCCCCCTCACCTCTGTGACACAGCACTGAAACCCCGTTTGATATGCAGCAAGGGAAGGGACATTGGAAGAGCCATGAGCAGGACAAGGAGTTTTGCTCAAAGCAATGAGCAAGCAGGGAGAAAGGGAGGTTTGTTCTCGTGAGCTGTGGGATGGGGTGGAAACAGGGGTTCCCTCCTGCCTTTCAGCTCCAGCAAGGATTCCAAGTGGAATTTAGTTATATTTCGTTATGCTTCTCTGGGCAACCTGTGATACATTTAGCTGTATTTAGTTATATATTTAGCTATATTTAGTTATATATTTAGTTTTAGTTATTACAGTCCCATGCAGAAGAGGAAATCCTGAGGAGAGCCCAGGATGGCACATGGGTGAAGCCCCAGCTGCCAGGGGGATGTCACCCTCAAGCCCCCCACGTCTCCTCTTGCAGCATCAGCACCCAAAGTGCCCCCACCACTGCAGGTGTTCCCAAGGCAGGGAGATGGCCAGATGCTGTCTGAATCCCTCCTCACTCCTCCCACTCAAGGTTTAAGGCACTTAGGGGTAATTCCAGGACTGGAAGACACTCGGGTCTGAACAGAGGTGGCTCAGTTTGTGCCCTTCTAGGTGCCACCCAGGTACACCCTTGCCCTAAATAGCCCCCAGGCACAAACATCCAGGCACCCATTATTTCAGTCCCACCATGGCTCCCCCCCAGTTTTTGGCCAGGGGCTCCCACCACCATCCTCCCCCCGCAGCAGCCGCACACACCTGCTCAGAGGCTGCCGCGGCCCTTCCTCTGCTCCCTGTTGCCACTTCCAAAGTCCACTTCCACATGGGCCAGTGGGCAAAGGGCAGCCTCTGCTCCTCCACCCCACGCTGGCGGCTTGCTCAGCTCCCGGGCGATTCACGCTGCTGCTGGCACCCTGAGGGTCACCTTTCCCATCACTCGAGTCTCCTCCAGCCAAGACAAGGAGCACGCAGCCCTCCAAGCTCAGAAAAAGCCAGATATTTCTCCTGGGGAGTTTTTAATGGCGTGAAGTAAGTAGGGGCTGATAGTGATAGGACAAAGGTGAACAGCTTTAAGCTTTAAGAGCAGAGGTTTAGATTAGATGTTAGGAGGGAATTCTTCCCTGTGAGGGTGGGGAGGCCCTGGCCCAGGTTGCTCAGAGAAGCTGTGGCTGCCCCTGGATCCCTGGACGTGTCCAAGGCCAGGTTGGACGGGGCTTGGAGCAACCTGGGATAGTGGGAGGTGTCCCTGCCCATGGGAGGGGTGTTGGAACAAGATGAGCTTTAAGGTCCCTTCCAATCATTCCAGGATTCTATACAGTGTCTTCCTCTATATATCCTCACACTTCCTAAATAATAATAAATAAAACCTGATTGGTTTAACTCAGACCCAGCCACAGGTCAAGCAGATATTGTCCATACCACCATGTACTGCCCGGGGTGGAATTTGGGCAGGGTGGAGCTGGGCTCCACCCCAGCACTGCCTCATCTCAGTCATTACAGCACTATAATGGCCTTGTTCTCTAAGTGACCAGGGATTCCTGCTGGAGACCCTACCCTGAACTCCCCTAGGCACCTTAAACACTGAGAAAATGAGCAAATAAGGGAAACTATACCCTAGAAAACCACATTAAAAGGTAGATATAAGGTCCATCATCTGCCACCCAGCAGTTTAGTGATGTGTCACCTTCTCCCCCTTTCCCAGAGCCTCCAAATTACCTCCACTGTAACACCACAGCAAGGATTGATTTGGAATTCACAGGCAGGAGAGTTTGCTTTGCACCATGGTGGCACTGTCAGAAACCCCGTCCTTTAATGATGTTGAAAGACTAAACACATCATAGCTTCAGACCTTGAAATTTCCACCCTGCTGGGAGAGTAAGAAATTTTCCCTGGTGATCCTAAGAAATGAGCGCTTGGTCTCTGCAGAATTCAAGATTTCAAGTAAAAAAATATCCTTAGCACTCAGCCATACAGAAATCCGACTGGGAGAAACACAAACCAGGGCAGCGCTGTCTTTGTGCTGCTGAGCTGCTGCATCAGAATGGAATTAAGCATCTCCTCCCCGTTTCACAGCTGCCCTTCACAACTTGGGGAGGTTTTGAAGTAAAAGGACAGATCGGGTCTCGGGGGAAGCGGGACAGGATCCCCAGAAACCATGAGAATCACACTTTAAAAATACACAAATTGATAGGATATTTCATAAATACAAACAACATAATTCCACTTGGTTTCTGGCTAATAATTTTAGGTTTCTAGCCAAGAGGTGACTGCCGGATGTTTCCAACCTGCTTTCTAGCAACAACACAAATCTATATTGGGAGCCTGCAGGGCTCGATCAGCATCACATAAAGATGTTGAAAAGTGGAGTCAATTTAAATTAGATATAAGGAAGAAGTTTTTTACAGTGAGGGTGCTGGGGCCCTGGCACAGGCTGCCCAGAGAAGCTGTGGATTCCCCATCCCAGGAAGTGCTGAATGTCAAGTTGGACCCTGGGCAACCTGATCTGGTTGAAGATGTCCCTGCTTACTGCAAGGAAAGTTGGACTAGATGGTCTTTAAAAGTCCTTTCCAACCCAAACTACTCCAACTCTGTGATCCTCAGGCTGCTGTTGCCAGCCTAACCTGGGAGGTTTGGATTACAAGGAGAAGATTTGGGAGCTTGTCTTGCATAAAAACAGCTGCAACTCGTGATGTCGGTGTTTGAGATTTGTGGAAACTCTATTCCTGTTCTTGCTAGGGAGGAAGAGGTGAGAAACTCTACTCTCATAAAGCTTTGAGAAGAAGTGGTTTAAAATGGACAGGGGAACACCAACTTTAAGGCAAAAGCAGGAAAGTGTGTTGGAAAAAGAAAGAGCCAAGGAAAGGAGCTCGGGAATGAAAATGACAGAAAAAAAAGCAGAGATGAAAGGCTCAGGTGGGCTAGAAAGAGTGGGAGAAAAGGATAACCTTTTAACGTCATCCCATCTAGCCAAGAAATTACAATTTAAAGGAGTCACAGCTTTCCTAGAAAGGCAAGCCCTGTGCCCCGGGACTGCCACCAAGCTTTACAGGACTATTGCAATGCAGGCAACACATGCTACAGATAGCATTTGTCACAGAGCTGAGGGGACAACGCTATCGCACTAAAATATCACATTTGTCTGCTTGAAAAGATTTCACTGCTGTTGTTACAGTAACAAGATTAGGCGGAAAACATTTCTCTTCGTGCCCAGGGTGTGTTTGTGCAGCTACTTGGGGCCTTGATCACAGACAGCCCCAGGCTCTCAGGTCAGTCCCCCCTGCCAAACCCAACCTCATCTGAAACCTTTGTAACCTTAAATGTAGAAATTCAGTACCTGAAGCTATTTTGAGGTGATTTATGCTGCTTCTACTCAGTTCTGAGATGAAGTTTGTTTTTTTTATTTTAAGCAGAATTGATAGGAAGCTTTGTTAATCTCTGTGCTTCAGCCCCCTGTAAATGTGAAAAATGTATATGTAAACAAACACCTTTTTTTTGGTGGAGATGTCTTGAGCATCACGCAGGGCAGAAATGCAAGTAGCAAATGAGTTACATAAAATGTGAAAACTCGTCCTAAATATTCTACACAGCAAAAACACCAGCCCTGAACGTGCTGCCAGCTTCTGAGATGTTTGACAGCCTATTTCGTGTCACACAGAGCAAGAAAACAAAAACCACCCAGACCTCAGGTTCCCAGACAGGCTGAGCACCTGCACCACACGGGGAGAGCCCTCATCCCCAGTCAGCCTCAATGGCAGCTAATTGATAATTAGCTTGATGACACCTCCCAGGCTCCAAGGGAAGGAGCTGTGAGAGCCCCTGCTCCAGCTGGGGGTGGCATTTGGAGGTCCCAGGCCACGGGCATCCTTGGTGGGAGGAGGGGGTAGCTCCTGAAGCAGCTGAGATGGGGTCTGCTCCCCCCTACAAGCACCAGCACCATCCCGAGGGTGTGATCCGGCCATCCTGGCATCGCTCCACGTCCTGCTGCAGCCCCTCTGTGAGCTCCAGTTCCCACCGATGGTTCTGCACCTTCCTTCCCCACGTGAGGTCGTTTCCAGCTTGGGTGGACTGAGCTGTCCCTCCCCACCACCCCCTGCACGCACACGGCTGCGTTGAGCAGCTTCCAGACACGCCTATTAATTTTTGGAGACTTAGGCAAGAATATTAATTGCATTCCAGAGGCATTCAGCATATTAGAAAAAGCATTTTATACCCTGCATTGTGTCTGGTGAAGAAACAGAGCTGCAAAAAGCTGTTATTTGTGAAAATCAAAACACAACCCCAGTCTGGATGCAGCACAACCGTGACCTCAGCCTTCTGCGTGAGCTCCTGTTACCAAGCAAATCCCAAAAAACTTCCTTATCTTGGCCTCTCTTCATTCTCACTCCAGCCAACCCTCCCTAACTCCTGGCTGTGAATACTAAGCCCTGGCTACCTGCATCCCCCACCCCTAAAGGAGAGGCTCCTGCATCCCATCACGGCCGGCTCTGCAGCATCTCCCCTGCCTGAAGCCACCACGGCAAGGGGTTGGGATGCACAGGGGCCCAGGGAGAGGTGAGAGCTAAGCCCAGCAGCAGTGAGGAGAGTTTTCAGTATTCAGGTCCTCTCGTTTTCCTGTGCAACACCCCTTATGTTTTCCCAGCCATAAAATTGATGTTTATCTCGCTTCTAACTGCCTCACAGAGATCATTACACATTGCAAATGCAGCCATTTGCGGATAAAACGAGCACAAGCGGCCTGAAGACTGACACACCGCCCCTTCCCGTGCCACACTGCAATGTCTTACAACCTTTAGGCTGAAAATTAACACGTAAAAACCAGGGGCCCCGGAAATATTTGTCAGAGGTAATTCTGCTGCCTGCCCCACACCCCCACACCACCCCCTGCTCAACCATGGAAAATTAATTTGTAAATGAGACAAATCCTGCAGTTTTTCTTGTGGCATTAAGTAAAAAAAGAAAAAAAAAACCCCAAAAAAAGAAAAAAACACATGAAAAATCTTGTCTAAAATCTCCTTGCTCTAAAACGTCCCTCTGGATCTGGGTCTGCTGGAAGGTGTGGAGGGCACAGAAGACAAAGAGGGGGATGCAGATGTCGGAACAAGCCCCAGAGGAAACAGCAGAAACCCAGAAGACACCTCCCGGTGCCAGTGCCATGAGGGAGCAGGGCAGGGGTGCCGAGCTCGGGGTGGGAGGGCGAGGCCAGAGCTCCACCAGCCCTCCTCCGGCTGCTGCCCCCGGAGATTCCACCTCCCCCAGCCACCCTCAGGCTGCTCTGCTGGTGGCCTTGGAAGGAGTGAGCCGGACACAGACCCTTTCCCAAGGTCTCCACCAAGTGCCAGAGCGAGGATCAGCTGGAAACCTTCAGCCCCGAGAAGTTGCAGGGTGTCCTTTTGAAAACATTGCCACCTTGTGTCTCGTCAGACACCAGAGTGCCGCTCCCTTTCCTGAGCGAGCCACGGAGGAGCTTTATTACAGGCAATCAGGGGCAATAAAGAGCTGTGACAGTCACAGATCGCTCGGCTGTGTCCTGCTCCTGCTGCCACCTTGTAAAGTTGGACAGTAACGTTTCCCTCATTTTTTCTCATCTCAATTTATTGCTCCTCTGCCATGAAAAGCCACTTACGCCCTCCACAGTTACACGTACCGTATCCTCCAAGGCCAGTAAATCACCGTCTCCAGTCATGTCAAATTTTGTGAAATAAAGCTAAATTGCAGTTGTACTCTAAGGCGAGAAGCTGCAAAATTGAGAGAGAACAAGCTCTGTTTAAAGCCAAAACTCCAGCCGGCAGCCTCCCGTGGCTTGCAGAGGCAGGAAAACCCAAAAACCTCTCAGTGAAAGAGAAACTCCTGATAGCAGGGAGCCCACAGGACCCTCTGTGCCCCCGCAGGTCTTCTGTGGGGTAATGCCAAGAGTTAAAACAGCCCAGACTCAGAGGATTTCACTCTTTAAACTGAGCTCCAGTCCCTCCCAGCCAGAACACACAGAGAGGGCTGGGAGCAGGACAGAGCCAGGTTCCAGCAGCATTTATTCATTGAGGCTTGGTCCTCAGCCTGAATTTGGGTTTGGAAAGAAAACTGGGGAGCTGATGGGGTCCTGGCTTCTTGTTTTAAGTTTTGGGGTTTGTTGGGTTTTTTTTGTTGTTGTTTTTTTTTGTGCAGACAGAAGTTAGGGAAGTACTGACACAGCAGGGTTTCACTCTGCTGAACCCATCTGGGCTTGCTCAAAGTGCTTGGCACTGCACCAAGAACTGGGGAAACTGAGGACAAAAAAAAAAAACTTGATCCCAAACCACCCTTTAAATTTTTCAGGGGCATGGCAACTTGTCTTCTCCCTTCTGCAGCAGAGTTAAACTTTCATGAAAGCTGAATTAACTTGGAGAAGAGCCAGCTTCAAGGACAGACAGCAACATGATGGAATGAGAGTGAGGAAGACCCAGACCATTGCTGCTCCTGTAATTCCCCTGCCTGCATCCCACACTAGTAATTTCCAGGGGGCTCCAATTGCTCCGTGCCTTTGCAGCTTCTCCACCCCGCCACGACAGAGCATCCAGCCTGGCACAGGCACCAGGCACCTCTTTCACTGTTTCTCAGCAAAACCCTTGCAAAAAAACCCCACTGCTATTTTGGCAAACAGAGTTTATTCCACAGTCTAAGCTCAGGAGTCTCCTTCACTTCACAAGGTGACCTCGCAGCCCATTGCATGAGCCCGGAGCACAAGGTACAAGCTCTCCAGGTGGAAGATGCCTCCCCAGAAGCAGAAAAGAGCCAAAGCACACACACACGCCCAAAAAAGGGAAAATTATGAAGCAGCCATGACAGAGACAAGGAAAATCACAAAACATCTCATGGCAGAGTGTTAGCTGATAAAAACCCAACGTGCATAGCACACAGCTTCGGGCTGGGATACACTCAGCCCTCTCTGAATGTTTAATGGGAGTATATGCATCAGTTAATCAGCAGCACAAGACACAAAGCGTTTTGTACCTCCTCGCCACGTGTTGTGCAATTAAAAGGCTTCTCATTCAGGCACAGAAAGAAAAGTCAAGGGACTTTGGCTGTGAAACATCCATTATTCAAAAGTATATCCATTATTCAAAGTTTTTCTTAAAATCCTATTGTCAGTTTGAAAGGAAAAAGAAAATGAGTTTCTGAAAGCTGTGCTCCGTTGATATTCCACTCCAATTTTTGCTGATTGTAAGTACTAAAACTCCAGACATTTTGAGGAACTAAAGAAATCCTTCACAGTAGCTGAAAAAGGCAACACCCTGTGGGTAGTCACAATTTTCCCCCCCTGACTTAACTCTGCCTAGCAGGGGTGTGAAACACCCCAACCAACGATGCTCTCCTTTCCCAAATTGCTCGGCGGCCCCGGCGTGAGGCTGAGGAGCAGCTGCTCGGGAGGAGGCAATACCAAACTGCTCAGCAAGCGAGAGCAGACACCCACCACTGGCCCCGAGCAGCTGACTGCACCTCTAAGCTCGGCTCAAGGAAGCCTGGGTGGGAGGCACAGCCTTCCCACAGCACCCAGGAGCTTCCATGCAGGGTGCCAGTGCTCAGCTACAGGAGCTCAGATGGGGAGCAGATCCCAAGGCTGCTTCCTGCCATCCAGGTGGGGGTGAAGAGGAGCATCAGAGCCCACGGAGCCACTGCAAGGGAAAACACCCAGCTCCACAGGGAGAAAACGCTGGGACAAACAGCCCTGTTCCAGGAAAGATGCTGCCCAGGAGCCACCTGGGCACCACAAAAGCAACAAATTATGATAAATTGCTAACGTTAGAGTATAAAATAAGTAGCCACGGTTTTACCTCCTCTTGGAGCTGGAGGAGAGAGAGCTGAAACCCCCTGAGAATCCTGGCATCGGGCACCTCCGTAAGGATGAAACAGGTCGAGTAACTAAGTCAGTCCCGAGGCTGCAGTCAGGTCCAGATCCAACATGCTTGGCCAGGCCCAGGGCAGCAGGGTCTAAGGCCAGGCTGACAGCGCTGATTTAGAGATCAGTGCTTCTACTCATGGCTTAGAAAGAAGAAAAGCCCCCAGGCTGAGCTTATGTAGAGCCCCAGCCCATGGGTGGGGATGCAGCAGAGGCACAGCAAGGGTTTATGGAGAGGTACAGCAGCAGAGGGCTGCTGTGCTGTAGGGCTGGCTGTTGAAGAAAGAGCTAAACTGAAATTATTATTGAAGTTCTATATCAGATTAAGAAGTAGGGGCTAAAACCTGAAAAATAATTGAGAGTTATGAGCCAATAAAGGTGGTTATTATTTTAATTTAAACAAATATGTGTGAAAGAGGAACGGGAACATTAGAAAGGCTTCTCTGTCCTTGGAGAGTTAAGGCTATAACATATAGTAGTCTCTCAAGGCTTAAAGATTCTTTTATGTGAGTAAAGGCAGAGCAAAAGAAAACATGGCAGAGGGAAGCAGCATTCAGTGGCAAGTGCTTGCAACTGTGATACTGTATAAGAATATGTGCTGTTAGGTTGGCTTAAAATCTGCTTCTTTAGGATTTCTGTATTTACAGTGTATAAGTAAAATGTGGAACCCTCAGTGGTGTGGCCTGAGTATGCCAAAGACACGATTCCACCAGAGCAAATTGATGGAAGGGTGATGACTGACAACCAGTAAATGCAGTAACCTGAGTGTAACGTATTGAAGCCCTCAAACACTGCTGGGAGCTCAGTGGGTGCCACAGGGTCGGGGTCCTGCTCTTCCACCGTCACACTGACTATTTTTTTGCTGTCAGACTACCAACTTGAGGTGTTGCCAATAACTTGGGGAACAGCCAGAGTGTATAAAATGAAGGCATTATTCAGCAGTCTGTGCTGACAGCTATCTTTAAGCAGCACATTTATCCAAAGTACAATGATGCTTCAATAGCAGACACCTGTAGAGTGCTTCCAGGGCACTAAAATGAGCTGGATGTTATCTGCAGGAAGGCTATGGCTCACAACTTATTTGGACAAATTCTTTGCTGCAATAGGCCATTTTCTGCTATTACCAGCGAAATAAGCTAAACACCCACGTCTTTTCTTCTGCAATGAGAAGCCATGCGTGATGTGATGAATTTGCAAAGCTTTTAAAGGACGGATGGGAGTTAAAGAACTTCCTCCAGGGTCTCAGGCACTGGCAAGCAGGACTGGAATGGCTGCTGCAGAAGGAAGCTGGGAGGGGTATTGCAGCACAGGCAGCGCTGAAGCGGCTCGTGGAGCCAGAGCCGGTGTGATGCTGGAACAGCAGGGCTCAGAACGGACAAATTGAAGCATTGACAGATAAAATGGTTTGGCTGTTGTGGCTCCACAGTCCGCTGTAGCTCAAGTTTCTCTCGTTAAGCTTCAAAGAGCAAAAGCCAGCTCGTTAGTGGCGTCTCAGGGTCCCTTTGTTAGCAGTGCCTCTTATAAAGGTAACAGTGTCTGTAATGGCCCCTCCTGGGACCGAGCTGGACTGAGGCAGGCTCACAAGCACATTCATTCTCCCCAGGCAAGAATGCCTGGGAATGTGGCAGGCTATGTGGAGGGAAGGCAGGAGAGCAGTGTCCCTTCCTTGCTGGTCACTGCGGGTGGTGGATGGACTTCACTCCCTGTTCAAAACACACGAACCTGTACCCTGCCATCGTTCTCATTTTGCCCCCCCATTTCAGCTCAGACCTTTCTGTCCAGCTGCTGATGGGTGCACTGCTGCTGGAGTACTGCTCTGATGCAGAATCACATGGTGGTTTGCCTTGGAAGGGACCTTAAAGCTCATCTTGTTCCACCCCTGCCGTGGGCAGGGACACCTTCCACTAGCCCAGGGTGTTCCAAGCCCCATCCAGCCTGGCCTTGGACACTGCCAGGGATGCAGGGGCAGCCACAGCTTCTCTGGGCACCCTGTGCTTCGCCCCTGCTGTGGCAGTGGCCCCCAAATGGGCACCAGTGGGACCCTGATTAGCCTCAGCTGCTCTTTGTACAGCTCACACTGTGAGAAGCAGCTGAAGTGAGCCACGATGCTCTGCTCCCACAACAAGTGACTGCAGCCCACACACAGAATCAGGCTGTTGTCACTGGATGAGCAGTGTGAGGCAAGCTTCCACCTGGAGATGATGACCTTGCCTGTGGCCTTGTGCTGGAGCAGGGGGTTGAAATCTTCATTTAGCTGCAAATTCAGTCACAGGTATTGATGGTGATGGCTGTGAGGCTTTGCAGGGAAGGAAGGGGCAGAATGATGTATAGGAAGAAATCTGTATCAGAGTCTGGGCTTTCCACTCCTGAGATCCACTTCTGGTGTTGAAATAATGCAGGACCAGACCAGCTCCTGGGTATTCCTCTGCTCTAGGTCCTTGAGTGTGCTGGATGGTGGCTAGGTAAATATTTCTGTGGAGCTGAGCCATTACTTAAGGATTAAAATACCACTGAGTAAGTGAAAAAATTATTTAAATGCCTTCAAACATGCTCCGGGGGTGGGGGCAATGCAAATGAAGGAGCGTCAGGATCCACTAATCCACTTCTAAAGCATTATCCCAACACATTATTCTTAAAGAACACAAGCCCTTTGGTATGGGAATGAGTGGGTTTTTATGACATTGCCACAAAGAACATCACAATTCTGCCCTTGCTATACCCAACTGACGCAGCCGAACTCCCAACCAGGAGTTAACGACTCCCTGGCTCCAACCCAATGAAAGAAGATTTAAAAGGGTGAGGGGAAAATGGGATTTCTTGATTTAATATTTTTGTTTCTTAGAGAACCAGGACTCTGGAGTTCCTGTGCCAGGGGCCTAACTGCTCACAAAACTGTTTCTACAAAACAAAGAAAAAAAAAAAAGGAGATTCGGTAGAATAAGTCTGAGGAGTCTTCCCCATGCTTGCTCCTTCTAGTTTGGAGAGTGCTCCAACATGGGGATGGGTATTACTGGGGAATGGGGAAGATAAAGGAAAAAATGGAAAAAACATCCTCCTGGTAGGGACTTGGAATTCTCCCATGGCACAAAAGGTTCTTCAGAAGCAGCAGATTAGGGGGAAGATTTTTCTTCTTGCAAAATCCACTCTCATAATCCTGCCTTCCCACCTGAACCTTGCAAGGAGGGTGAGGAAAGTAAATGGACCTGCTGGAGGCCTTGCATGTAGTCTTGAGGCATAACCTACATGCTGAGGAGGGCTTTTACTCCAGTGCAAATTTCCAGAGCTTCCTTGAAGATGCTTAGATGGGATAATGGGAAAAAATTCTTCCCTGTGAGGGTGGTGAGGCACTGGCACAGGTTGCCCAGGGAAACTGTGGCTGCCCCATCCCTGGGATTGTCCAAGGCCATTTTGGATGGGGCTTGGAGCAACCTGGGATAGTGGAAGGTGTTGAAGGGGTTGAAATGAGATGAGCTTTAAGGTGCCTCCCAACCCAAACTTTTCTGTGCTTCTGTCCCCACTGATGGCCTCGATGGCCATGTCAACTGCTCTGCTTCTCGTGGGCATTTCCCCTCCTCTCTGCTCCAGCTGCAGCTCCTGCTGTGGCTTGTGCTGCCCTTCGGAGCCAGCTGCTACTTGGTGTCGTTCCCAGCTACCACTGTCACCTGAGACTGAAGGCACACCCAGCACCCTGTGCAAAGCTGCTCTGCTCAGAGAAGACCAGCTCTTTCTCTGTATATATTTAAAAGTGCATATGGCACAGTGGAAAAAATGTGCCATTGATTTCCAAAAGGTACAGTGTTTCCAGGCCATGGAAACCCCCCTGCCACCAGGGATGTGCTGGCTACTGCCATCCATGAAGGACCTCCACAGAAAGGAGCCCCATCCCTTTCCCTCTGCTCCAGCACAAAGCTCTGATGTAGTGAAGTGAAACGTTATGCTAAGCAAGGAGCTGTGTTTGCTGCTGACTTTACAAGCAGGAGTACATTAACTGCAGGCTGCATTGAAAATGTCACTCCTGCGCCGTTCAGACAGCCCATGTAATTGCCTCTGCTGCGGAGCAGGAGGAGGAGGGTGGCGTGGATCGAGGTACAGAAATTATTCCTGCAGCCTGGCCCCTCTGCTGCTGTCTCTCTGTATGAACCTCAAGATACTGCTTCATTTCAATGGCTTTGTCTGGGGATGTTTCTGTGTTTCAGAGGAGTGGAGAACTTGGGGTCTCAGCTGGCAGCTGCGACTGGACATGGCAGGAGCTGGACACCCCACTATGGCTCCCTGCTGAAGGCTGAGTGGCACAGACACTGCTGCTCACAACCAGAGCTGCTGCCCCGGAGCCCCTCGGGGGAGACGTGGACAAGGAGCTCCTCTGCTGAGACAGCCTTGCGACAGGGCCTGCTCAGGATGCTTCCCACTGAGGGGGATTCGGAATTAACTCACCCCTGCACGTGGCCTGTGGTGTCTCAGCACTGAACAGGTTTGCCAGGAACATCACATCCTGTGTAGAAAGTTGGTGTTGAACGGTTCTAAAGTTTGTATCTGTGTGGGTTTAGTTTGTAAGAGCTGCCTTTCCTGCAGCCCCTGACACCTTCAGACTGTTGAAATTCAACAGGTCAGGGCTGCTGACTGAAGCTCTCACTGGCTGCATCCCACCTGGATGCTGTGCAATCCTCACCTCCATGGGACCTGCATGCTTCCCCCTTCTTAGAGGGAGGGAAAATCAAGGTGCAAACCTGAAATGATCACCTCAGCTTGTACAGATATGTGCCGAAGAGACAAGGTGCCAGGATTTTTGACAAATTTTGGACAGCTGAAATACACAGGTGCAGGGTTATGCTTCATGTGCCGTCTCCTGAGCAGCTGCTGCTGCTGCTGTTTACTCTGGTTGACTCCATGTCCCATGGCCAAAAACCAGTGAGATTGTGCCACAGGGGACTGGCAATTGCACCATGTCCTCGTACAACATCTGCAGGGATTTGCTACAGCACCTGCTTAAAAACCTGTGACACAAGGAATCCCAAGGAGGAACGGGGCCAAGGATCTGTTGGGCTGAACCCACGGTGGGGCTTGGTTTTTGAAAAAGTTTGTTTTAGTAGTTTTTTTACATTTTTTAACAGCCCACTGCTTGGAAAAACTTCCCCCAAGCATCCCACTCTGCCAAAAATGACAGGGTAAGGGGAAAAAAGTAATCTGAGGGTTGTGAGGCAGCGGTTCAGGCAGAATTAAAGCCCTGAACAAGGAGACAAATGTCTTGGCAGTTTTGGAAAACAGTGGCTCTGTATCCTTACCTTCAGATCAACGACTAGCTCTGCTGCCACAGCTTCAGTGCCAGTCACACCACTTACTCTGCTTCCCTGCCAAAAAAACCCTTATTAGATGGGTGTCAAGAGAGAAATCACGCAGTCCTGCTGTTCCCTCTGAATTAAACATTTGATTTCCCTGTGTTTTCAGGAAGAACCGTGAACAGCTCATGCTGTGTCTAGTAACAGTCCACTTAGCAATTGCATTCACTGAGTGTATTTATCCCGTTCCTCTCCTGAATGTGGCTCCTCAGGCACAGCCTGCACCTTCTCCATCGGCAGAGCTCCACATCCCTCATCCGCATCCACAACCACGGTGCCAAGGCTTGAAGGGGGAGATATCCATGGCACACACCTAGATCTCCCCCCACCCTGACCGATGAGGGACAATGAGCCCATTCCCAAACCCATTCCTGAATTTTCCTCACCGCCTTTCCCCCGGCATGGGCCAAGGCTGGGGGAGCTGTGAGAAGTGAAGTTCCAGGTGGGCAGAAGATGGCAGCAACAGCCCAGCAACCACTCTGCTTCACTAGGTAGGGATTTCTCTTTTTTGGGAATACAGCTGTGGTTGCGCTGAGGAAAGGCGACATTTTAACCCCTCTGGAGTTCAGGATTGTGATCAAGGAGCAAGAGACACTGCTCCCGGACTGGAAAGCCAAAGGAGACGGCTCAGCATGAAGAGCTTGGTGCGAGAAGGACCCTGCAAGCATCGCCCAGGCATGGAAAGGCATTTGTTCCTCCAGCCTGGGTGGATCATTACAGGAGATTTCCGTGGATTTTAGCTCAGGTACCTGCAGGTACCTGAGGCCCGGCAGATTTTCCACATGGTCTTCCTGATACAGGGGACGCTGTCCCATGGGAGGTGGTGGGAAATGGGCAGCAAGCATTGAGGAGCAGCAGTGCTGGGACAGTTCTGTGCTATGCTTCCATTTGGGATGTTTTTTCTTCTAGTCTTTGATCATTGCAGGAGACTCATGTGGATTTTTAGCTCCTGGGTGCAGGGACACGAGGTCTTGTGGATTTTAAGCTTGACATCACCTTTCCCCAGTGCAAATATTTGGGAAAAATTAAAAACTCACTTTTTTGGAGCTCTGCTTTTTCAAGGACATGGCGAGTAGATCCTGAACACTCAGCCATGGTGGGGGTGTAGGTTGGGATGGGCTGGCAGACACTGGAAGTGACATGTGGGAGAGGAGGGAGATCTGAACATCTCTTTCCTTGCAACTGTCTTGCACCCTGGATTTAACCTTCTTCTTTTCTTCAATCTTCTACACCTTTTGCAACATGCACATAACTTTTGTTTTTGTCCTGTTCTTAGGTCATCATTGGGCCATCACTTGGGATGGGACTTAAATATCTTCCAGCTCTGCTGCTGCTTCTCCTCCTGAAGATCTTGGCCAAGTCACCTATGTCAATTCAGTGTCCACACTTGTTAAAGGGAGTCAAAGACTCCCTCTTCTCCTTGGTAAGAGCCTGGAGATGTATCAGTGAACAGAGGTAACTTCTTCTTGCTAAAGCAGCATTTAAAGGGGCTGACTGGAAAGCTGGGCTTATGCTGTGGTAAGGTGTTGCCCAAACACTTCAAAAAATAAGCAGGTTCTCATGTTAAGGAGGGTTTCAGGGCAAATGGACAGGGCAGAGGATTTGAAGAAGGGGCTGGAGGCCCTATTGAATTCTCAGAGCAGGGCTTTCTCTGCTGTGTGAAGCTGGTGGCCACTACCCTGTCAGTGTTTGTAGAGGGGACAAGGAGAGATCCAAAGTGAAGGGGGTTCTGGAGAAGGAGATGATTGGAACTGAAAGAGGGGAGGAGAGGAATAGCAAATCCTGGAGCCAGGCAGGGCAGGTACAAGCTCCCTTGAGAAACACGACCTGATTTTCTTCCCCGGTGTAAGGGTATTAGATTATCCTCAGTGATGCAATAAATGCTACAAGCCTTTGCAGTGATCACTGTACCTTGTGGGGCTGCAGAGGAGGTCATGGGGCATTCCACATGACCAGAAGCTTTGCCAGTTTGGCAGCCTTGAGCATCTCCTCTTCAGGAGGCTTGTCATGGGATGAACACCAGAGCCTGCAGCAGGGAAGACTCTACCATCCTCTTGCCAGGGCAGTGTTCCACAAAGCTCTTACAGCTAAAGCCGAGGAGTATCTTTGGAGTGCTCCAGCATGGTGGTGTGGGAGCAAAGATCTTCAGTGCTGGGCTTGGGGGGAAGGCAAAGGAAGCCCTGCTGTGGGGCTGAGCTGCAGGCACACCTGGGGGAGGCAGAGGGTGCTGAAGGGGAGAGAGGAATGACGGGGAAAAGGAGATGGGAGAAAAGAAAGGATGCCCTGGAGGCAACAGGATCACTGCAGCTCTTCCCAGCCCTGCTGCCAGCATAGCATCCCAGGTCACGGCTGTTCTTCCCCATGGGACTGGGCACTGAGAACTGACTGGCACTTTCAATATTGGGTAAATATGAAAATGCTGGGTAAATATTTAAAGTATCTAAGTAGACCTTTGCAGCTTCAGTGAACCACAACAGTCAAAAACTTTGCAGAGGAGCATTTTGGATACCAAAGGCTTGATTTCTTTTTTTTTTTTTTTCTTTTGGTGAGAGAGTGTGCCTTTGCAGAAGCCTGTGGTGGCTCCCAGCAGCAAAAAAGGGCTGTGCGCTGCCATTGCAGTGTGTCATCACACCGGTTTTCCCAATGGGGAAACCAAACATTCAGGGGCCATGGGTTGAGTCAGAGCTTGCAGAGCCAGGGGATGAGAACCCTGACTCTCCATCCCATAGTTTAAACACAACTTTGTCCCTTCCCCTCGGGGGATCTTGCACTCCAAAGCTGCGCTGCTGTTTGCGCATGATTTTTGGAGGAAACTTATTTTCAGAGAAAATAATGTGCTTCTTGGGCTGAAACATCTTATAACAACTCTCTCTCCGGAAGGTGGATGGGAATGTATGTGGGGGAGGGATGATGAAACAAAAAAATTTGGGGGTGGAGAAATCAGTGTGGCTTTTTGTTAGAGCTGTGACCCTGAGAGGAAGACCAGAGCCCATGCCTGGCATTTTCCTTGGTGCGGAGTGGACTTGGCTGGCTGATTGTGCTGGAGACATCTCCCGGGTGGCAGCGGTGATCACACCACCTATGCGTCCTTATCTGCAAGTGAAGCAGCCGGTTTGCATGTGACCACCGTTTGTCTGGCACTCGGGATCAGGAAGAGAGGTGACTTCCTCTCATAAAATCCCGCAGGAGCTCTAAAGAGCAAAGCAACAGCAGTGGGACTGCGAGACAGGATCTGCACCCCGATCAGAGCTCCAGCTGATGTGCCACAGGGAGGGATGCGCTGCCACTGAACGGGTGTGAGATTTTTTGTCTATCCCCTTTTTCCTCCTAGGATTAGCTCCAATAGGTGGTGTTTTAGTAGCTTTGGGGGACCGTGCCTTTCATACTCATGACCACTACCCCTGGTGCCTTGTGGTGACATGAAGGAGAAGGGAGCAGGCTCAAGCTGAGTGCTGGTACCATTTCTAGATATCCCAGGTTGTTACTAGATCTTATGCACAACTTGAATTGGAATCCTGCAAAAGGGCCATGAACTGACTCTTCTCTGGGACAAGTGGATTTTAAAATATCATCTGTGGTCATAGAAGTGCTGAGACTACACTCCCATGGAAAATACAGAGGTGGGAGGAAAAATATCCAATGCGGCTCCTGGATGCTCAGTATTTCTCAGGCAAAAATGTGCACTCATGCACAGGAAGCCCTAAACATTTTGGGCTGTACCTGCAGGGAGGACTGGGCACTGCACATCTGGACAACGGGGGCTTATGGGAGCATTAGCTGTGGTTTGGGAGCTCAGGCTCCTGGAATTCAGGCTGTACATCTGCAGGGCAGTCACGGCGTGGGCTCTCTGCTACGCTGTCCTTCACATCTGCCCTTGCCAGGCATCAGCCCTTACCTGTGAGCTGAAGTGGACAATTTGAGAAGCCTTTTGCTGCACTTTGCCACAGGGAGCCTGTCAGCTCATTTCATCCATCAAATAAGCAAATGGCCAGCAGTAATTACTTCTTGTCTCTGCTGTACAACCCTGATTAAAAACCAGAGGTGCAGCCATCAAGTGTCATTGCTGTGGTATTTTCTGCCCACAGAAATAAATGCTGCTTCCCACCAGCTTCCAGCTTCCCTCCCACAAGCAAGGAAGGTCTCACCTCAATGCACCGGCCATGAAAGCAGATACAACCAACTTAAAGGTCTGTGAATGACTGTGCCCCTGCTCAGGATGGCTGTCTGGGGGACAGGCCGGTGTTTCTTGGCTGGCAGTGTAGGATCAGCATGGTCAGCTCCACCTTGAAGCAGTTCAGATGCAATTGAAATGGATCCCTTGCGGAACCCTCCTGGCTTCTGCTGAGCTACCACACAGATGGGTCTGGCTCACGGCATGCAGCAAAAGCCACTTAATTACAGCAGCAGCTCAATTTATTTGTTTTGGATTATCTTTATTAGCCATCACTTAAGCTTGTAATTAAGGGAAGAATAGGGACTGTAAAAAGGGTACCATCCTATGCTGCTGGTCTTCTCCCTGTGCTGCAGTGTTGCTCCAGTCTGCTCCACACCTTCAGGACTCTCTCCCCTCCTGTATGGATAGCACTGCTGTCAGCTGCACTCCAAATGCCTGCTTTATTCCTGGAAAAGCATGGCAGTGCTTTTTAACTCCGGCACCTTTAATTGACTGGGGTATAATATCTGATGCCCCAAATGCTGGGCAGGCACAGCATGAGCAGCAGGTACCTCCTGGAAGGATGTTGCTGCTCATCTCTTACAATAAATCCCCAGGTAGGTTAGTACCCTCTCACCCAGCGGGAGAGAGTATCAAAATCCTTGCAGAGACCCTGGCAGGAGAAACAAAGGCCTGAGGAGTGACACCTGAGGCTCACAGGGCAACCAAGTGAACCCAGACCTCCTCAGGAGAGAACACTACTCAGGAACACAAAGCTACATCACTGCTCTGACTGTGGCTGTTGCCATGCTGAAATCCTTGTGTTCAGTGGAGGTGTGGCTGTTCAGGTGCTTCTTCTCAAGTGCCCAAGATCTCTCTGTGATTTTCAGCCTGCCTCTGTACCACTCTGTACCTCTGTCCTGAATCTCCTCCTTGCAATCCTACATCTCAATCGCACCTTTAGGGCTGAAGGGCTGCTGTGACAAGCACCACACGACCATTTTCCACCCTTCCTGCTCTGAGACTCAGTTTTCTTTTGTGCAGCCCAGTTCTGGGATTCCTATATCTTCTTTTAAATGCAGCCTGAACAACTACAAGCACTGGCAGGAAGCTTTAATCATCTCTGTGTTTTTCACAGGGACTGAGTATCTCATCCATGTCACCCTGATACCTGCTCCTGGACCAGGACCCACCACAGCCATCAACCCTGCGGGATAGGCTCAGCTCCCAGGAGGTTCACAGGTGAGCAGCAGGGATGCATCTCCAACCCAGCATCTTTGCAGGTACCGTCCTGGTGGGAGGCAGGGCTGAACTTGGCTTTGACAGCTGGCAGCTCCAGCCAACTACTTTTGTGTGGTCCAGGAGGAAATTCCCCAAGCTGGCATCCAGCCCCTGTAAAACCACGAGCAGCTCCTGTTTGTGGTGCAAGGGAATGTGTATCAGCTGTCAGAGTCTGCTCACAGGACAGGGGAGAAGGCTGGATGCTGTATCTGTGTGTGTGTGTGAGCTGCTACAAGCTCCAGAGCAGTGGTTTTCCTTTATTTATTCAAACATCTCAAGGAACAATAGGTTGCTGGACTGGGAGGGGAGAGGAGGAGTTTGCTCCTCCTTTCTTCTGAAGTGTCAGCATCTCATAGCGCTCTTGCTCGCTCCTGTTTGGTGAATGATCCCGTGGTAAATATGGAATTGCAGCGTGGAGGACCCCACGGCTGTATTTGTAGTGAAGGGCGATCTCTAGGCTACACCAAACGAGGTTATTTGTGTCCTGGTACAGCCTTTGTTTGCAATCAACAGCCTCTCTAGGTAACCACACAACAGAGCACAAGTGCCTATTCATTTGCATCTGCCTCTGCTCACAATAGTGAAAGAAGGGAACCCATCTGTTTGGGCAAGGGAGAACACAAATATAGTGGGGGAGGAAGTTGGTAACATCTGTAATACAGGCAGCTCAGAGAAAGAAGCCCGTGATTCTAGAGATGTGGATAAATCTAGTGTTTGCTCTTCGCTCAAAGTTCTAGCCAAGTCATCTAACCGGGAGCCTGACGAGAAAAACAGGGACAAATAAATCATTCCTCCCTTATTGGCCTCATTTCTTGCTCAAAGACAAGACCCAAACCTCTTTGGCTGAGTTACAGTCCAGTAACTGCAGCCTTTCAGTGACCCCACGTCCATCCCACGACCTTTTCTGCACTGACTCATCACAGCATCTGTTGTCGTCACCTCCCCAGTGTCCTGGGGACCGGCTTTATCACAAAAAAAAGGACCTGTTCAAAGGCTACATTTTTAAATTCCAGTCCTGGGCTCCCTGAAGATGATCCAGCCCATGAAGAGAAAGCTGGCAGGTTTGTCACAGTCTTGCCTTTGCTTGTTAGAGTCACTTGGAGAGTTTTACAGATCTGTTCTGAAGGTTGCTGGAGGCTGGTTATTTTGTTTTAAAGTCGGGGCAGCAGCAGACAGGCAGCCACTATTAAGAAGAGAAATTTAAAAAAAAAAAGTAATTTGGGCTTTTAAACCAGCTGACTGCTTCTGACAGGCTGAAGGATTTTTTATGTCTGGATGTTCCTGACCTGCAAGGTGAGGGGACATGTTGCCATGGAAGAGGATTTCAGCAGCTCCACCCTCTTTAACAAGGGTCCTGTGCTGACTTGTGAGAGCTTTTGATCAGACTTCAGGTACCCTAGCATGGCCACGTCCAGCCATTCCTCGAGCTTTGTTTCCAAAGAAAAGATCCAAAATCAGACCTTTCTATTCCAGCACCAGCCTTTCTTCATTTCTCTCCTCCCCAAATCCCATGAGGAGGGGAAAAAAATTTAAATTTAGTGCTGCATATGCCTTCACATTTGTTTTTTATAAAGGGGTTGGGATGAAGGCACATTTCACCCTAAGAACACCCCATTGGAAGGATAAGGTGCTGTTATCTCAGGCTGCTCCCTTAGTCTCCTCTGAATAGTTTTGCTTAGGTTGAGAGAACGTTTCTCAGCAATTACATAGAAATTGGCCAGTTTGGTGCACTTCTGACACATTCTGCAAAAATACTTGATGTGCCGCTAAAGGACTGACTCAAATGAGGAATAAAAATGTTTCTCAGCCTGAAAAGTCATGGAAATGAAGAGCTCACGAGGGCTCAGTTGGTCACCCCTCACCCTGAACTGTCCACAGCATCACCAGGGTTTATATTGGGATGATGTTCTCCCAAGGCTGAGTCATATTTCCTGCCTCGAGTTGCTCGGAAAGGCTGGTGTTTCAGGCAGGGTCCACATTTCTGCCTGATTCATGCAATAGGCACGAGTGGCCCTATCTGTTGTTTTCGGGTGGAGTTAGATTACCCAGTGCATATGAAAATTAGACCCAAGCTGAGTAAAGAAATATTGATCTACTCAACCTCAGGTCACAGCTGAAAACAGTGTTCTGAAGGAGTATATTGGAGGGGCAGGGTTGCATCAGAGGGTATAAATGCAGGGTGAAATTCAACCCTGCTCCAGGGAGTTTGCAACCTTAGTACAATCAATAGGAGCATCTGAAAAAGCTGGTCTCATTCGGGTTACAAAACCCGGTGTCTCTGAGTGGTTCCTCCTTTAGCAGCTGAGTGTAAGAAAATAATTAATGAACAGTCCAGAGCTGCTGAGAAGAGGAGGGGCAGTGATGCTGAAATAGCTGCGTGTCGGGGGCACATGGGGCTGTAAGTGGACTGGGATGGGAGCAGGGGAGGGAAATTTGAGGGAAAATTTTCCCATTGGAGGGAAAAGCAGGGCAGTGGGACAGACCTGCTTGAGATGATTAATGCCAACCCACACCCCATCATCATTCAGGGTATGAGCAGCATTCCTTTTAGATGGTGACTTGCGCTGCTGAACGTGCGATGTGGTAATTTTCCAGGTACTTGGCCGTTTGACTTGAGGGTTTTTTTGAACATGCTGGATGAAATGTGATGTCTTGTGAGCACTGGAGTGGAGGCAGCAGAGCGGATTTCTCCTACTGTGGTGAGTTAAGTAGGACGTGCTGCCTTCCTGAGCAGAGTCCCTGACCCTCCCGTGTCTCTGCAGGGTCACAGTTTATTTGCTAACACCTTAGAGAAAAGCCAGACCCATCTGGTCTTTCCTCAATGGTCTGAGCTTTCCTCCAAAATCCACACTGTGATTTCAGAGAAGAATTCAGACTACTGAGGCTGTATTGTATTCAGACCAATGAGGCCGACTCATTGCAGGCCTGATCCATGACCAGCAAAGTCTCTGGGATTACCAAGAAAATTATTTTCCGAGTCATAGGATGGTTTGGGTTGGAACGGACCTTAAAGATCATCCACTTCCAGCAAACTGTCTAGTCAGACAGGTTTTCCCTGTTTTCTCTCCAGCACGATAGAAGGACAGGAGCAACCACCCATCAAGGCACATTGTCACCAGCCCAGCAGACAGCAAGCCCCAAATGTGGAGAGGACAACCTCTCACAAGCTCACATTTTTGGGCCTGGTTCCTGTTTCACGTGGCAGCAGGCTGGCCTCCACCCGATGCCTGCCCCAATGGAGCTCGAAAAGGGCTGTCGGGAGAAGAACAGCTGAGAGCCACAACGATCCTGGCGTGTGTATAAATAGAGACAGAGCTGTTATCCTGATGAAATGAGGCCAGATGTTTCTCCCAAATCCCTCCTCTCTGCTAGTGAAAATTATAGTTTAGTTACAGCAGGGCAAAGCGGGCAGCAAAATATTTTAGACCAACTAATGTTGGGAAGTCAAAGAAGCAAAATGCCTCACTGGGGCAGGGGTACCATGCTGCAGGGATGGATCAGGCGTGGTCAGAGTGGGAACCAGAGGAGTCCCTCACTGCCTTTGTTCTATTTTTCTGCTTCCTATCCCAGTATTAATGGGCTGAGTTTTAAAGCCCATGCTGCATCCGCTTTTGTGAGGTAGAAATTCAGTGTCAGCACATGTATCCTGGAGGCAGTTGGCACAAGATGAAGGAGGGACAGCAGCAGCAGTTAAAACTGGGCCTTGGCGCTTTAATATTTAACTTTCCCCAGCGCTGGAGTTTTTTTTTTTAATCAGTTTGCGCATTATCTGACATCCCTGTTAAAGGAGGGTTTCAGCACAGAGATTTCAGTGCTTAATCCCAGGGGCAGGGAAAGCGGAAGAGTCTCTGTGAAGGTTCCAGGGCTCAATCTGGCTTCAATTACACCAGCCTAAATCAGCAAAGAGTGGCCACGACGGACTTTGCTGTGACCGCATTGGGCTGGAGGTAACAAAATTAGGGGTCAGTCCTGTATCTCTTTAGGAGATGCCTCTGGTCCCTAGGGTTCCATCCATAAGGGAGTTCCCAGGAGGATACGAGCATTGTCAGACTGGCTCAGAATAAACGTCCACCTTGGGCAACAACTAGGGCCTGGCCGTGGCCAGCTGCAGATGCTTAGGAAGGGATATCGGAAGAGGGAGACTATAAAGTGATCCTTCCTCTGGCATATCCTCCCAGCTCCTGGTAATCAGCAGTTGAGGGACTTCCTAAAATGGAGGTTGCATGAATTTGTGTAATCCCTTTTGGTTTTTTTCTCATTCGTTTATACTTTTGGCCTCCGTGACATCGTGCAGCAAGAAGTTCCACAATGTAATTATGTGTTGTGTGAAAAAGTACTTCCTTTTGTCTGCTTCAGACCTGGCTCCTGAACATTTCTCTCCACGCTCTTGTGTTCTGAAGAAAAGGGAAAAAGAATTTCAGGCCCATACCAGACCTCTCTTGACCTCTTCAGACTTCTCCATCTTTATTTGCCCCAAGGTTTTGTACTTCCAAACTGGAGTCTCCTTGTTTTTCTAGTCTTTCCTCCTCATATGGTATCTATCCCATCACTTCCACTGCCCTTACCACCCTCCTCCACGTCTCTTCTCATTTTATTATTGCCTTTCTTTTTCTGAGATAAGATCACTGAAGTGAGACTTGCTCACTTCTGAAGACATGAATTCATTCTCCTGGAAGAAGGTCAGCTCAAAAGCTTTCTTTTCTCAAGTCACATTGGTGTAGTTTGATTTCTTCTACAACACATACAGTCTTGAGCTTAATGAAAATACATGTGCAGCTCTCTTCAAATACTTGGATTTCACATATTCTGAGTAAACCCCCAGCCCTAAATTAAGTAGAGCTTGTGCGTTAAAATGACATCCACAAGTAGATCAACTAATGGGGCTGGTTTACACGAAGGGAATTTCATGCATGTGCTTATATTACTGCTCATTTATGCCTTCACAAATCCCTTGAGCACTACTGGTGGAGCAGACCCCCAGCCAGAACAGCTGAACTGGTGAGCATGAAACTAGGGAGTCTCTGATTTCCAGGACATCTTTATTTATAAAATATGTCTATTTTTGCTCCTGTCATGCCCGCAAAATCAGCCTTCCTATTTTAGTCATCCCTGCTCTTTATTATTGTTTATGTTGCCCCGAACCTCAGGAATATAGGCTGGAGAATGGGTTTTGTCTTCTGCTGCCATGTGAATTTCAGAAACTGCACTAGCCAGTCCTTCCAGACCTTGCTGTTGGGGTGGCTTCATCATACTTGCAGATACAACCAGTCCTCACTTGATGGGAACCAGTTGCTGGTGTCTTGCGCCGCTCCTGCGTCAGTGTCGTCCCAGCTTTTTAAAACTCCACTTTTGGCAGAAGCTTAGCAGCCACATCCTTCCCTCACAACATGCCAGCTCCTCTCCTGCTTCTCAAAGCAGCTTCAACCCCCTTTCCCTCTGTGCCCACTTGTGTGAGTTTCCTGCAGCAGGCTCGTGTGAGGGATGGGGATGTCTCTGGGAGGTTGGTGGCACTAAGGGGGCTGTGGGGAGAGGAGGAGGGGAAAACCTTGAGGAGTTAATTGGATTACAGCCTCTAAAGGATAAAGCTGGGAGAATATGTACATTTTATTTTATCTGGAGCAGTGGGAATGAGCAGGGGTAGAGAGCATGTAGGAGGGAAAAACTGCTTTTCCTATTGCTTTATGGTATTATTATGGCAATTTATGCAGATGTCTGCTCTGGAAGGAGTATCCCGCACATCCTCAACTCCCAGAATTTTGGAAGCCAAGCTGCAGAACATGTTTTAGGGTGGGAAGGAGCAAGGAAATGTTACCGGGTGTCCCAGCTGTGCTACTTCTGTGCAGAAACACCCGTCACAGTGGTGGAGAGTCAAATTCTCACCAGATTTCATCCTGGTTTAACTCTTCCTTGGTTATAGGGGTAGTTTTAAAATCCTTTTTTCCCAAAGACTTGAGGCTGACACCATCAAACTCACTGGATCTTTCTTTCCTCTGATCCTGTCTCTTACGTCCTACAACCTCAGAAGTGCTGAACTCACTGGTCTGTTTTAAACAAAACAAACAGAGGGATAAAGGTCCAAGAGTCAATCCTGGGGAATCCCTTCAGGAATAATGAAAAATTGTAGCAAGGTAAGGCAGTGAGGTCCTACAAGCCTCTTCACTGAGGGTGTCCACCCTCTGCCAGATATCAGGTATGAATCTGTAGGAAACAGGACTACACCAGTTCTGCCAATCACGAAACAAACTAACATTTGGAAGAAGGACGTCTCCTCATTTTCCAGCTCAGCTTGGAAATCGCAGCAGGGTGCATATGCCCACTATGGAAGAACTCGTCCTGTTCTCTCCCAACCAACCGGTAGAGAATGACCCAATTGTAGGGCGAGATTCAGGTCAAGCTCTCAGTCAAGCATGAGACAGAAGCTCACAGAAATGAGGTTTCATCAGTTAATCATGGGGCTGGCAGAACTTTTTTCCTCCATTGAAATAGTTAATGCAGCTTCCATCACAGACACATCAGAAGGGCACTGTTCACTGCCACTTTGCAAGTCCTCAGCTCCCAAGAAGAGCTTTTGGGAACTCCTAAGACAAACCTGCAGGTTCAGACAGTGGATCAGGACCTGCCAAGCTGTGGAGCTCAGAGAGTTACGGTCCTTCCTTTCTAAGTGAAGTTGCTGTTCTTCAGCCACAACTTGCTGTGTGAACAGAACAAGGTGATACGAGTGTGGTTGGAAGATGTGGGAGCTCTATCTACTTTAGAGCACCTTCATGGCAGCACAACTGCTACAGGTCCACACTAAATCAACTGCTCTTTCAATGAAGAAAAAATTGTTAGTGCCTTTATAGTGATGGAGAAGTTGTGTACAGAGGTGAGGCCTGGGACACAGCCCGTGCTAATGGACATAATCACTGGATGTGAGCGCTTGGGTGAGTGAACCCACCCAGTTCATACCGATCATGGACAGGCACAGGCTCAGCTCAAGACATTACAGGGATGGAACCTAAAGTAAGCTGAACGCCTTTGCCCACCTTCCCTGAAAATTCAAGTCACAATACCACGATTTAAAAGACACTGCAGGAGGCATGCTTTATTCACAGCTATTCTATTCCAGACTTTTAAAGAACACGTACCTTAAGCACTGGGAAATTCACCAAAATACAAAAGGGAAATAAAAAATCACAACACGGTGTACTCGGGGAGGTCTGTAAATAGGCATTCAGGACAAACCAGCCCGCAAATCCCCTAAATGAAATGCATTTAATCAAGCCAGTTGTCCTCCTTTCCCTGCAGCATATCTCCTCATGTACCTGAGAGAAACAGCCTGTGTGAGTGCATGAAAGATTTATCAGTCTCGGTCAGGCGTGCGAGCGCAGCTCTGAGCCTGGGCAGCCCCACGGCAGCCGCTGTTTGACACTCAGCCCACCGCCCTGGCCTTCCTGCCGCGTTCCTGGGAGAACGGCCCGCTGTGAGGGGCTGCGGCTGCGGCCCCAGCGGCATTATCCCCTGATTTGTATTCCTTCAGGATGCCTCTCCCGAGCCGCGACTCCCCTTCCCGCCGCTCNCCCCTCCCCGCCGCTCTCCCGGCGGGGCTCAGGGGAGGAACCATCTTGAAAGCCCTCCGGGGCCGCCTCACGAAGCCCCGCGCGGCGAGGCGGTCCCGGGGGAGAGGCGGGGGCCGCGGAGAGCGCTGCCTGCGGCGGCGAGGGCAGCGGGGTCAGAGCCTCCCGCCACCGCCCGCCTCCCCCACAGGCCCGGGGCGGCAGGGGCGGGGCGCG
>VZRO01007476.1:211663-409231 GCA_013397915.1 Daphoenositta chrysoptera | reverse complement strand
GAGCCGGAGCCGGAGCCGGGCTCGGAGGAGCTGGAGGCGGGCGGCGCGCTGGACCGCGTCCTGCGGGAGTCGGTCTGCCAGCAGCAGGGCTGGGTCCGCGTCTACGGTGAGGGGCGCCGGGGCGGGGAGCGGAAAACTTCCTGGCCCCAACTTCTTTCTCCTTTTCTTTTTCTCCCCGCTGCCGAAGCTCCCAATTCTCCGCGGCTCCTTGCGTCCCCCCTCTCCGCCCCGTTCCCGGAGCCCCGGGCTCACCCCCAGCCACGCCTTCTCCTCTCCCGAGGTGCGGGATGCTCCGGTATTGGGATCCGCGTCCGAAGCTTTTGTGTGCCCGCGGTCCCAGGATGTGTGCCTGGGATGTGGGTGCCGGCAGGGCTGAGCGCTCCCCGATCTAATTAGTATTAATGAGGTACTACTAAAGGCCTGGGAGGTGCTGATACGGTGGGTCCCGTCGCCCCAGACTTACTGGTCTGTGTTAAATTGGCACCTTTATAATTTATGAAAAGGATATTAAAATCTTCAGCGGTACAGGACGCGGGGTTGTTTCCCTTTCTTTGTCAAACTCTCCCTGGTATGTAAGCTTTTAAAATTAGCTTGATTTATGTGACCGGGCCTCTGGTTTGTTTAGGCTTCCAGCTGAAGTGCAGTCGGATTTAATCTCTCGATCAGCACCTAAATAGTGGAAATTCTGTTTTATCTTTTCCTTGTCTCTCCCTCTTGTTTGTCTTGGTAATCTAACGATAATTACTCCCACGTTTCAGAGTGAAGAGTGCTGCAGGCATTATTTTGTTTTCCCTCCTGTAACAAATTTGATGGTCCAGCCTTGAAAAGGCACCAGTTGTGGTGTGTGCACATGTTACCTTTGTCTGATACTATTATTGTTGCCCCATCCCTGGAAGTGTTCAAGGCCAGGTTGGATGGGGCTTGGAGCAGCCTGGTCTAGTGGAAGGTGTCCCTGCACATGGCAGAGGGGTTGGAACAAAACTGACTTTAAGGTCACTCCCAGCCCAAACCGTTCCATGTTTCCATGATGATGGAGAATCTCTAAAAACACTTTTTATTTGGTACTTTTTAACATCTCTTTTACCGGTGATTGTCCCTTTGATCTTCGTCCCCTGTCCTGAATCCCAACGAGACTCTCCAGGTTTTCCCTGACCTGTAAAACTAGAAGCAAATGCTCTCTGTTACCCGTGTCATTGATTTGTTACTTGGTTGCGTTATTCCTGAAACACAACGATGACATGAATAAGTTATCTGCAAGAACTCTGCTCCATTTCTTGGCTGATGGCAGGTTATTATTGTGAGTACCCCCAGCCTGAGCCCTCACACATATCAAATGAGGAAGATCAGGCTGCGGGTTTTCTGGAGAGCATGGTCTGCTCAAAGACCTTTGTGTTTATTTTGGAAGCTTGAAAAGCTGGTGCAGTGGGGTGAGGTTGTCTGTCTGGTGCATCAATGAGTAAAGTTATACTTAGCACAATTAATTGTAACAGAAGCTTGGGATTTTTAGTAGTTTCCACTGTGTTTAGCTTGCTGTTTCTTGCCTAGTTTGCTTTTGTTAATCCCAGCCTAAAGCCAAGACTATAAAATGCAGCCTTATGCAAAAATATCTCTCTGCTGTTGTCAAGAAGAGCTCCTTCAGATTGTTTGTTGAGAATACTTTCTAAAGGTAAAATGAGAATGTACTTAAGAAGAGGATGTCTGGCACCAGCCTATCTGATTGTTACTCAAGGTTGTATCTCCCATGAGTGGAAGGAGGAATGTGGTTTCAAAATTAGCCACAGTGAGGAACATTGCTTGTTGATAAAGTCATATGTTGTGATGTGCTTGTAGTTTGACACGAACATGTAGATAAATGGGAAAAAATTCCCTGTGACAGGGCCTAGCTAGCTCACAGGCTATAAAAAACAGCATTCACTTCAACCATGTAAAAATACATCTCGTAGCCCAAGGACAATAACTAATTATTCCTAGTCTGTGTTTAAAAACAACTCGTTATCCCTCTCGCTCATAAAGAATCTGATGTGGTCGTGTCTTCGCTCCTTCCCTAAGAAATTGCAATAGCTAGTATTTGTTTGTTTCCTCCTGCTTATTAGCGTTTTTCTTTCTTGTGTGAGCACATCTGGAGAAGTTAGCGGACAATGAATCAAGCTGAAACTGTGCCATGTTTATGCACAGCTAAATATGGGTTACAAACCTATGAGTGACAAGTGTTATTCATAGAATTAAAAGTAAAGCCTTGCACAGTTGTTTGAGGAACCACAGCAGCACAGCGAAAGAAAACAGGAGCAGAAAGCTTAGCCTTATTGTCTGTATTGTCTGATAAACAATGAGAACACTAACACTAATTATTTCACCATGAATGGCTGGGGGAGGGAAGGAATATCGAGCACATGAAAAGGGGAGAAGCATTTTCTGGCATGGCAAGAAATATAGCTTTTGATGTCACTGCATTTCTTTTCCACGTGTCTCTGTGGACATGAAGCGCTGTGTAAGGAAGTTGTTCCAAATGAAAGGTGACTGTCTGAAAAGTGTCCCTAGTAGTGGAAACATGTATTTTAAAGAAAAAGAGCTCAGCAGCCACGTAAAGACAGACAGCTGTTTATTTCTGTGCATCTCTGCTTGGCACTCCTGTGCCATCCACTTTGTCTCTGTCCAAAGAGGTAATTACTGCCATGAAGGGAGCGGGTCTGATTGCAGAGCCTGTAAAACTTCGTCTGTTAGCACAGAGAAAAGAATTTAGCAGTAAAGTCCCATCATTGCTGGTCTCTGCGGCTTGCCAGCAGTATGACAGTGATGTGAATACAGTAGGACTTTACAATGTCTGGGATGTGATTTCAATGTGACACTGAGGTCTTGTCTGACTTCACTCTGAGATCTAAATCACAGTCTGGCTATTTTTGCATTTCCTGCCTTAGCTGCACTAGTTCCAAGCGTGGCTGTTTCATTCTGCGTTCTGGAGGTTCAGCAGCTTCTGCTTAAGTGAATTAGCCGGGACATTATCATGGAAATACAGTTTCCTTACCCAAGGACAGAGTTTGAAATATAATTAGTTTCCTCTAACCTAATGTTTGAATACTGGACAGGAGCAGCAGATTTGCTTGTCAGAGTGATAGGTTTAATTGCTCGTGAAACACAAATCATGTGAGAGCTGTTAGATGATGTTTCCAAGAACTGGTTTTGACACACAACTACTGTTTCTGTAAAATATGTATCGACATGTGTTCTGGGTGACGGCTTCCATTCAGACTCCTGGCATGTGTGCAAGGGGTAGGAGAGGGGAGGTGTCTTGCCTGCATTAATGCTATGATTTTTTTTTCTTTGTAAAGGTGATAATTGACTTTTGAAAGCATCCACCCATGTTTCAAGATCTTTTCCTCTGCCCTTTGAAACAGATTTTGTGAGGAGGAGGCAGGGCAATAACTCAATACACAGCATTTTCAGTGCTAACTGTGAAAACAGAGCAATTACATTGCCTGGTGTGGCTGACTGAACATCCATGGATTTTGCAGGAATGAATTCTAAAGCCAGCATCACAGCATTGGTGTTAAATGTTGCATGTGATGAGGGCAGAATCGGTTTTTGCCTGATGTATAGTCTGTGCCTAAACAGGTTGCAAACTTCTGTGACAGGGTTGTCAGATTCATTGATAATGTGCCTGCTCTGAGCTCACTGCAAACGCTCCTGTGCTAAAATTGCAAAAGAAGAGTCGCTGAAATATGTAAAAAATAGCACAGGGAAGAGTCTGTTCCTGAATGCTCATCCTGCGAACAGACATTGTTGCTCTGGGGCCTTATCTGGACTAGGAAATGTCTTTCTCTTTTAGCAGCAGTGCTAAAAGATGATGGTAGTTGTACAAACTCGAGTGCAGATAGGATGTGGACTCTTTCATCACCTTGTCCTCCAATCCTGCGGGCAGTCTGGAGACATTCCTTGCTGCTGCAATGATCCTCTTCATCCCCCTTTCTCCTGGCAGGAGGAGAAGGCTCTTCAAGCACAGGCTAGAAGGGCTCCATGCCTTTTCATGGATATCGATCTGCAGACAGAGCTGCACTGGCTCTGACTCCAGAAAAAGCCCTAGACCCTGTGCAACCAGACAGAAACCTCTCTTGGCTGCCTCAGACCTGAGTTCCAGGCTTTTAAGTATTGGCCCTCAGAAAATACCAGGCTCATGCTCAGGACTGAAGCCATGGTAATATACGTAGTGTCATGACAAGATTGAAAAATAGCTGTGGCTTGGGCACTGAGTAGAACATCTCCTAATCATGTGAAGTTCAGTTCAAAAGCCCAATTTCTGTGAGTTATCCATTCCAGCAGTTCGTTGTCTGCCTTGCTCAACTTTTTAAAATCAATGATTTCAACTCTGTTCTGAGGTGTTTCTGGTTCTTTACAGCCTGCTTCGCTATGACTTTGCAAGTAGCTTTATATCTACCTTTTTATATTCTTGTTTTATTCCATTGTTTGCAGCCATACCTAAAAACGCAAAGATTATCCATTTCCAAACCACCTTGCTTTGGATGACTACCAACAGGCTTTGGGAACGAGTAGCATCTTGTTGTCAGCACATCCTTTCCTTCCAGCCCTGCTCCTGCTGCTGGCCGGCTTTTTCCGAGATGTGCCCGCGGGGATGGGGAGTGTGAGCCTGTCCCTCCCTGTCCGGGGTCCCGCCTGCCCCCCGGCCTCCACCGGAGCCCCGAGGAGGTCCCACCAGGTGGCGGCATCTTCATTGCGGTGGTGCAGGACCTGCCGAGGATGCCCGAAACACGCGGGGAGGGCATCCCGTCCTCTCCGCTTCCAAACCTTACTGCTCATCTCCACCAGCTCTGTTACAAAGTGCTCCAGAGGCCGTCTGACAAGGGGGAGGTGGGAACGGTGTAGTTAATGTAAAAACCAAAAAAACTCGCAGTGAGGCAGTCTGGTAGGTGAGTTGGCTGTTACTGAGGGTCTTCTCCTGCTTGAGATGCATGCAGATGGCTGGGCTGGGGTTTGTGTACTGCTGCCTTTCTGAGTGTGTGTGAAGCTGCAGGTCCTTGCAGGAGAACATTTGCTTATAGGAAGGACTTGACAGGAGAGAAGGCGGAGGTCCAGCTCAGACCCTTGGAAAGCTGAAAGGCAGCTGGAGAGCTGCACGGCGTCTGTGCAGCCAGCCTTGTGTTGGAAAGGAGGGAAGGTCAGTGTTCACAAGTGTTTCTTCCCCTTCTGATCAATAGGCTTATTTTTAACTCGCCTAGAAAGTTGGTGCAAAAGCAGGCTTGGAAGATAAACCTTGTTGGGCCGGGAAGTGTAATTTCCTGAGTGTTTGGACAATGTCTGCTGTGGTGATATTTGACCTTATCGTAGCCTTCAGGTACCGAATGAGGGACGGACGTTGAATAGCGACAGCATAAAGCTTTTGTTACTTTTGTTGAGATGATAAGTAACAATGATTTCTAGCTGGAGCCCCATTGTGAAAGGCAGAGTTTAATCAAAACCAAGGTTTTAATTGACTGCGTTTGCTACAGATGAAAAACAGTCGAGTGTGCTGTGGGCAGAGATGCTGCTTTCCCTTGCCAGCCAGCAGCAGGGAATATCAAAAGATGAGAGAAGTGCTCTTACAGGTGATCTGCTCATGTCTGCTCTATGACAGCTCTTTTTATAGCCCCTTTTTGACTCCAGAGAATTCTTACAAGCATGCAGGGGGTGAATTACAGATTCTCTGTGCTCATTTTCCTGTGCAGAGTTGACTTGGAGTAGAGCTAAGGGCAGGACACAGCCTGTTTTCTCCTTCATTGCTTTACTCCAAAATCTCTTTGCAGAATCAGCCCTTTGACATTAACACTGTTTGCCTTTCCTCTCTTTAAGGAACACTGACAGGAATTTATCCATTAATGAAGTTCTAAATTTTTTTGGGGAGTTTTTAGCTGGACTCCTTCAGTTGGCTGTGTTGTTGCAAATGTTGCCTAGGTTACTAATTTATTAAGTCACTTAAATATTTGGAGGTATCAACAATACTCGAGTATGTAGGGGAAAATGAGGATGACATTATTTTGAAACACTGGTTTCCTGACTCCTGTATTTTGGTCACACAATTTATCTCTGGCTGAATATTTTCATGTGGTGCTGTTTCCTATTTTTAAACAATAGGGGAAAAAAAAGGGAAGATAAAAAGAGCATAACTGTGACCTGTTGACTTATTATGAGATCACGGATTCCTTTTAACTGATATTTATAGATTTTTATAAAAAATAGCTGAGACTTCAGTATTTTCTGACATATACGCCTTTTTAGCCTCAGGGTCAGAAGTTAAGCTGTCATCTGAATTCTTTCGAAATCCTCTGTGAAGACACATAGTAATCACGGAAATACAAATTGTATCTGCAAGGAAAGTAACCAGGTGAAAAGAAATTTTGCTGCATTTTGGTTTGTAAAATTCTCACAAAGCCCTTTGTGTGTTTTGACACTCTCCTATCTCAGAAAGCCTTTATAAAAGTGATCAGGAGGGAATAGCATTTGTTAATTCTCTTTAATAGGGTTTCAAAAGGTCACTAAACTGTAGAAAGGCTCTTCTCCAATAGTCGGGATTATTTTTAATTGTAAAGCAAGTTGGAGCAGTGCAAGTAATGAGCTCTTGGAGGTGAAGGGGGCTTTGCACTTAAGTAAATGTAAAACCAAGTCCTGGATTTAGATCCTTTATTATCTAAAGGGATTTTTTTTTTTTCCAACCGGGAATACCCCATTAGAAATTAGCTCTTACACTGCAAGCACTGGCAGGCACTTAGTTAAACACATTAATTCTGCAAACTGTGGGAAAACGACACCCATTTCAGCAGATGTGCGATGCATCTGGTGTACATTTGCATAAGAATCCGTATGCTTCTCTGTGAGTTTCTGGCTTGATTAAAACTTGCAGGCACCTTCTCTCTTCCTCTAGCACTGTGTCTGCATTCTTGGATATTAATGGTTTAATTGAAAATACCCCGTTTTCTTCTGTCTTAAGATACCTCATTTGATTTGCACAGTGCTGCACTGTAGATGCACTTGGTGCCGTATAGACAGAGGCTGCTTTGCTTGTCTTTTGGACTTTGTAGCCAGGACCAGAGAATAAAGGATATAGCAAACATGAAAAATGGCAAATGTGTTTGAAAGTGGATGGAGGATTACATGGTGGAGTATCAGGAGCTGGAAGGGGATTGTGTGTATTCAGTCCTGGCTTCCAAGGAGGTGTGGGAATGGAAATTGGTACTGTGGTGAGAGGAAGAGACATGTTGAAAAATCTGTGACTAAAAATGATCTCAGACTTAATCCTTCCCAGTGTTAGGCTTTCACAATGACAGTCCAAGAGCTTCAGCAGAACCTCTTTGCCTCGGTCCTGTTCTCAATCTGGATGGCATGAAAAGAGCATGGAAAACTCCTTCAGTTAGACCAGAGATAGTGTAGTATTCAGTCTGAGAAGGCTTTCTTAAGTCTGGTGGCGGGGAATTGAAGCAAGGTTCTGGGAGGCAGGATATGAAAAAAGAGGACAATTACTTGGATTTTGAAATTTCCAACAAGAAGACAAAACTTCTCCCAAGAATAAACATTTTGTGACTATTATATCCACGTGTAACAGCTATTGGATGCCCACTACCACCTTCTAGGGCTTCAGAAGTAGATATTTGTGTGACAGGACCGTTTTTAGGGTTTTCTTGGCATGAAGGAATCAAAGACAATTTAGTGATATTCCAGACAAGGCTTAATGCTCAAGGAATGCAGGTCTGGAGCTGTGCTGCCCTTTGTCTCCTTCTGGCAGTGGCTTTGTGGAAGCCTGGTAGCCCACAGAGCACTTTGGGGCTGGCCAGCACCTGAGGGAGCATCATATCTTGCCAGATGAGTTAGCACTGCCTGCATGCAGCACCTCCAGCGTTGTCCTTCTATCAGCTGCAAGGTGTCGTGTGCTGCGGGAGTGAGAAGGAAAGGGAGGAAACACTCTTAAAGCAATGTGGTCTGTGGGACAGGCACCAGATGGCAGTGAGCCAAACTGCACCAACAGCAGCTTCTTGCTCTCCTGAGAGAGCACTGGTGTTCCCCAGCTCTGGCATAGCAGTCTTTGGGGTTAGGCTGAGTAAGTTGGAGAGCCTGGAAATTTATGACACGTCTGCTTTTTGGGAGATCCCTCACAGAAGAACTTGAAGTTACGACATGGAATATAACAGCATAACTACATTTCTCCTCTTGGGATACACATCATCCTTTGCTAGTAGGGGCTTGGAGGAAATATAGGTGCGTTTGGCACTTCTGGGGGGATTTCCACTCCATGTTTGGTACTTGTGTGACAGAGTTAAAGGCCTCCTTGCTTTCTTCAGGATCTCATTATTTGAGTCAGTGGATTGGCTTGAGATAAGTGGAGGTAATTCACACCCTCATTTAGCTGACTCTTTAGTGCACTGATACTGGTCTCAACAAGATAGGGGACAGATGCTGCACTACTCAGCACAGTGTGTGCTGTGAGGGTTCCAGGAAAACGTGTGCAAAGTAGCAGTGGCTGGGAGGGCTGAATGCAGTCCTTGAATCTCATTTAGAAATTAAATGATCGCTTTGCTTCACTTTTCTGTTCCATTTCGTCTTGATAAATGGTGACTGCTTTATTAACAATTCCGTCAGGGTTAAAGGAGGAAGGATCAGTTTCACTTAGTTGCACCATTCATTGCCTTGCTATGTGAGTGCATCCAAAGCATTAAAGGTTTTGTATGAGAGGGCTGCTTTGAGCTGAGAAGGTGAGGAAATGAGGCACAAACAGGTCAGGTAACTTGTCCAGGGACATACAAGAAACTTGGCAGCAGAAGTCAGATCTCCTGAGACTCCTGAGATGCCTACAGTGCTTTGCTTGCATGCCTTGGGTTGCACTGCTGTGTGTTTGTGGTGCCTCTAAGCCTGCTGCTTTACTGGGATCCTCTGTAACTATTAAAAATCCTCTCAAATACCCTATCAGCTGTCAGATCTGTAGGTCAGCAGGGCAGGATGCTCTCAGATGGGGGACTTTAATTCAGGTGATGACATCTGCTTGCTCCTTTTATTATTTTGGTTTTTTACTCCCCAAAAAGCCAAAGGTGAAGTTTTGTTGACCTTCAAAATGGAATAAACTTGTCTCATTACAGTGATAGCAGGCTGGACCACTGGTAGGAAGGTGTTTGGATAGCCAGCTTAGCTCATTAGCTTTTCTTCATTTTTGAGCAGGGCTGGGTGGTGCCTAAATCATTAATTTCAGGTAGGTAACGCTTCACTGCTGACTGGGGGAGGAAAATAGATCACAGATCAAAACTGGAAAACCATAGAATAGTGATTAAACTGCTTTGAGCTCCAACATCCTTCCTGTGGCATTTCAGACCCGGTGCCAGCATGTAATACAAGTTTGGTTGGCTTTGCCAACACTTGGCTGATCCATAGTGGTTTTCCATGTTAGTTTGGGATTTTATCTTAGGAGTACAGTGCAGTGCAGGCACTAGGAAAGCAGAGGAGACAAAAAGCTTCCTGAAAAGATGTTTATTTTCATTATGAGGTTATACCTCAGGCTGCACAGACAAGCTGCTGCCTTCGCTGCGTTTCCTACTTGCTTAAATATACTGGAACACATACATCACACACCAAAAACACAATGTGCTCACACTTGCTAGGAAATCATTAGACTTTCTTGTCAAATAATACTAACTATTTCCTATTTTGAGGTATGTTTCTGTCATTATTTTCCATCTTTTTTTTTGTTCAGGATGGTGGGTAGTTGATAGGTATCCTGGAAAATAAGAAATCAGGAAAGAAACCAACATCATTCTAAACCAGGTTTGAGAAGATTTATCTTCTAGATGACATTGGCTTATGGGGTCCCTTTCTCTCTTGCTCTCTGGCAGCACTTGCTTAGGATGTCAGTGAGGTGTGGGGAGATTGATTACACTGTTGAATGGATTTCATGGGGTCCTTCCTTAACTCCTTCCATTAGCTAAGGCCTTGCTCACTGAAGTTTTCAAATAGCCTCAACTCCCTGGAGATAATGAGTTTTATATCCCATGTAGTGAAGTAGCAAAAAAAGTTTTATGGTCTTGCCATAAATATTTATGTCAGTTTTCTTTCACATACCCTTGGCTGGCGACTCCTCTGCTTAAAGAAGCTCCTGTAGTTGTTCATGTCAAATTCTCTTAAGTACTGTCAGAGCAGTGTGAACCGAGGCCATTTCTAACTCAACTCTCCTCATTTTGATTCCAGTGGTTGCTAATGTCTTAATTTATAGCCATTAAATCATTATAACTATTAAATCAAATTAGGAAGAAAGCCTCTCTTCTTTTTGTCAGCCTAGACAAGCTTTACAGACGGAAGTTAAGCATTTTCCACTCTAATTTTTTNAATTTTCCCCTTTTATTTTTTTTTTTTTTTTTTTTTTGGACTTCCTATTAGGGAAGTCAGGAATGTGAAGTAAACAGCCTCTGCTTGCAGAAATGATGAATGTGTCGGATAAAAGGAGGGATGATAAGAAGGAAACAAATATTTTTTTTTTATTCCAGACCAGTACTGGAAATGGGGAATTTGCATGTTGTAAAAGTAAAAATATGTCTGAAACTTTGCTGGAAAAAAAATTGAGAGGAATGCAGTAATAATAGTTAAAAACCTAAGTGGTATGAAACGGCATTAATCTTTCCAATTCTGGCACAACTTGCTTTCTGCTGTTTTATTTTGTCAGAATACCTTGCTTTTTCTGTGTTAAAAACCAGAAAAGGGTGAAAATACAAAACTGTCTGAAAATGCAGTATGCCTGTCAGTGATAAATATATGTTTGCTGTAAGAGCAGCATGCATCTGAATCATCATATCTCAAATTTATCTGGATCCTGAGTTTATCGGGGTGTTTGGCCAGTTCTCTCAAACTGTACATTTTTGGTAATTTGGGTTTAATGGCTCTCTTGGCACCTTTAACCTGCTGCTTATATGTAATGGTGATATAATACTGGTCATGTGTAATTATTACATATGCAAGCCAGTAAGCAATGGTGAATTGTACATAAGCAACTAGAAGGAGGCTTTCTCCGTAGTCCTATATTTTGATTTACACATTTTTTTAAAAATAGCTTATAATCCCTGTCTATGTAAAGCATTTGAAGTGCAGTAGCTGTTAGTATCAGGAGACAGTAACTGCTTTCCTTGCAGTGGTCCAAATCTCTTCTCAGAATGGGTTGGAAACCAGACAGCCTGGGACCCAGCAAGTGCTCTGTTAGGAGTTCAGGTAGTTTCCCCTATGAGCAGGTAGGTGTTCCTATAAACAGGTGCCAAGAATTAAATCAACCTGCTTCTTCCGTGCTGAGAAACTACTTGCCCTGATTACAGGTTATGTTAGCTTTGATGTTTCACTAATTCTGGGGAAAAAAAGGTGAGAGTGGGCTGCTGGGCCCTAGTTTTCTGTGTGTTCAGGCTGATGACCTTTTACAGCCGTCTCTGTGGGATAACCACAGGTATCTGCTGGCTAGGCCATGGGATCTCTTGGCTGACATATCCATCCCGTTGTAAAACATCACCACCACAGCTGTTTGCAGATCAGTCTCTACCTGGATGGCTCTAAAAAAGCTTTGGGATGAATCTCAAATGAAAGCTGTGGTGACAGAGGGCTGTTGGGAGGTTGATACCCAACAACATAAATCTTTGCTGTCAAGACTGCTATTGTTGTTGATGGAATTTAGAAGGGTTATCATGAGTTCAGTCTAAAAAGCATGCAATTAAGTTTAAGATTTAGAGCAGCTTTGCAGGAGACTTACAAAGGAAAAGCTGTAGTGTATCACTTGGAGTGTACTTAATCTGTTTGATCAGTTTACCAGCTGAGATATTCTAGCTGTACTTTTGACTTCCATTTATAATAACCACTCGGTTCTATAGCTGACACAGTGTCCCTCCCTGTTTTGTTTCCAGACTTTATTGCTGTGGCTTCTTTGTGACCTACTTTCACCACTTTAAGGTTAGTTTTTTTTATTCTCTTCCAAAAGGAAGCACCTTCCATGAGAAATGCTGGAAGCTCACTAGCCAGTTTTTAATACTGGGAGATGAAAACTTGGACCAGCCCAAGTGGCCTTCTGCTTACACCCAGCGTAGATGACGTGACTGACTTCTGGGTGCTTTCCTTACTAATTTCTGTTACTAACCATTTTGAGGCCCTGGAGGTGGGTGTTTGGAGAATCAGGGAAGGAAATGCCTGTATTTTCTTGGAAGTCTAATTACTTGTGATGGGACTGGCCAGTCCTGTGACTCTTAAGGGCATTGCATTGGACTCTTGCCCTTGCAGTATGTCATGTGCTTATTACTTAAGCACTTGCAGAGCTGGAGGAAGCAATATCCCAGTTCTTACTCCTTTTACGCATTCCAAGGTGTTCTTCTTTTGTGTTGCTCCTTGTGGTTTTCCTTTTTTTTTCTGTTTTCCTTGTAGTTTCCACTGGTGGTGATTCAGTTTGAGGCTGAGCTGTATCTCTCTTCAATTAGTTGTGCCTTTGCTTTTTATCTGGGGCAGGAGGTGTGTGTTTAGTTCTTCATGGGGGTACTTAAAAATGGTGTGATGCAGATGTGCAGTTTTCAGCAGATACATAAAATTTAGCTAAGTCTAATGGGGGTATCAATGCCTCACTGGAAAAAAATTATTCAGTCGTGTAATTTCACAAAGTGGATGTAGCATTTGTAATCATCATCTTGTAAAGCTGGCTGCTTTTCCCCCTGCTCCATTTCATGTGGGTGTCAAGTTGGTATAAACACTGGTTACCCAAAAGAAAAATCTATTCCAGTCCTTTTTCTGGAACCTTGGTGGCTTTTTGGTTTCCAGCAAAGAGTAGCCAGATTTGTGTGTGTGTGTGCCTCTGTTACAAAATGAGCATGCTATTAATTTTAACTGTACAGTTTTTGCTTGGAACAGCAATTCAAACCGTGAGGAAAATTGGCTTTGTGTGTGTTGATGTCAAAGGAATTTCAACAAAGGTGACATTCAGCTCCCATTAGGGTCTGGAGCTGGACTTGTCCTTGCTCCTCTGGGACTGGGTGCACAGTGCCCTTAATCCTATGAGGAAAACCTTTACCAGAAGGTGAATGGAGAACTTGAACTACAAGAGATGTTCACCAGTGCTTCAGGTAGCAAGGTATTGGAGGAGAAACTTGTTCTTGTAGCGCACTGTTGTAAGTCCCAATCCTCACTGCCTCCCGTGTTGCCTTGTGTCTAAACAGCTGTGGACTTGTGTGCTGGGATGACCATAAGGTGGAGTTATGCTTGTAAATGGAGAGCTGGAAGAGTCTGGGGGCTAAAAACACAGCTGAAAGTAGCTGTGATGGAGTCATTTTCCTCAAAAGGCAACCTCTGGCAGTGGGCTGAGCGTTACCAGGGCTCTGAGGTTAAGGGAGCTGCGTGTGACTGGGGAGAAAATGCACAATTCAGCAAGTGTGGGGGTGCCAGCTGCAGCGAGGTGCCAAGCTGAGTGACCCAGTGGTTTTCTGGGTACACCAGCTATTTCTCCGTGTTTCCTGCCAGCAGGATGCTGGGTGAAAGCGGGGTGGTGCTGTTTTTGTTGGAAGCGAGCTTGGTACAAGGGGACATGCTAGTCCAGAAGCATTGCATGTGAAAGCTGTTAGTGGTTTGCAGCTTTTTAGGATGTTCTTTTTCTCTGGTTGAAATATCCAGCAAAGCAAGTGAAACATCAGCACCCATGAGGGATAGCTACTGAGGTTCATACCTTTTTTTTTTTTTTTTTTAATCTTTCCCTTCATCAGCATACAGGAAACAATGAATGCAAATCTATTCCCCAACACGAACGGATGCATTTGTTGCTTGGAAGCTGAGCTGGGCAGGAGCTCTGAATTATCAGTATCTGATTCCAGAGCTTTGACATTCTGCAATCTCCTCAATATTCTGATGAGCCACCGTGGGTATTATTCTTCTGTGGTTTTTTTCACTCTTTTATTCTTGAAACTCATATTGCAATCTGAATGCTGTTGGTTTAGGATTAAAAGAGATGTTGGCTGGCTCTGTGCTTTGCACAATTTTCCTGTGACAGCAGAAAGAGGGAGAGTGGATAGTATAATTCTCTTTCCTCCACAGTAGTACAAATGAAGCCTGAATTAGAAACAACTTTTAAAATTGAAGCATTATCTCCTGTTCATAATTGTGTCTCTCTAATATTATGAGTACCAAGGCACATCAATTATTCATGCAAGGAAGAAATCCTCAGAAATTTTTCTTAGGGAATCACAGTACATCCAAGAAAAAACTTTTTGCCTCTAAAGACACTTAGCAACTCTGCTCTGGATTCTCTGGTAGAAGTATTATTCCAGTTACAGCTTATCTTTAGAAATAACTGGAGAATAATTTTAAAATACATGTGTCTTTTAAAATGTAGCTTGCTTACCCAGATGGCAATTAGATTCATCTTAGTGGTAATGTAAATCTAGAGTAGCTCTCCAGCCTAAGGGCTGGCCATTTTATTCTCCAGCTGTTTTCCAAATGATTTATTTCATTTTCCCCCTTGGTTTCTTTGCCTCATCCCTCAGCTTCACTCTGGCTGCTCACAGTACAGTGAGGGAGGAACAGCTGCACTTAGCAGCTCCAATAAATGACTTTATTAGAATTAGAATTGTGTCTGCATTACACTAATACCAAAGGTCTTAGTTCATCTTGTAGCCTCTAAAACAGATTGTCATCATTTCCACACTGCCTGCTTACAGTGGAGGAAGACAGCTCTGACTCAGCCCCTGGATAAATGGGAATACAGGGAACTGAGTGCTGCTGCCAGGCAATTTGTTCAGGCTTTGTCAGTGGCTAGAAATGTCTTTCTCCCCACTTACTGTAACGTTGAGCATAACGTGCAGGAAGAAGGCCTCCTTTACAGCAGCTCAGGAATATAAGGGTGAACTACCTTTGTCAAAATGATATAAAAAGGTCCTTAAGCTCGAGGATTTCATGTGGATATTTAGAGGACGGTATGAATGTTATCCTAGGACACAGGAAAACCAATGCTCCATCTGAAACCTGTAAATTCTTTGGCATTCCTTGCTGACACAGAGAGAAAATAAAATGAAGAACCTTATTCTTTTCAGATGTTCCATTGAACAGGCTCATGAGTAGGGAGTTGCCTTTTATTAGCTGGGAAGTAGCTCACATTTTGTATGACAGGATGGAAATTCTTTGCTGCTTCTCCTGGCTTTTTGAACTTCAGAGTGATGCAATCACAAGCCAAACACAGCAGTGTTATGTGCAATCCCAGGGAAGCCATGCCTGCAGTGTCCTGGAGATGGAGCAGAGCAAGTCTTAGAGGTGAAACTCAACCCAAAGGTACACCTTGTTACTCCAACATCTGTATGAAGGGTGTGAAAGATGAGGTGCTGTTTACTGGGGCCTGGAGAGTCCTCACCACCAACAGTCTGCCTTGCCTGGGAGCAGGATTCCATTTGAAATGCTACCTCTGGGCTTCTCTTTGAGGCTTCCCATCTTTTCTTATCTGCTGGACCAGTGTCAGCTGCTACTTGCATTTGTCTGGTCTTCGGATCAGGAAGGTCTCTGCAGAGCACTGGAGGATCACCACTGAGGAGCCCCGGTGCACAAGTGGTGTGACTCCCAAGGGTAGTAGGAAGAAGCATTTCCTCTTCTGCATTTTCTAATTTCTTGTATATTACCTGTGGCTTGTTGTTTGTTGAAATTAGTCTCTCTGCTACACCCACCATGGCTCCTAAGCAAAATTTTACCTCTTTTAGAAGTGCAGCCCAGACAGAATATTAACATCATTCTCATTTGTTTTGTGAAGAAAGGGCTAAAAAGGGAACAAGTTGTCTTGTCAAACTTGTTTTATGTCAGTGCTTGAAGTATTTCACTAGAACATCTCCACCTTTACTGTTAGTAAATGGATGCGTTTTGTGGCTGGTAAGCACAAGGTATGAACTTCATTCACACGTCTCTGCCAGAGCTTCTTTGCTCTCACTCAAATACCAGTTGTTTCTTTTGAGTAGCTTACACGGTGGCAAACAGATTGGGTAGAAAAAAAAGGCGGTTGATTTTTATCTTTCCTAAGGTGTGCCTTTGTCTTGAAGGAAAGAGAAGTTGTTCTTTATAAGCCAAATAATGTATTTTCAGATGCAGCGTGTGGTTTGGAGTTTTTTTAAAACTGTTCTACATTTAACTGGAATTCTGTGGGTGAAGTGCTAGAATAAAACCCAGCAGCAGCTTGATGCTGTGCACCCACTTGGATGGTAAAGCAGAAAGAAAAATACCAGGGAAGCTGGGGAAAGGGGAAGCAGCCCTAAAAATGCTTACAAACTCTTTCTAATCCCTCCCTTAATCAATAGTTTTACTGCACTCTCAGGAGTTCACAGGCTGCCTGAAAGCAGGGACCAAAGTTCTTCATGGGAGATTTGACAAATCCACCTGTCAGTGTCACCCAACAACTGATTTATCATTTCTGACAAGTAGAAAATTGCTTTGACTTGTCTGCAGGACAAGTAAAATTTAGTAACAGTGATGGGGTATTTAAAAAATTGTCATGATCATGTAAATCCTGTTATCTCTGTAACCCAACACTAGCAAGTTCTGAACTGTAAAATGACATTAACTTGCTTGAAAAAAAATTAAAAAAAGGTCTCATATTAACTGATAATGGGACATTTTTCCCCCTCAGTTCATTTTTAAATCCTTTTGCCTTTCAGAGGCTGACACTTCTGTCTTTCAGCCCTATTTCTCTGGTAATAGAATATTGAAGAAGATGTCTTTTAAAGAAAAAACCCAGCATGTAGCTATATCACATCAGAAAATACAAAGGAAGAAAGTCTGCTTAATCTGACAAAGAATCAGTGTTTAGGCTATAAGCTCATTATGAGGCTTGTGTAGTGGGAGCTGATTTTTTCAAATTAATTTCTATGATTACCATAATAAACATTTTAATAATATCCTTTCCTTCCCTCATATCCTCAGCAGCTGAATATTTCAGTAGGTTATCTGGTCTTTCACAGCAGCCTTTATCCCAATCAGCCATGCATGATCTGTTTACAAGAACTCTGATAGGTATTTCCACTTTAATTTCATGTTCCAGGTTATGCTGCTTCAACAGTTTCTCTCAGTGCATTTGGGATGTTCCCAGAAAACACTCAGGGAGTTTTCAGACCTTTGAATTTCTAATTTTATTTGGTAGTCAGTGCAAAGAAGTCCCATCATATTCTATTTAAATCTTTCAACTGCCTGGAAAACAATTTGCTGTAGCAAATATCCAGCACACAACGAGGCTGGTGCTGCAGCGCTTGGTTTGGTATGTGCGTTATTTGCTGACAGTAATAAGTAAAGCCTCATGTTCTGCTGATGCCGTGACTGAAAGGTTGAGGGAATCTAGAAGGTAGGAGTAGGGCACTGTTAAATGGCAGAGATTTGTTGGGATTAGGGATCTGTGCAGAGCTGCCTCCAGCTCTGGGGTCCCAGCATGGGAAGGACGTGGATGGACCTGTTGGAGCGAGTCCAGAGGAGGCACCAGGATGATCAGAGGGATGGAGCAGCTCTGCTGGGAGGAAGGGCTGAGAAAGTTGGGGTTGTTCAGCCTGGAAAAGGGAGGGCTTAGCAGTGGCCTTGCAGTACCTGAAGGGAACCCATGAGACAGATGGAGAGAGACTATTTACAAGACCATGGAATGATAGGACAAGGGGAAACGGGCTTAAAATGAAAGAGAGTATGTTTAGATTAGATGTAAGGAAACATTCCTCCCTGTGAGGGTGTTGAGGCCCTGGCACAGGTTGTCCAGAGAAGCTGTGTCTGCTCCATCCCTGGAAATGTTCAAGGCCAGGTTGGACAGGGCTTGGAGGAACCTGGTCTAGTGGAAGGTGTCCCTGCCCATGGCAAGGGGGTAGAAATGGATGATCCTCAAGGTCCCTTCCAGCCCAAACCATTCTATGATTTTTATAACTCGAGACTACTGCCAGCTTCTTGAAGCTGGTGGAGTCTCAGGCTGTTGCACCACATAGGTTTTAGTCTTGCAGCTCATCATTCTGAGATTGCTTTTCTTCACTCGCAGCTCAGGAACAGCACCAGAAATGTCAAAAAATACCATACTGATCTAGGCATGGTCATAACATGCATCCTCTGGGATCCCTCATTTGCATCCAAGACTCGTCTTCAGTACTGGCTCAGTTTCCATAACGATCTTATGCTCCATATGTTGTCCATGATCACTCCAAAGCTCCTGCTTCCTGAGTTTCTTTCCTATCAGTAGCTGTGAATATTTGTCCTCGTGCCTCGAGCACTTTGTTGGTGTCTCACATTCTCCCAAGCTCGTTGTCAGCAAGTAAAAGAGCTGCAGCACACCAGTTAAGAGATCTGAAAACTGGGTATGGGAAGGCTAGGCGAGCATTTGAGATCAAAATAAAATCTCCCAGCAAAATAGTGGCATAATCAGCAATTCTAGTGTGTAAAACTGATTTTTCTAACCTGTCCCTTTTTCACCCGTGGTTCCCCCTCACCTCCTATCTTTTGCTTGCCCCTGCTGTTTGGGCTTTGGGGGTGGGACTCCTATTTTTAAAGATGCATTAAATGCACTAGCTAAATTTACTGACCTAGGAAGACAGCACAAGAATAATGTAACAATTGTCAAAACCTCCTATCAAAACCTCTGTAACAGAAATAAAGCGTGGATAAAACGTGTGACACTTTTGAAGTGATTACATCTGTTAGTACTGAGGATAGACAGCAAAGTCTAGATATGATTTGATTTTATTCTTTTTCCTTTTTGAAACTACCTGGTTGCTGGTAAGTGTCAGCATTATTGCTGTCTTGAGGCTTTTGCAGTGTCAATTTATTAAGAAATTGCATACTCTTATAACTGCACTATTTTAAAAATGGGGGGCTGGGGGATTGTGTGCAAATGAGGAAGTAAACAAAGAGGCTTTGGAATTCCAGTCTGATGCAGAGGAACGGGTTCATTGCTGCAGGAGGAAATGTTTCTAAGAAACTTTCGGAAAAAAGAAGGAAGAAAATAGCAGTGCTTAAGCCTGTGACCTGCTGCACACTTTGACAGTGTTTCAACATTGACATGGATACAAGTAGTAAAGATGGAAGATAGGAGTAAAAGCACCTCTTATGAAAATAATAAGACCAGAAGAAACAGGTTTTTCTGTAAAGATGAAATGCTTCTTGCACTTGTATTTTAAGCAATGTTTTGCTCTTTTAAAAGTGTTTGAGGAAGACAGAGATCAAGCAGGAGACATGATAATTACACGAAGCTCATTTACTTCTGACATGTCACGCCAACCATTAAATCAGGAGATGTGACGAAAACTGGTTTAGAAGGTTGTTTTGCTAAGCCTGAGCTGCTTATTGTTTTTCCATTTTAGTTTAATTGTAATTTTGTCTTGTAAAATCATTGAAGGCATAAATACATACAAATATTATGGCCTTTTAAACTTGCCAGGTTTCTAACAAGTGGTGTAGGAAGCTGCTGCTGCCTGTTGACCCTGTGCCTCTGAACATCAATAACAATATGTTTACTTTTCCCCATCTCAGATGTTAAGCTGTTGATTTCAGTGGTTTTGACCTTCATTTCCTGTTGGAATGAGACATCTTTTTTTTTTTTTTTTCCTCTCTCCTTGGATTTGAAGCTTGACCATCAGGAAGCAATATTTTTTGCGTATTTTAACCTATGCAACATGTATTCATTCTATGCTTTTTCTATCCTTGGTTTTAACTTGTAATAGCTCAGCTTCTTCCTCATTTACTCCAAATACATCCCAAAAAAGGGCTGTCTTTCCTCTTGCAGGCTCTAAGCCTTTAGTAACACTGATACCAATATTATCAGCAGGCTGAAGTTCATAGGGTGATGCTTAAGTGAGAAATAGAGAGTGTGAAGGAATTGCTTCGTTATTGTACTCAAAGATTTTTCTCAAGTGGGAAAATAAAACTCCCTGTTAGAAGTTCAGCAAGATCTGATCAGCAGTGTTGGGGTTTGAAGGTACACAATTAGAAAGCAAATTGACAGTGTGATACAAAGAAGATGCACAGCATCTGCCATGCCTGAAATTGTACAGATTCTGTTCAGTAAACCTGGTCACTTAAATTCTACCGTAGTTTTACTTGTCCAGGTAAACATTTTAAGTAAGTTCTGGCAGCTGCCTTAGTTAATATACTCGTGATTGGTTTCTTCATGTCTTCATTTTTGCCCTGCAGCCTTGTTAGTCTGATCCTTCTTTCAGATAGCATCATTAAAATACTGACTCATTAGAAAAATGCCAGGTTTTTAACATCATGTAGCCTGTGTGCACCTAATTTTTGTAGCAACAGTGCATACAAGCTTGCCTTTTTTTCTTTAATATTCTTTTGTTCCTCTTTCCCCCAGTGTATTAACAGCTGTGGTAGATGAACCAAGAGCAGGGACCCCTGCATTATGTCGGGACTCAAGACTTCAGTGGTGACTTATCTGAAGCCTTGCCTGAGTAATGCCTCTGTCAGCATTTGCTGGAGGGGATAAATTTGGCTTCCCTGGTCACAGAGGCGACTTTTCTGTTAACACCTTTGACTCTTTCTTTGCTGGCTCAAAAAAACCCCAACGACTTAAGCAGCCTGTAGCCAGGTTGGAGCTGGAGGTGCAGTACATTTTAATCCTTTGTTCATTTCAACAGTATTTTGATTATATGAGATGGAAAAGTTTTAGTTACTCTATGTCTACCTGGCATCAGTAGATCACAGACACTGTATCACTGTTAACATTCTAAAGAAAAATATTCTTCAAATTTAACTTTGAATACATTTTTCCTCTATTTCTTATGCTTGTGATCTGAGAGATGGGAGTATTTTCTCTCCTACTGTCCTCCTTCTCCCCAAACTCTTACTGTTCCCAGACACTAAAAGAGAAACGGGATATGTCAAAAATTTACATCAAGTTTGTTTGCAGTGACCTGCTGGGCTCTGTGGATGTTGCTTTGTAGAGCAGTTACCTAGAAATTTGTGTCCCCTCTTTTAGGATGGACCCATTAACGCCAAACTGTTCTGGCTCACTGACCTTGAATAGTGTATTTGTAGAACATTCATCTTCATGAAGCAAATGCAAATCCACCAGATCCCACATTTCCCAGCAAGAAGCTTTCTGTCACTCTTAATTCCCTTATCATAAACACAGCAACTTCAGTTGTCCCCGAATCCTGGCCCATCTGTCTCGGATTTACTGGAATAGTGTCATGGTTTAAATAACATCATCTCCATTTGTGGAAGCAAACATTTATTGTTTTATCTGCAGGCAGAATTGATGAATATTAGTGTTTGCAGGGATAAATGGCATTTTATCATGGACTCATAGCAATATCCCACCTGGCTGCACCTGCTGTTTGAGACAAAGTACAGGGAAAAGTGATTTACAGGTGCACTTCCAGGCCCAGAGGAGAGCCAGCACTTTTCAATCTCTTCAAAGGACATGATTATAAATGCTTTTTTTCCTAATTTCAGCTGTCTAAATTTTATTTTTGTGATCAAATTCTTGTCCCAGCTCCTTTTCCTGGTCTCAAGGATTGTTTTTCCCCCGTGCAGAATACAGAACATGCTGCAGTTTGGGGACACATTTGTCTGAGTGCCATTTAATTAGGCATCCTCAGTGAACCAAACTTGCTACTTTTTCAACCCACCTAACATGGAGCTGAACTTTGTTTCAGATCAGAATCCCTGGTATTTGTGCTGATTTCACAGATGGTGAAACTTTATTTTCCAATTTTACAAGCTGATTTTACAGATATTTGGGGAAAATCATCCTACCATGTAACTAGCATCAGTAAGCATCAAAACTTTTCTGTCTCTTTCCAGTATCTTTTCTGCTGACATTTTTTCATGTTACAGTGCTTTTTGCAGTACTCTCATATCTATTTTATTCCTGGCTTGTAGCAACTGTGAGGAATCTTTTAAATAAGGGCAGTTGTTAGTGTGTGTGGGCTTGAGGAGTTACGAATTCACAGCTACTTGAATGTGCAGGAAAAAATAGCCCTTTTTTTTGCAGCCTTAATGGTATGAGGATTTTTGGGGGAGGGCAGGGAGGCATCAGTCATTTCTCCAGTCATTTCATGCTGCTAGATCCCTCTGCATCCTCCAGCCCGTGTTGGATCCTCTGGTGGGTTTATGACTGTAGGTCGGCGTTGCGAGGCACTTTATGCACATGCTCTGCTGCATTGGAAAGCCTCATTAATTAGAGGCTTCTCGGGTTTTTTTCTTGGTATTTTACTGCTCTCACACTTGCTGATCCCAGGAGGAGGTGGTTCGCCAAAGATACAGCCCAAGGCACAGCCAGTCCCGCCTCAAGGGAAGGTTCTACTAACCTGGCTTAGTGCTGGGCAAAGGGTGCTGTGAATTTCCTCCATTCATCGATCTGCCACTCCCAAACAAACGAGTAGTTTGTCCTTGCTGGATCACCTGATTACTAGCCAAAGTTTAGGAATAGAAGGACAAAGTATTATGTGTGCTGTCAAAGTAGCTTCTAAATGTTTGATTATAGGGTTGGAAAGAAAACAATACGACAAGAAAATGCAAGTACAGATTACACATGTAAACAAAATTGTTCCTGGGTTGCTCTGGGAGCCTGGCAGCTTGCTCTGCTGCTCCTCACGAGGCTCGATGGCTTTGGGATTTCTCCAGGCTTACAGTTCTCATACTAAAATCACTGCTGAGTGCAGCCTTCTCCTTTAGCCTAAGATGAAACAGCCTAGTACCTGTGCTCTGCCCAGGCTGGGCTTTGAGAGTCAGGTGTGAGCATAGGAGCAGGTTAGTTTTCCCCCTGTGCTCTCAGCTGGGATAAAAAACAGGCTGAGAATTTTTTCAAATTTTTTCCACCTAATTTGTGCATTACTCATACATCTGTTGGTTTCTCACATAATTTCTGGGTCTTCTGTCTGCCTTTGACTGTTTCTCAGGGTTTAGGACTTTGGTTGTCCACAGACCTTACGTGCTTCTACCTTCCCTTTCCCTGTGAGCACTGCACGGAGACCAAATGTCACACATATGACAGGTTTGCCATTCCCTGCTTTTTTTTCCTTTAGGCTACCTTCCTTCCTTTCCCACCACTTCATTTTAGCATTTTTAGCTGCTGTAATGTTTCTGCTATAATTAGCTCTGAGCATGACTTTTGTTATCTTCCCAGAGTTTAATTTTTAAAAGACGGTCTAGAGGAAGTAATGCTCACTTGGCTGGAATCCTTTTATTGTTCTAGCCTAGTGGCCAGCTCGGTGATCGTAACACAACGGGCTTTTACAAAAGTTACCTGCTTGTCCTCTTCAGGTCCTCAGTCTGGATAAAGGACCTGATGTACCGTGTGACGTACAACTTAAATGTTGGACACACACTCTCCCCCCAGTGCATGTGCTGGTTTATTTTGATTCAGTCTGGATTTGTGTAATTTGTCTATCTAGGTCATCAGTGCAAATAAGCTCAGGGTATTATATGGAAAGCAAATCTGATTTTTGACTTGTGCCCTCCTGAAGAAGAGTTCTATGTAGGGTGTTGATTTTGCAGAGGCTGAGGCTCGAATGCGTGGAGGGAAGAATTTTTCCTTGCTTTGAAGCTGGTGCCAGTTCAGGCTGAGCTGGTGAGGCAGCGTGGTGGAGGCTGTGCTGCGGTGTTTCCTGGGCTGCCACAGCCTGTGCCCTGCTCACTCGGAGAGAGCACGGATCCCAAAGGACTCTGCTCTGGTGCTTTTGCCTGCAGCTTCCCGTGGCTGTTCTGGAGCTCTGCTGTGCTCCTTTGCAGTGTTACTTTGGGTTTTAATCTGTGGCTTGTGTGGGTAACTTTTTACCCCATCCACCCTTTTCCTTTTAGTGTTAGAGGGAATTTTGTCTCCATATTTACAAGTGTGAAATAAAAAAAAAAAAAAATTGAACAGGATACAGGAACAGTAGCTTTGATTTCACCTTGCATCATCTTGCAAACAAATCAGCGGCTATCGTCCTGCCCTTCCCAGAAGTGGGTGTGGTGGCTGAAATAAAATATCTCACAAAGAGAACACAGCCCTATTGTTTCAGAGTAGCAGAAGGATGACTTCTGAAGGCTGCAGTGAGGGGTTTGGTAGTTATTTTTACTGTGGGTGTCTTTTTTTGTGGGTTTCATATTTTCAAGTCGGATATTTGTGCTGGTCTGGCCCCTTTTTCTCCAGTCTTCATTATTTTATTGATTATCTAAATAAAGAAATTTTACAGGGAGCCTTCAGGGCCAATCTCTGTAAGTTGAAGCTTATTTCAAAGTATCTGCTCCAATTTAATTGAAGAATTTCAGCGAGTGGTGGCTTAGCTTTGAAGTGTTCCTCTGCACTGAGGAGGGATTGCACGAAGGAGAACCTCCCTGGACAATTGCCTCAATGCTTAGCCTCACAGAAATGTTCATATCCCTTTCTCTTCCACCTCCTCATTGTTTTACATGCCTAAAGCTCATGCTTACGTGCTCTCTTGAATTTCATTTTTAGTTTTCAAGCTGAGATTTTCCTTATGCATTTTATGAATACAGTGCCATGCAGGAGTCAGCCTTGTGCCTTAAACCCAGTCTAGATTTAGTGTGTAACTAGGAAACAGGACAAGAAGGCTTCCTGCATAACTGGTATAATTTCTCTTGCTGAATAAACCTGTTCTTATGATTATTCCTTTAGTGGCAGCAGTCCCAGAAGGTTTCTGACTGGATGTTTGTGCACACCTGTATCCTGTTTTGTGACTTGTGCCCATGGATGGGGTCTGAAGTGTCTCTGGTGTAAGTGTAGTGTGTATGTTCCTCTTGGAGAGATGCTGGATACTGAACGAGATAGCTGGACTTGGCCCAAGTATGACTATTGGAAAGCTTGAGAATTGTATTTTGAGAAGAAAAGCCTACTAGACTGTAAGAGAGTCCCTGGGGCCTTGGGGTGTGAGTCTCCCAAAGAACCCTGGGTGGTGGCGTTGCATAACGGAAGATAAAGGGAAAACCACGTGTAATAAAATTGTAATTTATGGTTGTGGCTTCTTGTGCCGAGTAGCTACATGTGGAGACTGTTGTTCTCAGTAACATAAGGAGTGATCTTTGTGTTTATAATATTATTTACTCCAAACATTCAGTGACACTGAGTGTGTTAGAAAGGAAGTGATTTTTAGGGTGGGTTTTCCCCCAGAAAACACAAAGGTGGAAAGAAGCAGGATCTTCTTCCTTTGCAAGCACCTGCTCCCATGGGACACTGAAGTGTCTGAGCACAGCCTCAAGTTTGACATTTCAGCAGATCTCTTATTGATGTAAGTTCACATGAAGTAACACTTGACAGTGTAGAGCAACATTTTTCTTTCAACTTTTCATTTATAAGCATCATTGCTCAGTTAAAAGTTTTCCCTTTAAGATCTGCTGCTATGCCTTTTATATCTGATCTTTCAAACATATTCTTGTGGGGCTTTTCCATCTCCTCTATGTCTGCTGTTGGAGAAAATCTGATAGAAATGGCTGATTAAAAAAAAATAATAATTCAAGTATCCTGCTTTACTACGAACCTGACGATAAACATTTTAGAACATGAACATCTTGTCAGAGCAATAATTTCAGTTTGTTTACTGTGGTGGACTAATGTTTGATCCTTCAGTCACATTTGGAAGTATAAAATTACAAATTAAAAAAATTCCTCTCTATTTCAGACTGAAAGCTTAGACTGTATAAAATCCAAGTACGGTAGAGCAACATGTGCTAGTCAAATAAGCGAAATATTTGACGTCCTTCAGCTCTGGTAACAAAAGGACCATAGTCTGTGGAATCCCTGATGCCAGCTGTGTTGAAAGTTGCTGACTTGGCCTGTGGATGTTCCCTGCTCATACAGAATTACACTTTCACAGACACAATCTGAGCTGTGTGCAGTTTTCTTTTTTTTTTTTTACAAAGAAAAAACAAACATAAGCTCAAATATAAGCAGAGAAGTATGTCAAAAGTGCAAAATAAAAAGCAGGCAACAAAGCATGTTTATTTACAAGAGTGTCTTTGTGAATAATTTTGGTTTCTGACTATGGCTTGCCACACCTTCATTTCCTTATCCCTTTTTCCTTTTGCTTATCTTCAGAAGTACTGCAGCTTTGCCTAATTCCTTGAAGAGGAAGGTAATAAAATGATAGTATTTCTAAGGAATGCAGCATCACATCTGACTGTGCAGCCTTCCTTGTGTTTGCTCTTCGACTTCTTGGGCTCTGCTACGTGCAAATAATCCTCCTTTAAAGGGCTTTTCCTGTGTGTTGCATATACTATAGATAAAAAAAAAAACCAGCTTCTGCTCTGTGCTTTCTCTCTGTTGTAATGGGGAGAGCTGAGCAATGGAGAAGCCTTCCCTTTTTTTTAACCACAGTTCAAAAACCAGGACAATCTGTAACATGTCCAGGATGCACGTAGGGGTGCTCTTTGTGAAGATTGGAATGTTGTGCTAGGGAGAGTTTAAACAGGGATGAGTGCATGGATTTGATGGCATCTATGGTGGCTACTTGCAAAAAGAGGAAACTGTGATATTCTTTAGCAAAGTTAAGTATTTACCCAAATATTTTCTGTTCTACAGAATTGTGGTCTTTAACTGTAGGACTATGATAAAATGGAATTAATCTGAAGTCATAGAAAACATGCACATATTTTATGTGATTAATTTTGGTAAGCTTGACCTGTGAAAGTAAATACCTGTTTTACAGTGTTGTTTACTCAAGAAAGCAGATAGGAACACGTGTTTCTTTGAAAGATGACTCTTTTGGCTACAACACGATTTTTTGGGGAGCTCTTGGGATCAGTTTGCTCAGCAAAATGCGTTGTGCTCCAGTAGTTATTTTCCCTGTGTGAAGGAGGGTGGCTGGTAGGGTTGACTGTCAAAGGGCTGTTGGGCCGAACAATTCCCTGACACATCTTCCTTACTGCAGGAGAAGCTGCCTTCTTAAGTCAGAATCGTGTTTCCAACAATAAAACCGTTAGGAAGTGCAGCGCTGTGATTTTCACTTTGCTAATGCAGCTGGGAAACCCTTTGCTTTAGAGGCAAGCTGAGAATTTCTATTGCTAATCTGCTATATTAAGGCAAATTAGAGCTAACTGATGTGCTTCTAAATGTGGCCTGTGTGAAATGAAGTTTCTCGTAGTGTAATGTGGGTTGTTTTTTTTTTAATAGCACAATTTATTATTCCGCAAGTAGGTAATTCCTCATTGCTGATAACCACGCGTCTGGTCTTCCCTTCTGCAATCGTGGTTCCCTTGGAATAGCACCATGCCTTTCAAAATGCCAGTGATTGAGTTGTAGCCCCTGGAGGGGCTGTATTTAGACTCACTGATAATAGATCAGTTTGTTCCTGTAATTACCGAGCTCTGACAGAGCAGCTTCTGTAGGCTCAGTGCACGTTATTGCTTTCCATTTGCTCTGAGAGTCGCAGGACAGCCCTTTGTGCTTGGTGAGGAGTTTGTGCCTTTAAAAAATGAAGAAATAATTTTGTAGCTCCCGACAGAGCTTTCAATAAACATTAGCAGGTTCTGCTTATCCATGAGATAGTAGGAAGATATTTTCCTGTCTGACTGTGTGTCATGACTTCATTGGCTTGGAATGACACTTTGTGGAAGTGACTCTCCTGCTGGGATGCTTTCTCTTTGGTGCTTGGAGTGACAACTCCCACCTGTGTCAGCCATGGACTTCACCATGGTGAAGGATCCTAAATTCCATGGTGAAGGATCCCAGGTGAAGCCATCCCTGGCTTTACAGCAGCTCTGTTCACCTGACTGCAGGGAATACTGGAAGGTGTTGGAGACAGCGTTTTTTCCTGAGGAACTTCCGTTGATTTTACTCGTGTTTCAGCATTATGGAGTGGGATGAATGAGGCCGTGCGGAGACAGGGAGAAAGGCTTTGTGGTTTTTATTAGCAACAACTGTGCAAGCAAACTTAATTTGGCATTCTGAAGCCCGCTGGTGGTGTTCCAACTTTACCCTCAGCTGTTGCTCACAGAGGCCTCTTGCATTGCAGAGGCCTCTGTAATCTAGCAATTTCTCATTGTCTCCAGCCCCTGCCATTTATAAGTGGGGACTCAGGCTGCATAGCAGATTAAGTGAGCATTCCCTTTTATTTTTAATACAAGTGTTTCCTCCAGTCATAGGAAAAATACACCTGGCAGTCACTCACCAGCCAGGGGATACATGCTTATTAGCTGAGGTGGAAAATACCTGTATGATCTTGTCCCCTTTATGGTTTTATAGGAAAGAAGCAATAATATGCACTTTCGTTATGACACTTCCTATATTTCATCTATTCTTCCACTCCCAAAACAACCAGTCTGGCTTTATTATTTCTCTTCTTCCTCCTCTCTCATTTCCTTCTTATGTAGTTCATGGTATTCCTCATCCTGTCTCTTTTGTCCGTATGCTTCCCTGCCTTACTGCTGCCCCATGTGCAGGAGGGGTGCCATCTTGCTCATTTTTAGATCAAAATTCTTATCCTTTTGATAGGGATCCTTTTAAGGATATCTTTTATCTGCTCTCTTTTTCAGCTTGTAGGAGAATTAGAAAGGCCCCTTAGAGGCCAAGCCTTCTCTTCTCTCCATGCCAAAAGGACAATCTCTACTTGTCCCTTCACTCAAATTCCAAGTTTGTACTTTTATTCAGAAGAGTAAAAACACAAGAGGATTTGTGGGTGTCACTCACCCTACCCCTGCTCCCTTAAAGCAGTCATTTACATAAAACCATTTTGCACAGATTATTCTAGGTGGTTATTGACATGCCAGTGGTGAGCTAGCATGTGAAACTGTGCCCTGGGGGTCCAGAGTGCCTGTTGCCTTGCACAAAAATGGTATCCCAGAGCTATTTCATGCTGGTGGGGAGGGCTTCTCTCTTGGGAACTAAATTTTTGTCTGCCTATTGCTTGCACTGGTTGCAGTCCAGCAGCCTGTCAAATGTCTGATTTACCCCTCTCTTAGAAAAACTTGAGCAACTTTGGCATAACACTCAGCTGACGTTCTTCAGCCGACTGACTCACAGTCCCACTCACGAGAAAGCAAGGAGTGGTTGGGTCAACTCTGCTTCAATAAACAAGGCAACTGGGGCTTATGCCTAAAGGTATTCCTAATTTCTGCAGTGAAACTGGCATTTCATCAATGCTGCTTCATGCTTTTCCCCTCTCCCGACAAAGATTTGAAGACAAGGAAAGAGAGGAAGGTTGGTGGAGTTTTTTCCTGCTTGGTAGCCTCTAACTGAAGTTCAAGCAAAGCCCAGGATTACCAGCACATAGGAGGGAAAATTCACAAAGTACCATTTAGCAACACACCTGGAATCTGGTGTGAAGATGTGATTTGCTTTTTTGGGCTACCATATCTTGTAGCTTTTTTTTTTCCCCCTCTCATCTCCTCTAAAATACAAGGGCCATGAAGAAGAGTTGTGCAAAACAGTTGAAAACAACTGCCTTTCTGTTCTGCTAAAGGAAAAGCAATTGCTTCATTAGACTGCCTATTCAGACTCTCCCACAGCCAAGGTGGAAATCCATGAGTTATCAAAAGGGGCAGTTCTGATTCCCACGATGACATGGGACTGAAATGATTGATTGAGGTTTTGTGAGGGAAAACACGTTCCTTTGCACGTGGATTGCAGTGGGCTTTCAGGGTTATTTCAGAGAACAAATGACAAGATTCTCCTGTGGTTCTGAACTCTTCTGTATTCCTTACCAACATGCCCAAGCCGAGGGATTAAGAGTAGGTTTCTGGCAGCTGTCTGCCAACAGCAAAAGCACGACCTCATATGCCATCACAGGCATTAAGCATGTCTGGTCTGTGGTGGGGGAGAAGGGAGATTCCAGGAGGAAAAAGGCAGAGACTAGCAAACTTCTGCTGCTGCTATCAAGCAGGACCTAAGCAGTCTGGCCTCTAAGATTATAAATTCCTGCTGGGAGGATCACTCCAGGTGGAGGGTGGCTCTGCACTGTCCTCTCCTGCAAGTCCACAGACAGAACAGTTGGTTCTGTTTATTTTGTGCTGGAGTGGTTTCATAACGTTCCTGAAGCAGTATCACCTCTCACTGACAGCAGTATGACCTCTCACTGCCACCAGAATCCTTTCAGAAAAAAATCCCCTCTACTCCAGAGCTCAGCAGTCCTTGTTACTGAGGGATGGAAGGTGGAGGAATGCTTCAGTATGGAGGAGTGACGTGGGACAGCTGACAGGGGCATGGAGAGTAGGGCTCCCCTCTTTTGGAGGGGCCAGGCTTGTTTGGTGGCCATGAGCTGTCTCAAGGCTGCAGTTCCTTGCAGAGGTGACAAGCTGGGGAGGCAGAAGGGCTGGTAGACTTCTTTTAGTACTTAGCCTTAAGACTTAAGGGAGTAAGTGCTTTAATATTTCAAGCACTATTTTAAACAGGTGAGAGGAAGACACTTTGTCCTGTCCTAGAGAAAGGTGGTGGGGTTTTTGTTTGTTGGCTTGTTTTTTAAAGTGCTCATTTTGGTTGGCTGACCTTCTTGGTAAAGAAACCCTTCAGCTAAAGATTAATATCTGCATCCTTCTCTTTTCATATTGGCACCTGCAATAAACCTATTTCAGACATCAAGAATTATCAATAGAGCTGCCGTGAATAAATTTATCACCAGGGGGTGATTGAGAATGAGGGAAATGGATACCTTTGAGTCTCTTGTACTTTGCAGAGCAGCCAAAGCTGCAATTACTGTCAGTTAACTGTGTGTTCTGTTACTTATAGAGATAACATAGTTCACTAGCAGAGTAATAGCAGTATTCTGTTATTTTTACTTGGCAGTATCCTACAATAAAACAGAAAATTTATTAGCATACTAATGAATTATGTACTCTTTCTGCAGTGCACCAGCAAGTGAGCTGTGTGAGGAGACACTTGTTCTTTTGTCTTTTTAGCATCTTTTGGCTAGAAATCCTCCTCTAAAACAAGAGGTGCGAGGGAGGCCGAGATCTGATGTGTTTTTCTTTGCGCTGGTGCTGACAAGAAAATAATTTCTCTCGCTTCCCAGCAGAGCTGGTGGCAAGAACTGGGAGCAGTGCTGTGGTAACAGGGATCAGAAGTGAGATGGATGTTCTGCAGGTGCAAACAGCACTTCCTGCCTGTGCTGAACACGGGGTTATAAAATGCGCTTGTCTCTTCTACCCACCCCAGAATTATTTTCTAGAGGAATGCCATGTGCATTCCCAGTGTTGCTCACTCTGGGTGAAGGACTGCAAAGTCCTGTGTGAGGACCCAGGAGAGTGTGTAAAGACTAACCCAAGTGCATATTTCTTCTGGTCTTCAGCCCCATTTAATCTGTTGCAGATACCTCATGTTATTTTAGCTTCCCATACTCAGTCTCCCTGACTTGCCCTTTTTTTTTCTCTTCCATCTTTAAAATGTGTGGTTAGATTAGGAAGCTGTAATCTCTTAATAGTTTATTTCATATAAAAGCACATTAACCTGCAGAATGAGCCACTGGCTGTTTCTTGTTCAATCTCCAATGAATTTCCTGTTTGTCTGGATGCTGGGTTATTCACTCAACAGTTAAGGGAGGCAATTAGGCTGCTGAAAGCTCCTTGTGGCTGACATCTGCCAGGCTGGCACTCACTGCTATGTGCCAGCCACAAAGGCTTTACCCCTTACTGGCAACGGCATAATTTGTGCAGTTCTTTTTCATCTTTTGGTTTCGATTTCCCATGTTCTGAATTTAGCTTCTTGTCCTTTTTTTTCCTTCTTTTTGTCGGGTTTGGGGTTTTTTTTTGGCGGGGGGGGGGGGCTTGGTTTTTTTGTTTTGGTTTGGTTTTTTTGGTCTGGCTCAAATCACAGCTCAAAAGCAGGCTTTAGTGTGCCTTTCCTTGCACGTTTGTGTAGAAAATTGCCTGTGTCCCAAGGGAGGGAGAGCAGTGGGAGAAGAGAGAACAATCTACAAATTCTTCCTTATCAAAACCGTTTGACAGAAATTAAAACTTCACTTTTTTAAATTTAAACTTTAAAATACTATATGAGCTCCAGCAAACTTAATTAGTTCATTAAGAATGTTGTGTAAGAGCTGAGAAATACTTGTCACCGTGTAGCTCATATTTTGGGGGAATTTTTTGCCTTATCCTTGCAGGTTTTGTGTGGAGGTAGAACAGACAATTGCAGCCAGTCATGGGCCGCCTGTCTTGTTCTGCTACCACCTGTAGCTGCTGACAGGACAAGGGGGAATGGCTTCATGCTGAAGGAGGGTAGATTTAAACTGGGAGTTAGGTTTAAATTAGATTTAAACTGGGAATTAGGAGGAAATTGTCCCCTGTGAGGGTGGGAGGCCCTGGCACAGGGTGCCCAGAGAAGCTGTGGCTGCCCCATCCCTGGAAGTGCCAAGGCCAGGTTGGATGGGGCTTGGAGTGACCTGATCTAGTAGAAGGTGTCCCTGCCCGTGGCAGGAGGGTGGAATGAGATGAGCTTTAAGGTCCTTTCCCACCTCAGGACATGAGACCCCCTCTGCTAGACTCGCTGTACCTTGCACATCCCTCTGTGAAAGGACCTGACTTTATCTCCCTGTCCTCTTCTTTTTCACTGTGGATTGTGCAAACATGGGTAAGAGGAGCTGCAGGGAGAAGGGGACTTCTTCCAGAGGATGTAGGTTGCTGGGGAAGAAAGGGAGACTTGACTCAGGGAAGGAGTCTGAGGTTTGAAAGAGCTGATATAAGACAGCTCTTGGAAACCTCGATGAGGACTGTACCACATGTTCGGACCTCCACAGCCAAGGTGAACTTCACTGTTGAGGGGAGGGTGAACCTCAGCCCTGTACTGAGAACTTCCAGAGCTGCTGCCAGAGCTGGGAAGTTTCAATTTTTGCAGAGACTTGGATAAAATAATGAGCTGCACTTTAGAGCATTCATGCTGCAGGAAAGGGTGACTCCATGTTTGTGACTTCTTTACGGTGTTTTTTTTGTCCTGTCAAGAGTTATTAGAGACATTTGGTTTTGATGTCTTGGATTCAAGAAGACAATATATCATTTATTAGCACATTTCTGGAAGAGTATGTGGTTCTCCCCACACCCCCCACCCTTGCTCTCCATGGCCCATAAAGTCTGATCGTTCTGTCAGTCACAGCAGTGTTAGTGCTGCCTGCACTTACCGATAATTTTCACTCTGTTTTAAATTTTGTTAAAGCAAAACAGAGAAGTGGAATTGCTATTGGCATTTAAACATAGTAAATAAATATACTTCTGCTCCCAAATAAAGACTGTCTCTGGAGACAAATTTATGGTGATCTCCCGTGTAGCCTCAGTGCTTTTTCCCTTGCCCCTCTTAATTACTAGTTAATGTGCAGAGAGAGACATGGTATTGGGGAGGCTTAAAGCATGGAATTTTTCAATTAAATGGCTTGTTCCAGATTGGACACAATTTATGGGGATGGGAGGTAGGGAGTTGGTGAGTGTCTGTAGAGGTAGACTTTAAATAAATAACTTACTAATTTTTTAAATAATACTTTGATCTGTGGTTTGTTTGGGGGTTTTTTTGTTGCGTTTTTTTTTTCTGAAGAGTCTTTGAATGCAGACTGTGCAAATACTTTGAGAATGATCGAAGCTATTAATGCATCATTGATTTCCTCCATTGACTTGTCCATTAGATATTTAATCTCCTCTTTTTAACGAGTGTGCATTTTTCTGTTTCAAAAGCAGCCTCCCACTGCCCCTTGCATAGTGGGAAGCATCTCCTGCTGGCTTTCTGTCGCTTTACCAGCCTTGAGACTTGGCTTCCACTGAACATTTTGGACTTACCCTGCCTTTCTGCTGGAGTTGGAGGAGTTGGGGAGCAGAATCACCCATGGCATGGCCATCCAAGCCAGTTTAATCTGTCCTGCCTGAACAGCTCAGGCTATGATTCTGTGGTTTTGTTGGCAGGAGAAATCTGAAACCAATCTCAGCAGTGCCCTGGATACTCCCTGTGTGCTTTCTTCTCTCCCTCCTTTTTCTTAGGCCAATTGTAAGGATGTTTTGTTAGATGGTCACTGGTGATGAGGGTTTTTAATAGTAACAGCTGCTGTAAAAAATTGCTGAACTGCATCTGTTTCACAGAGTTCTGTGAAACTCTGCTTCTAAGACTACACTTCACTTAACTCCAAAAAAAACCCATAAAAATGAGGAATGATCAGCTCTGCACAGGGACTGTATTTTTGCAGTTCTGAAACAATTTGTTGAGCTGCATGCCTGAGAAACAAAGTGATTTGACTCACTGCTTATATTTAGTATCATTACCTACTGCATTAGGTTCCGTTTTCTTCAGGAGCATTAATGTTTTTGCTCAGGAAGGTTAACAGGGAAAACGCCCAGCAGAAGTCATTTTTGTGCTTATCGGAGGGCAAATGCGTGGAAAACATCAGGTCACTGTGCTGGGTGTCAACTTGTTGGGTTTGGTTTTTTTTCTTCTTTTTTGAAGAGTCTGTAGAAGGAGCAGTATTTAAGGGTGGGGAGAGGATGTCCTTCCTTTTTGGTAAAGCCTTTAAAATTAGAGGTGCTGGTGGATCCTTACTACAAATCCTGACCTGAAATCACAACACCCTCTTTGTCGTGGTCCAGAATCATGTATCATACATAAATGAGATCCCAACCTTAAAATATACTCTGTGACTCTACCCACCCAAAGTGATAATTTTTCTGGTTTTGAGTATATTTGTAATTGAAACAAAAATTCTAATTACAATTTTTATAGTAGTATTAAAAATATGCTTGTTGTTATATTTGTTTGGAACAAGCTTTTACTACAACTTTCTGTAACTCCATGGGAAGCAAAGGGGAGATGCACAGGTTTAAAGTGCTGCTGGTGAAGCTTTTGTGTAACATTTCAATCTTTGAAGTTTGTTTGAAAGCCTTGGCTGCCAAGAAAGCCTGGGCTCAGCTCAGGAAATTGCATTATTCCTTGTGTTTCTGGAACCAGGTGAGCAGCTGTAATTGACTTTTCACCAGTGAAGTGTAAAAGCTTCTGTTCAGTTTGGTGCGTAACAGGTGAATGAATGCCCTAAACACTGGGGAGGTGGTGTTGAAAGTGGAAGTGAGTGGAAGAGTTGGAGCACAGCTTTGCTGGTCTGAAGCCTGTGTGCTGCTCTCCATCCTCCTTACCGCCATCTCTTCTGTTAGTGTTGGTCTATCCCAGAAAAGCTTTTCAAGGGGTTGACTGACCAAACTCATATTTCTGTGTGACCTTAAATGGATCTCACATTCAAGACCATTTTTCTTGCCCTTGTGGGGTGTGAGAAGCTCCAGAGCTGCTCTCACATTTTCCTTTCTGAAGCATGAAGAGCCTTGATTCCTTAGAGTGCTGGAAGCAGCAGTGTTTTCTTTCCTTTCTTCCCAAGCAGTCTCATCCTGGGGCTTGTTTTTACTACATGGAACCCCTCCATAACCAGGCTGAGGAGCTTCTGCTGGATGAAGTAGTCACTCTGTACATTGGTGCAAATCTGAAGTGTCCTGCAGTGTCTCCTGAGATTCCCTGTGATAATCACATCACCCTGCCAAGGAACCCCGGTAATATTCGTGTGGTAATTGGTCTGGTACTTGGCAGAGATGAGGGCGTTAATGTGAAGCCTTCTTTGGCTGATGGGTATTAAATGATTTGTATTTTGTACTGTAGCACTGATTTCATTGCACCTGAAGAATTAAATTCTAAATGTCTTTTGGTAGACGTGTACATAAAAATGTGTATTGAGGCAGTTAGCTGGCATGTTGGACTGCACCAACCTCTGCCTCATATGAAGGATGGGAACCTGTTGGTGCAAGTCCAGAGAAGGGCCATGAACATAATCTGGAGAAGAAAAGGCTGAAGCACCTCTCCTGTGAAGAAAGGCTGGCAGAGTTGGGGTTGTACAGCCTGGAGTAGAGAAGGTTCCAGGGTGACCTTATAGCACCTTCTAACACCTAAAGGGGCTACAAGAGAGCTGCAGGGGAATTTTGACAGAGGGTTGGAATGAGGTGATCTTTAAGGTCCCTCCCAACCCAAACCCAGTCGAGTGAAGGGGAACAAAGACAGAGGGATGATTGCTCAGTCCAACTCTTATGTGCTAGCAAGATTTTCCTGGTGAAATGGAAATGAAGGTTTGAAACTGTGTGCAATTCTTCCGTAATGAAGTGTTGCTTTTCAGGCTTGGATGGTGGAATGAGCAGAAGGAGCCCTTTGGCAAAAGGCTGCTGGGCTTTCACACTGCTTACCCCGTGTGCTCCCTCACCTCTCTGCAGCTGGCTTCTCTTATGTGGAGGGTTGTTGTGAAACTTCACTGCTCTACCTGGAAAGATTCATGTGAATTTTGATTTTGAGAGCAGCACTGTTTCTTTATTGACTCCAACCCCTGGATCTCACAGTTAACCTTACAGGATATCAGCAATTTAATTGTACTTTACTTTGATAAGAATTTAATTTCTTGGAAGACAAGGTAAAAAGAGGAGGGGAGAAGAATCTGCTGTTGCCTTATTAAGAGAGTAAGAAAAAATGGCTCTTTCAGTAGCCAGCTTTGCAAGGTGGTAATAAAAAGGGTGTTTGAATAGTTGCAGATCTCTCAGTGTTTTAGTTTAGATGTTAAAAAGGCCTTTTATGAGATAAGTGGTCTTTGAGAGAAAGATAAATAAAAAGCATGTCTGAAAATGCATGAGCTGGCAGCTCTTTCAGACAGGCACTTTTCATCATCTTGTGGCTAAGGATTGCCCAGCTCCCAGCTGTCTCCTGACTCAGCCTTTTGTCCCAGCCACAGTGGGGCTTGGTTTGAGAAACCACACAGAGGTCAGGCCCTATCTCATTAGTGTTATCAGCAAAGACACTGCCTGCTGAAGGCTCCAGACCGAGAACTACCATAGCTCTGGTGTGCTTTCAAAGACAGGAAGAGTCTCCAGTGCTGCAAAGCCACGTGCATCTCAGCCTTTTCGACCCCAGGTGGATGGGGGAAGTCCGCCTTTGGACTTGAGTTTTCCAAGCACTGGGTTACTGTGAGCAGAAGGGCTGCTGTGTCTGTGTTCCAGCCAAGGTGAGAATGGTCACTGTTTGGCTGACCCTTGGGGATGGACTGAGACTGCCCTGTCCATCCTCCCTCTTCTCCTCCTTCCAAGGATGCTGGGATGTGGCAGGCTTCCCCTGATGGCAGCAGATGTGCAGGTTTGGAGAGCTGCTGCTGGACAGAGCAAATGGGCAGAGCCTGTGTGTCTCTCTCCCTTCACACATTGGGTAGGACACGTTCCAGAGCCACCCAGCTTGTCACAGCCTGCAGCAGGGTGTCTGTGAGCGTGGCACTGGACACAAGTGGCTGCTGCTGTCTCTCATGGGCTCTGCTTGCCCTTGCTCGTCCTGCCTGCCAAGTGCATGGACCTGCTGTGGAGCCAGTGGAGTTGTCAAAGAAATCATCTTCCTTTGGAGCGTTTTGGGTCAGTAGAGCTTGACCTGCCTGCTCTCTTCTCCATCAACAGAGCTTTTGTTGCCAGCAGTGGAGCAAATGTTAGAGCCCTCTGGATCTGTGCAGAAGGGTTTGGTGCATGCTGGTGGTGTGCTCTGTTTGCTCAGAGGTGGAGCTGCCCTGAGGTAAATGCCACAAAATGGTGGGGAAAGCCATTGGAAACCGAAGGAGCCTGAGGCTTTGTGTGGTGAGGTGGAGATCTCGCAGAACACAAGCAGGCTGTGCATGAAGCGCTGTTGGGGAGGATGTGTTTGACTCCTGCCACATCCCTGCACACACGCTCATTTCTGCCGGGCTGACTTTGCTCCTGGAGAGCTGGGGGCTGCCTTGTGCAGCAGGCTGGTAGCCAAAGCCATATGCTCTGACCCACACACAAGCTCAGCATCCCTCCTCTGCTCCTCCATTGCTTCTGCACTGCCAGGTGCAGCAGCTGTAGCTGCTGGGACCTCTTCTGGGGCTTGTTTTTGCATCTGCCTCCCCCTTCTTAGCCTTCTATCCCTGGAGTGACTGGAATACTTTTCATGCACACTTTTGGACCAGGCACTTGGAATGCTTAGGGGACGCTTCGTCCTGGAAATCCAGGAGACCTCTCCAGAGGAGGAAGCAGCGTCTCCTGTTTGTCTTGAGTTACCCTGTCACAACAATGGCTTCAGAATCTGCCTAATTTAAAAGCTAGTTTTAATCTGATGGGAAGATGTTTGTGTATTTAAAATAGTTATTCCTTGCTGGAGCCACTCCCTTCTTTTGTCCTTCACTGCTGGACTTTTCGGCTTTGCTTAGCTAATACGCAGTGCTTGTTTACGGCCGAGATACTGCAGCATGAAGAAGGAAGTCGCTCCGTTTAATACTAATTCAGTTCCAGGCTTCCTGTGCGTGTGCATGCACGCGTGTGTGTGTGTGTGTGTGCTCAGCCCTGCCCCGCCAGTCGCTCTGCAGCCTCTGGAGGAAAAGCCACGGCGCTGGCAGAGACAAGATGCAGGTGTCTTTTCTTACCTGTTCCACCTGGTCTGGGCCTGAGCAGGTTTAGACAACACAGGCAAAAATTCCAGTATGGCAAGCCTGATGAGGAAGATGCTGATGCAGGCAAAGACATGGAGCGGTGAGTACGGGAAGCATCTTGCCTGATGGGAGAGATAACTGCTCAGAAGGGTCTAGGTGCCTGGGAGGAGAAATGCAGTAGCGAGCAGAGAGCTGTCGGGTATTGCTGTTGTTTCCATCTTTCATCTCCAGTGTGAGATGGCAACCTGGAAATACCAAAACCTTTGTCCATGAAGAAGATGGCTATCTAGAGGAATGTGTGTTTAAAGTCTGTGTCTTAGCCTGCCCTGGGATTCCTGCCTTAGCTTGGCTCTGTAACAGCAGCAGTAATTTGGAAGTTTTGGAGGGAGTGGGGAACTTGCAGGAGACAGGCATCTCAGGAGCATTTAAACTGTTGTGTCAGTTGTGACTGCACCAAAAGATGAGGTTGAGAAGAAAACAACACTGATGAGCTGTAGAAGAAACTATTTTATTGCTTTGTTCCTGTTCTTTTGATTTGGTGGCAATTATCTGTCTGGATTTCAGTAAGGTGCTCTCATGTTGCATGGATACAGAAATTGTCATCAGCAGTGTTGGGTATTTTGGATTTTAAAATATTCCAGTAGCAGCACCAGCCTGTGCCTGGGGTTTTTCATTTAAATTTATGGTGTTTATCCAGCTCTTAATTGTGCAAATTAGTGTAATTATGGAGCGTGATTATGTGCATACCCAGTGACTGTTTTTAAGAGGCTGTCTCAAATGTCAGGAATTGATTTTATTAGCCTTGTGTCTTTCTGGTGCAAGCACCTTTCTTCATGCTGCTGTTCTGCAAAGCAGACATATCAAACTGCCTCAGCAGGAAACAATTTCTGCAGTGCCATGTCTGAGGGAATGGCTCTTTAATAGGGCAGAAGGCTCTTCAATGACTCTGACTGATTAGGTGGGTTATCAAAGACTGAGACAGCCCTCTCGAAGCAGGACAACTTCTTTGATCCAGGCTGGGATTAGGATAGGAGGACACAACCTGAGCCACATGTGGTAAAGTTTATGCAAGTGCCAATTTTATCAGTGTGTGAATTTTAATGAAAAGTTGTTCTTGGAAATCAGGACTTTTGTGTGAGTTATTGGCTACTGCCCATCTCTCCCAGGGCTGCAGCTGAGAGCGTGCTTGTGGAGGGGGCTCTTCAGGCACAAGCACTTCTCTCAAGTAGAAGTTACGGACTGGACGTGCCAAGTATTGTTTTGCCCTTTGCTGGGAAGGAGATCTTGTTGCTGTTCTCTTCTAGCCCAAACTTACTGGTCTCTCCTTACTCACTCAGGACTTCTCAGAATCCATGAATTCCTGCCTTTAAGAAGAATGGAGATATAATTTGAAACAGAGTAATCTTGATTGCTTTGTGACAGATGTGGTGTGACAAATACAGGAAACTGTTGAGGAGATCTCCTTGATCTCTCTATAAATAGCCTGGGACTTTGGGCAAATTAACCAGTCTTTACAAAAAGAAGCTGAGTGAAAATAAATGTCATAGAATCATGGAATGGCTTGGTTGGGAGGGACCTTAAAGATCAGCTCATTCCAACCTCGCTGCCATGGGCAGGGACACCTTCCACTAGACCAGGTAGCTCCAAGTCCCCTTCAACCTGACCCTGAACCACTCCCAGGGATGGGGCAGCCACAGCTTCTCTGGGCACCCTGTGCCAGGGCCTCACCATCCTCACAAGGCAGAATTTCTTCCCAATATCCTATCTAACCCGGTGCCCTGGCAGTGGGAAGCCATTCCCCCTTGTCCTGTCACTACATGCCCTTGTCAGAAGTCCCTCTCCAGGTCTCTTCTAGGCCCCTTTTACTTGCTTCAGGGATAAGAAGAATGGAATTATTCTAGTTGAAATTTCATTTAAAGAAAAAGTCAGTCTGAGAATTAACATAGAGGGGTTTTATATAGGCAAGTCTAGCAGATATTAAGTGATTAGAGCACACATTTACCTTGTGTGCATACCTTGTGTACGTTTCTTCAGAGAAGTTTTAGTCCATCGGTGTTTGAAAGCACAATTCTTTGTTGAGGAAAACAAAGCCAATAGGGCAACATGAAATAGCCTTGGCTTTGATAACTTTCAGCACAATTTCAGAACCCCTGGAGAGCTGTGTTATTTTGGTTTTTTTCCTTAAATCTCATTATTACACTGTGGGGAGGTGTGTTAAATGTGTGGGTTTTGTTTTTTTTTTTAATGCCTGCAGGATGTTAGGAAGTTGAGGATGCTGGGAGAATGGGATAAAGAGAATGTGATCCAGGAACAAGTGTACCTGTTGAAAAAGCACTTGGACAGGGTGTGTAAATACAGGCACTCATTCTGCCCCAGGGAAGGCCTGTGCTTGAAGCCAGCCTGGTTTCTGCATTTGGTGGGGGGTTGAGTGCTGAGACCTCAGTTCCATAATCCCAGCCTGCTGCCCAGATCTCCACACTAGTCCATGGATAAAAGGAACACAGTTAGCAGTCGGATGGAAAAAGAAATGGCACAGGAAGGGAACATTATAAAGAAGCAGAAAGGACACTTACAGTATTTATTTTCCAGTGTTTATGGTATGGGGAGCAGCAAAAACATAGATCTCCACCTTAGTCTGTGTTGTCACATGTAATTTTGGCAGAGAAAGTCTGCTGCAAAAGAGGCTGATTCTGTCTTTACTAAGTAGAGTCTTTGATGACCATTCTTCTTTATTTAACACTTCTCATGTCATCAAAAAATAACATTTTCTTCTATTCTTAGTTGCTAGGGAGAGATTTACTTGAAGGAGATTTGAAAGCGATCATAGGTTTGTGTGGTCCAAATTTACGCATTTGATTAGCCACCAACAACTTACAGCAGCTTTCAGAGATTTCAGGATTAATGAACTACATGAAACATCAGACTTTAAAAGGGACTTCTAAGTGGTGACTTTTGTATATGAACAGATGTGGTCAGATAGTATTTCAGCAGGATTTATATTCCACACCCTTTGAGACAATAGGTTTTTAAATGATCCCAATAGAATGTAATATTTAATATAATGAAATACTTTTATTGACTCCTATTAATGTATAAATATCTTTAAGGCTGGTTATGCTGGAGAACTTGTGAGCACTTCATGAAGTGGTGGTGAAACTGAACATCCTAAGGTTTTGATCTTTATTTAAAACAAAAAGGTTATAAAATGTCATGGTCAAAGTCGGCAAATGGCATTTTGCCAGCCTAACAAATGCTGCTGGATTTATCTCTCCTCTCCTGAGATCTCTGCTACTTTTAAATACTCTTTAATTTGCCTGTCTGCTGGTGTACAACTGCGGAGAAAATGCAAACCGTTTTTTGGATTTGCGATAAACTGAAATAAGCTTGAGCCATGCCCTACCTGAAGAGACATTTAAGTCAACTTAAATTGGTTGTTCTTGAACAATGTTTGTCTTGTAAAGTACAAAAATAGAAACTGGGTGGAAAACTCAGCACATTAGAGAACAGCAGAGCAAGAAAAACTTAATCAGAAGGACTCAGCTAAGCAGTATCCTTTGTTTTCTAGCTGTGACACCCCTTATTTCAGCTGCATCACCACAGAGGATGCTGCCATATCACCTGAGGGTTGTGCAGGGTGACAGTGGATGCAAGAAGCTGTTAAATGAACTTTCAAGTTGTCACATCAAAGCTCTCAAATAGCAGAAAAGCAACAGCCTTAATGGTTGCACCATCTTTGCACTGCTGTCTGTTGGCAGGTAAATAATGGTAGTAACAGGGATCTCGGGTAATTGTATGGAAGCATCAGGAATATCTTGTGTCAGAGAGTGCTGAGGATGAGACATCAGGGACCTTTACCTTTATATAGAGCAGGGGAGTAGCCCCTGAGCTGTCATACCAGGACCCATGGCTAAGGGAGTTTCAGTATGGATTTGATCACCTGAGTGCAGTGACATTTCTGCTGCCCATTCAAGTGAACATGTTATAGAACATATTTACCAAGAAAAGCATCTCGTTTAATGACAGTCCTGCAGCACAGGTTTCAGGAATATTCTAAAATCTGTTTTGCATTTAGCAGTGCTGCATTCTTCTGTCACGGAGCCATCAGAATCCTGTCTACAGAAAGGCTTTTAATATTCCTAAAAAAAAAAAACAGCAAAACAAGAAAGAAAAAAAAGTCTATTTAAAAATAACATGGTATTACCTTGTATATTCATTGTTCTTATGAACCTCCTAGCCAGGCACAGAACATTGTGTGCTGTTTCCTCTGCAGACAGATAATTGCAGGAGAGAGAGGAAATTGAGCCATGTAAAGTAAAAAATTTTAGTAAGCTCCTATTTCTGTTTGCTGGGAACTTGGTATATGTTTTCTTTTAATTTTTTTTTTTTAATAATGAAAACATTTTAGCCTTTAAAAAGCAAAGCTGGATTAGTAATAAATCATTTTGCCAATAAATTTTATTGCCTCTGAAGGAAAAGTACCCTTTTTCCTGTTCTTGTATCTCTGTATCTCCTCTTCAGTAAGGGACTGCAAGGAAGCTTCTTGAATTGTTCCAGTCACTTTCCTTGTGGAGGTAAATCTGCAGTCGCTTTCTGACATGGCAAAACACTAATTATTGCTGCTGGTGTAAACACTGGAAGCATTTGGGTTCACTTGTCAGTGTATTCTGTTATTATTATGATTGAATTTGTAATCCTTAGGGTTCTTATCAGATAACAGTAAGAGAATTAGTTTTGAAAATGAGGTTTCCAGTTTCAGTTTTAGTAGAGCCTGAGAGGAGATAACAAATTAGATGATAGCTTAGGTAGTAGGAAGAGTGAATTTAAACTGAGTTTTGTGAATACTGGAAATAACTCTGAGGCTGAAAGTTATAATTAGGCTAGCCAGAAAAAATACAAACATTAATTTCCTGCTTGTGTCTGTAGATTTTAAAATTTTTAAAGTGTGAAACTTTTGCTCTGGACAGGTACTATCTGGGGCAATCACAGGCAGCAGCCAGCTCTTCTTTGAGCTAAATTCAGCTTTTCCCTGAGTAAGTGCTTTAAATAACTGTTCTTGCTAAATTGCAGCTTTCTACCTGTCAGATTTCCAGAGCTCCACATCAATTGTCAAATGTGTATGGCGAGGTAATGGCAGCATTAGACCTGTCTGTGTCAGACGCTGCTGCACTGGGATCTCTTTGCTGCTTCTTTACTCCTTCTGGACTCTCTGGAGTTAAGCTCTTCAGATAATGAACACATGTTTCTTCCTTCTCTTCCCTTGCCCTTCCTCTCTCTGTCTTGTTTCCCCTCTTATTTCTGGCTCTAAGTTTCTGAGCTTTAAATGCCCATTTATTCATCCTTTAGCAAGACATTGCATTGTGTGTCATTATCCTCTTTCATATTGCTGCATAAATTCTGCCTAATTTAACCTGTAGTGTAGTTTGTGGTGATTGGCTTCAGTTATTTTACAGGGAACCCTTGCATTTAATTGTATTGCATTTAATAACAGGAAAAGAATGTGAGAGCAGTGAATTCCCTTCCCCTTACCTTTTTCTGGCTTTGGTGGGATTACCCAGAAATTGCCACCTTCTGGTTCATTCAGAAGTTCCCTTAATATCTATGTAGTACAAAATCTAGAGATCTTAATGATAATAGAGCTGCAGCTTCTATTTTAATATTCTCTCATTGCCAGCTTTAAAAAGAGAAAATGTAAGTTGGTGTTGGAATAGAAATTTTTTTGCATTATTGAATCAATTGAACTGTAATTCATTTAATAGTCTAGTTATGATTATAAGAAGGACTTTAAAAAAATAGACTGAAAGCAGAGGTGCAGGTGGATGAACTCTCCTGTTCAATTCAGTGATCAGTCCCTGTAAATGGGAATGGAATGGATATGGACCATTCAGCTGTGAAAAGTACAGTGACTACACAGGAAAGCTTGTGTGATTTAATCCATTTATTGGCTGGGTTTGATAGTTGTTGCATGGGAAGAGCAGAGGAGAGTGAGAAGGAAAAGTAACTGAAAGAACCCAGTAGGGTAGAAGAATGAAGGACAGAAATAAACCCGACTTTTTTCCCAGTGAATGTGACAAAGATTCTAAATAAGAAATTGATGTGCAATCATCTCTGCATAAACCATGCACTATTTCTGGAAAACTTTTTGCAGACTTCAAATTCCACTGCATTCCACCAATTAGTTAACAAAGCCCATTCAAGAGGTATTTGTGTCCTCCCAACTTTGCTTACAGATTCCTTTGATGAGACACCTGAAACTGGAACTGTAAAACCACAAGCACCAAAGTGAAAGGTTTTAAACAGCTGAGAAGAACAAAGTGCTCCTACAAGGTCAGCTCACAGCCAGAGGTCCTGCAGGGTACAACAGCCCCGTGGGAGCAGTGGGTTTTGGGTTTCCTGGCCTTTGCCTGTGCTTCTGAGATCCAGTAAATGTTGAGTTGATTCTCTCTGGACTTCACAGACTTAATTATCCTCCTTCTGTCAAGATGACCATTGCAGCTTTGCAAAGTCAGTCTCTGCATATCTGAATTTCCACCTAAACCACTAAGAAATGCTAAATTGGGTGTACATGCCACCATTTAAATGTAATTTAGTGACTTGGCAGGAAATGTGAATTTTTATTCACTTGATAACTAAAGCTGTTTAATTTAAGCACAATGAAAGTTTGCAAAGTGGTTGGGATTTGGGGGGAAGGTGCTGGGAGATCTTGTACCCTGCCTTGAGAGTACACAGTGACTCATGGTGTTTGCTCTGGGAACAGAGCATTCCACTTCTGAGTTGCTTGGGGAACATCATCTGTGGATGACGGGGAACAAAAAAAATAGGAAAATAGAGAAAGAAGAGCTCATGCCTTCTGTGCATCAGAAATACAGCCTGTATCTAATCTTTAGTGATCCAGAAAGGAGAGACTTGAAATGCAGACTCAAAAGAGAGCTTGTTAAGATAACTCTTTCTATGTAAAGACTGTAGAAGGGTTATTTTACGTACCAACAACTAAATTTTTTTAAAGTGTTAAAGCAACTGTGTATTTACTGTAGGACAGTAAATATCTGTATCATTACCAGCTCTTCCTAAGCACTTTGGTATCAGTAATTTCTTGCTCATCTGTGAGAGTCTGAAGCCAAAAGTTAAATTGCAGATGCACAGCTTCCCGTGGTGACGTTGCTGTGTCTGATAGATGAATTTATCATAGAATCCCAGAAGGTTTAGGTTGGAAGGACCTTAAAGCTTATCTTGTTCCACCCCTGCCATGGGCAGGACACCTCCCACTACCCCAGCCTTGTCCAGCCTGGCCTTGGACTCTTCCAGGGATCCAGGAGCATCCACAGCTTCTCTGGGCACCCTGTGCCAGGGCGTCCCCACCCCCACAGGGGAGAATTTCTTCCCAATACCTCATCTAAGCCTGCTCTCTTTGTAAATAGAAGTTCAGCGAAGTTTCATATGATAAAAGCTGAGACTTCTTTCTAGTTTCATAATTAAATATGCAAAACCTTTTCATTGAAACAGTTCTCTCAGTGGTCCTAGACTGTCTTGCCCACTTTCTATTCTGGCTCCTGTGTTCATCTGGTGTGAGAACTTCAGAAGTATGTTTGACAGGCCAGGTAAATGCATTAACAGATGCACTGAAAAATCCCCCAAACCACAATTTATTAAGCTCGCAAGGTGATTTGTTAAGGCTTATCTTGAGGATTGGCTTTTTGTATTTAATTGCAGCAAATTATATTCCTTGAGGGGTTTATATTTTAAGAAGATAAACTCAGATTTACCCTTTTTTTTTCTGTCTTCTTCTGTAGTTTATTCCAGAGTAATAATAACTTTTCTTCTGTCAGTTTTCTAGACAGTTGAGAAGGTAAAATAAGGACTTTGATATGCTTGACAGCTTTTCAGATGGGAAGAACTTGGTTTTGTTTTGGTTCCAGTTGTCCCTAAAAGTGTGTCTGTACAGGGGAGTGAACGTTGGCCCCTGTTGCTGGATGCCAGCTGCATGATGGTAAAACCACAGCAGCTTCTCATGGATCTCAAAATTGTGTGTCAATCCCAAACACTAGCACCTTTTAGTCTAAAGCTGTTTGTGCCTGGCACTGTGGTTGGGATGCAGGAGGGCACAGCTGCTCCAAAGCCAGAGCCCAAGGCATGGATTGGAAAGGAGATCTTTCTGTGTGTTCCATCAGCTTTCCTACTTGTCCACGCCTGGTGTGAGCAGGAGAAGCACTAACTGGGTCCCCGTGTCCCCTCCTTTCCCCTACATCAGGGTTGCAAGTGGGGAGAGAGTTGTTCTGAACTTTGTCATCTTTTCCTTTCATCCTTTCTTCCTGTTTAACCATCTCTACCCCAAAATTCTTCTGGCAGCTGATGGTCAGAGAAGAGACTGCTTTGCAGGAGGCTTGGCCAGTTAATGTTTGATCCAGAGATGAGAAGTGTAGGAGGAGCTTTAGTGACTTTAAGACCTGACCTGGGTTTTCATAGTTAAAAAAAAACTGGATATGCAGTAGTATGGGATAGAAGTAAACAGAATAACTCCAGTTTTGCACAGGTTTGACTTACAGGGCTTTTTCTCTGTTTGTGGCATTCCCGACATTGGCATTGTCCTGCTCCGTCCTTGCTTGCTGTGAAGTGAGGAGGGAACGGGAAATGAGGACCTTGTGTTCGTCTAACGAGGTGGTGTTGGGAATGCCAAATTCTGAGAATTTCCTGGCCTTTCTTGTTTTTCTGGAAAGAAGAAAACAAAACTTTAATTAAAGACAAAAACTAAAATCCTTGTCTGTCTGCCTCTTCCCTTGCCACTCCCCACCACTTCTGCCTTGAGCACTGCCAGCCTGGGGTGGAATGTTTCCAGGCTCCTTTTTGAAGATAGTTATAAATAAGTTGAGGTCCATATGTTTGTTTTTTCCCAAATGATTTCTTTACTGTAAGTCATTGTATTTCTGTGTATTTGATCTATGTGTGGCAACTTGCATCTAGGGAGGGAAGTCACAAATGGGTTGGGCCTGTGCTGTGCAAACATGGAGAAAGGAAATAAAAAAATAGTTTGACAATAACCCTAATAATGACAGCTGGGGAGAGCAACTTGTTAAAAAAAATACAAGTTAAAACTAACTTGCTTTGAAACAATAAGAATGAATGGGATGCGTAACTGTTACGGACTAAAATAGAGCAGGGAATAGAGGGCACAGATTTCTCTCCTCTAGCCTCAGCCTGCCCAGCAAAATTTGGCTTATAGATATCCTTAGATCAAGGAGGGCAGAGACACTTTAAGATGTGAGTGTTTTTAGCAAGAAGAAAAAGCATTTTGGTGGCGTTCCTTCCCATACGTTGTGGTTGTAAATCCTGTGATCTTGGTGTGCTTCACAAGAAATCAGGATTTCAGGTTTGGTGCCCTCAGTGCGTAGATTTTGTTTCCAAGCACAATAGAGGGGAATTCTCCTTGTTTTTTACATGCTTTGGGAAAGAAGAGAGGGAATACATGGCTGGATGTGTGCTGCAGGCAGGAATTTCTGGTGGAAAGACAGGAGCCACAGCAGGACAGGGGGAGCAAATGCCCTGCCATGTCCCATGTAAGGAGATTAGGTTTAAGACTGCAGCCTGGACTTAGCAAAAATTAGAAAGGATAATGCTGCATTAATTCACACAGGTCTAGCTTGTGTAGCACAGTGACAAAACAGAATTAGTAATAGTCTAAAAATATAACCCTGAATACAAGAACTTTCTCCTTCTCCTTTTGCCCCGTGCTCCCTCCTCCCTTCGCTTCCTGCTTGGCCACTCGAAGCTGGAAACTCAGAGTGGGTTTTGAATGCCTTCATTTGAAAAAAAAATTTTTTTAAAGCCTGTTTCTGTAGCAGTGACTCAGTCCTGCAGTGCCTATCTGCCTTGTGTCAGGCATGGGGCTGTCTGGGGGAAGCAGAGTGTGCACATACCCAAACTGTGAGACAAGCTTTGAAATTGCACCAAGTGCACTCGGAGCTTCAAATGGGCTGGATCATGCTGCGATTCCAGTAACAGCCAGAGCTCTCTTGGCTCCCAGTGGGAAATTGGTCGTGCTGCTCGAAAAGGGGAGAGAGGCCAAGCTGCACATTCATTTGGATAATTAGGTAAACAGTAAATAGGGGAAGGCCTCTTCTACTCAAACTCCATTGTTTTTTCCTAAAAGTCTATATTTAGATTTGGCAACCAGATTTATCACAATGATTGGTGCATTGTTTAAACAAGGTCACCGATGTGTGTGTGTGTTTATCTCCGCTTAACTGGATTGCTTATTTGAAGTAGAAATACCTCCAAAAATATTATGCAGAGCTCTTGAAAACTTGTGTACTCATGTCCCAGAGCACATGGTCTTTATTAGAAAATAGATGCAATTATTCACGTTCAGTTTTGCAGCTTGAAGTCCTGAGGGATTTGTACATAAAACTGTGGAGATGTGATTACACCCTGATTTTACAGTTTTTTACACTGGTATATGAGTGTTTCATACGTGTAAAAACCTTTTTATAAGGCAGAGATTGTAAGAAGTTCCTAAGTGAAGCCAGACAGGTGCTGTCCTGTCTGTTGGAATTGGAATACACATGCTCATTAATTTAGTCTAACTCTGGTGGTTGATTGTGTCTTTATAAAACCCAGAGTGCCTTTGTGTGTTTTATATTTAGAGCAAATATTCTGGCCTTGTTGGCAGGTTGGTTTGAGACTTCAAGGTACAATTTCAAAGTCAGACTTTATTGTTCACAGCAGTTCCATACTGCTTGGTGAGGATGGAGTACGGTGTACTAACAGGCCTAGTATGGTTAAGGTAAAAATAGCAAATAACAGCTTATTTTCCCTTTTACCGATGAAGTGAGAAAACAACAACAAAAAAAAAGCATTTCAGAAATGTCAACCTGAGAGGATTTTGCTCTAAGCAAGAGCATGCAGTTCTGGGGGGTTGTTTCCTTTGGTTTTTTCATGGTTCTGTTAAACCTTTTGGTTAACATTTTTTGCAATGAAAATAGTTGAGAATATATATATTTTTAAGAGACTGCTGAACAGTGGCTGCCTACTGGAAGTGCTGCTTGCACAGACTTACAAATGGGACTGTGCTGCATTTGGGAAGGATTGACCTCAGAGAGATGCAGTTCTGGTCATCTGGTGTTCACACCTAATGAAACAAAACCAGTCATTTTGGAACTTGAAACAGAAGTGATCTCTGGTAATATAATAGTGAATGAAAAGACACAAAAGAGATGAAGTGCTTGTGCATAGCTTGCTGGAGGATGGGGCTCCGTGTGCAGCTGACACCCACAGCAGTCCTCAGGATGACTTTGGTGCCTGGGGACCCTGCCTGGGATGCAATGACTTGTGCTTGATGCAAATCCTTTTCCACAATGTCCACTTCTTTGTTTTGTTCCTGTAGTGAGGTGAGGAAGTGTGTGCACCTGTCATACATTAGTTCCTTAAATAGTCTCTGAAAGAGAAATTATCTTCTTTCTCTTCCTCCCTCCTTCATCTCGCTTCAAAGGTTGAAATTATTCTATATCCTTCCCTTTTGGGGAGAGACTCTTTTTGTACGTTTGAATTCCCAGGGCAGACAGGATCACCTCTCAGCCATCTCGTGGTGCATCACGAGCCATGTCCTACACTGGACATCTTTAATCGTTCTTTAAACTGCGAGCACACGGAGGTTTAGTCAAAGAGAGTCCTGTCTGTCTCCGAGCCTTGTGCTGTTTTGGTGCCTGCAGGTCACCTTGCTCCATCCCTTGGCTCTGCTAGCACTGTAATCTCCTGCAGGCCTGGTGCTGGGCTCACAGCAGGCCCAGGCTGGCAGAAGGTACATCTTCATTTCAGCACTTCATCACCATCCTGACGTGGGGCTTCTGTACTGATTCCAGGCTGTTCCTGACAGACAGCCTGTGGAGAGAAAACTCTGCTGGTTAGAAGGTCATTTGAATTTAAGAAATGCTCTTTTTTCTCCCCTCATCTCTTTTTTTTTTTTTTTTTTCTTCTCTTTTGGTTGTTTCTTTTACTACTTCCTCTATGCAGGGTGTAATGATGCGGCAGCACCTGGAATTTTACACAGACCCTTTTTCCATGCTAATCCTAAGTGTTTTAATTTCAGACTTTTGGCATTTTGAGATACCAGGATGTTTCATCTTTCTTCTCTGGAGTTTATTTCTCCATTTAGACGAAGGTTTAATCTTAAATTCCAGATGTCACTGATTTGTTGTCAGTTGTTGCACTTTAATTTGTTGATATTAGCACAACATTTTGATGGGGCTGTAAGGTGGGTGTTAGGATAGTTCTCATCCAGCTCAAGGAATTTCCCTACCTAAGTTCAGAGCCTAAAATAATTCTGGATCTGTAAATTCTTCCTAGTGTTTTTTTGTTGTGTGCCTAGCTCCCAGTGCCCGTGTCTGTGGCTAATGCTGTAGTGCTGTTTAGGGACATGGCTTAGTGGTTCACTGGGCAGTTTTGGGCTCATGGTTGGATTTGATCTAAAAGGTTGTCACAGCAGACAGAGTATTTCTATTGCTGGTGTATTGCTGTTTAGATGATAAGTGCAAGAACTTAATTATGCACATTGCTGAAGATCTTTATTTATATACACTGTAAGAGTACACTCTCCAGTGATTTTGAAGATTGTTGTCAATTAGCTGGTGGTTATCTTTTGCTGCTAGTTGTCTTTACAGTGGGATTTCCAGTGTTTGAGGAGCTTTTAAAATATATTTACATTTTAAAAATTATTTACAAAACTAGTATTGTGTGAAGGAGTTGTTGATATAAAGATAGTTTATTCACTGTAAAAAAGGATAACATAAGATGAATAAAACAACAGTTACAGCAACTAATTAAAAAATATACAGAATGAAATTATAAACCCAGCTCCTAACGTACTTGGTGGAGAGTTGGTAGTTCTTATTTTTGCAGCAGTCTGCAGCGAGGCTATATTCCTTTCTAGTTACATAAAAATAAAGGCTGGAAAGTTTGAATAAATGCACCTGCTGTTTGGCCATAGTTACCAAGACCATTTTTAGGATGTTTATCCATTAAGTTGAGTTACCAAGACCATTTTTGGGATGTTTATCCATTAAGTTGCCTATATAGTAAAACTGTATTTCCTTTCTTAGTAGTTTAAGCTGCAGTTGGTTTGATTAACACAGGGATCACATCTAGCAATAAAACAGTGTTTTGCTGGTAAAACCCTTGCAAACCCTTGCAGCAGTAAAGATTTTTTTTTTCCCCACTCTCCTCCCAAAAATCCCAAACACTTCAGTTGGGAATGAAGAGGGGTGATGGGAAGTTAATTCTGCCTGCTAAAAAGAAGGCTATTAAAAACTGAAATGAGCAGCTTGTGTGCGATATTTCTGACGGTACTAAGCCCAACCTGTAATTGTGAAGAAATGGACGTCAGACTGGGCACAAGTGCTTTTTTCTCTATGTAGTCGGAGTTTATATATTTATATGAACATATTTATTTGCAGCGTTGCAGAAGTTGACAGTGAAGCAGGTCAGTGCAGCTGTCCCTCCTCAGGGGCTCAGGTTGGTGACCTGTGGCTGCAGAGGGTTTCCTGCCGGCCGGAGCTCCCTGTGTGTGTCAGGGGCTTCACAGCCCGGGGTTAAGGCTGTGGAGGAGCCAGACCTGTGGGGGCAGCTGTGTCACAGGCCGTGCCTGAGGGCTTGCTTTCCTCACAGAAACCCCTAAATCTCTCCAGATTTCTGAGGCGAGTGCCACCGCTCACTGCACACGGGTCATTTCGCAGCTAGGCCTTTCCGCTGTTAGGCCTTTCCGTGTTGCAGAGCAATTGCTAGAGTGTTTACCTACAGGCCATGCATTTATTTATTTGCACCAGTGCGTGTTGCTAAAACCCTTGGCTGGATGGCGTGGCTCGCAGCTGTGTGTGGGCTCAGCCGCTGCGTGTGCCTGGCTGGCTCCTAAATGTGCGTTTTTATGGCCCTTGAAACTTGGCACGAGCTGTGTTTGGTCGTCAACAACAACAACAAAAGACTGCTAGTGAAATTAAAACCTGGCATCGCCGTTCTGCAGGTTTATTCGCGATGTATTGAAATGGGATTTTCTTGCTAACATTTCCTGGCATCCATCCAAAGCCCAGCATCTCATAAATTTATATTATCTCTCTCTGCTCTGCTCAGTTGACAGGGCTGGAGCAGCTTCTCATGCAGATCACAGAAACAGCATGGAAAAATGAAACCAGGAGACTTTCACGTGGGGAGTTTGTGTCAGCAGGGAAATTTTAGCGGTTTTGCCAGGGAATTAGAGGGCAGAAATCACGTAATTGCTGAATGAGTCAGGTTGGAAGGGAGCACAGAGGGTCATCTGGTCCCACCTTCCTGCTCAAGCAGGGTCATCCCAGAGCACAGAGCAGAGGGTTGCATCCAGACAGGTCTGAGATGTCTCCAGTGAGGGAGACTCCACAACCTCTCTGGACAATCTCTCCCAGTGTGTGGTCACTGCACAGTAAAGAAGTTCTTCCTCATATTCAGGTGGAAATTCCTGTGCATCTTGAAGAGTTTTCAGTACCTGCCTTCAGAAACTAGACTGTGGCAAAAGCAGAGCCGAGTCAGGCTACCTTGCTGCAGCTGTGGCTGTAATGACAGGTTGGGCTTGGAATCGTGGGGCAGGGACAGCGGGTACAGCTTGCCTTGGCACTGAAATTTAGGTGAGGGAAATGAGGTGGCATTTAAATGCTCTGCTGTCACCATTCAGCTTGTTCCAGAGGCACTTCAGGCTCAGCACAGTGATAGTGGAAACAGCATATCCTGGTTTATCTGGGACAGGTGAGCTTGCAGTGTGGTCACTGGTGGGCTCTGCCAGCCCCAGGCTTGTGAGAGGCACACGTGGCAGTTTTACTCTCAGGAGCTCTAATCTGGGCTCAGTGAGGGATCTCTGGCTTCCAGCCATGCCAACTCCAAGCCTTGCTCTTCGAGTCACCCTAATCCCAAATGCAACAATTTCTAAGGTGCTGTTTCATTTGTCCTCCGTGTAACTTCTAAACGTTAATTAACACCAAATATTAAGAGGTCAAGTAAGTCAGGTGCACTGGTCTGCACTGAGCTGAGGAAAAGTCATATCCACCTGCAGGAAATGTTGCAGGGGGAAACAGATGCATCTTGGTGATAGGAGATGGGAAGGGGATGTTAGGTCATTAATTACTTAGCCTTGCATAAACAAAACTTAGTATTTTGAAAAGTCTCTAATTTAAAGGGAAGGAAAAATCTTTCATCTTCTGTGCTGTTTAACTACATGTCAAGTTGGGTCAATTGGAAGACTTTTGTGTTCATTTCTGCTTTATATATTGATTACTTCTCCATGAGCTGTTCCAATGCACTGAGCATTGGGCTGGTTTTAAATGGCAAAAGAGCTGAGGGGAGGTAGACTGCTAAATCCAGGATACCTGACCCTCTGTATTCCTTCTGGTTTCTCTGGGGAGGATACAGGGTGCAATTTGAGTCACTTTTCTACAGGTTAAACTCATTGGTTGCTGGGGATTTGAGCTGGGATCTTCTCAGAAGTGGTATTTGCTTAGCCTGCTGATTTTCTCAGTTAAAAGAGAGGACTTGGTTGAAAACCCAAGTGTGGTGAATAAATGTTCAGGGTTTATCATGAATATTGGTGGCTGTGTGGCATTTTGGTTTTGGTTTTTTTCCCCTTTTTTAACTCTCTTCTTTCCCCTTTCTCCCTCCATTTCTTGGTAAAAAATTTTAAAAATGAGCAGCTGGTAAGTTTGTTTGGTCCAAAACTAATTTAGAATGGAGCAGTTCGGTCATGGGAGAGTGCAGCTCATCCTTTTTTACAATATAAGCTGTGAAGTCAAGTTTTACACGTTTATAGTGCCTTTACTCAAGCACTAGACAGCTCTCAGAGAGTGAGCAAGCATTAAACATTAATTTGTAACATCAGAGCCAGGTTCTTCTTCTTCCAGCTGCTTGGCAATGGTGCATTTGGGGTTTTCTGTGGTATTGCTTTCTTACTTTTTTTAATTGGCTGGTAGTATTTATTAAACAACATGCTCTGAGAAATTGCTGAAGCTCCATGCAGCAGGGCTGGGTAGTTTTTCTGGAGAGCTGAATGGTGGAGAGCGGACTTCCCACACAGGAGGCCCTTGCCAAAGATTTATCTTCATATGCTCGGTGCAAATGTAAGGCTGCTTGTGTATATTTTCTGTGAAATGTTATAAAGTTGAGAAAGATTGTTTTCCCAATACAATCTTAAAGCTGAAATACAGTTACGTTCTGACACAGCAAAATCTGCATTTTGTGCATAAATTACGTCAATATCTAGGAGCAGTGAAATATATGCTGTTAAACATGTCAAATGTGATGATTAAGTGACTGGATTGTTAGGAAGAAAATAGTAATTTTCTGAAAAGCTAAATGAATGATTTGGCACAATGAACTGCAAACACTACCAAAAAAAAAATCCGAGGAAGATTTGCTAGTGGAGGATCACGTTTGTAGGCAGTTGGTATTAAAAACAAGAGTGAAAATATTTCAGATTTTCTCAACTTAATTGACAAACTCGTTTCTTCCCCTGACATTATTTTACCTGCTGACAGCTGCGTGGGTGGCTCAGCACGGCTGGGGATCTCACATCACTAATACAGTGGCAGTCACTGCTGTAAGCTGATTTCTTTGTGATACTGAGACTCTAAATGCTTCCCAGGATAAACTGCTCCTCTGGAAGGACTGGACTGGAGCCTGACTAATTGGACTGCGGATCAAGGAGAAAGTTCTGCCTTCTGAATAATTCGCCTGCGTGTTCTATGGACACAAGAAATGCTGGAGCCACTTGAGACTAGTTTTAACTTGGTGGCATTGGATTAGTGTAGACAAAGGGGTTTTTTGGACATCATCGTTGCTACTGACGATGTGTATAAGGAAGAGAGAGATCAGTTTGACTCAAAGCTCAGGCCAAAATTTTTCAGTTAGCTGTTTAAAAGAATTGTCTTATTGGTAGACTAAGCAAACTTGTGTATCAGTGTTTTTATGTTAATAAACATAAAAACCTCGTCTGCCTATGTAGAAGCACTTTGAGGAAGACCCTTTTACCCTCTGTAGAGTGCACTGTGAAACCTCAGTGAGGCCAAGGGTAACTTTTCTTTGATCACAAAATGTGGTTGTCTAAGCAGTGGTAACATGAAATAAAAAGTGAAATTAGAAGTAAAAAAAGTAAAAAGCCTTCTCAATGTTATTCAGACTTTAACTAAACTGTGACTTTGATGTTCTTGGGCTTCACGTAGAGTGCTTATTGAAGCCCTTCTCTGTATTGTTAGGTCTGTACAGAGCTGTGGTCCAACCCCTGGCCACACCAATAAAAATAGTTTTGAGTAGCAGTTAACCCATAACTGGTTTTGCACGTGTCTTCGTGCTGTAACTTGAGACGTGGTTAATCTTTCTGTGTGCTCCCTGGCTGAAGGGATGGTCTGTGTGAGTCAGTGATCAATGCAGTGCCAGCTGCTTTGGGAAGGGGATGGAGGTATCTCTCCATACAGTCAGGTTATGAAAAAGGAGGGGAGATTCCTGGTGACCATCTCTGTCCTCATGCAGAGAGCAGTGTCTTGCCTAAAGTTCTGTCCTGTCCAGAGCGCTGATGTCCTGAATCCCTGCCTTGGTGCAGCTGGGGTCATGTTATCCAAGCTGAGTCACACCAAGTGCTCCCACAGGGCAGGAGGGTGCTCTCCAAGGGCTGTTTCCAGAGCAGGGTCTGTGTGGGTGGGTCTCCAGCCTGGCAGAGATCGGCAGGAGTTCCAAAGCACACTAGAACTCCACAGCAAGCAAACCCAGGAGGGCTTCAGCTACTGCATCATCTGCCTGTGTTTTCTGTCCTCTCCTGCCCTTGTGTGCTCCCAGCCCAAAAGGAGATGTCAGTGTGTTAGCGGAAACTTGTGCAAACACAGCTTGCAGAGTTGGCCAGAAACCTACCTCACCTTCTCAGCTTTCCCTGCTGATTATGGCTTGTGCCACTGGAGCGAACCACATCATCATCCCTTGGAGTTATTCATCCTCACTCCTGAGGTTCCATCCAGCCTGCTTTACCAGACTGCCTCATTCACGGCAACTGGCCAAAGCACTGCTGCCACATTAGCAGCAGAAGGCTCAACAAGGAGAAGGAGGACCCATAGCTGGAAGGGGTGGGAGACCCAGTAACAGCAGACCCAGTTAAATCTGGCGTTCTCAATGCTGCTGAGTTTGCCTCAGTCTTGGAAGCTTGGACTCCAGGGCCTCAGGGGAGAGCAACTACCAGCAATAGATGAGGGTCAAGCCAGGAGTTACTTTAAAGAACCTGTCTGAGTCTGTGGGGCCAGATGGGCTGCAAGCAAAGGTGATCAGCAGCCCCTGGGATCAAGAAGAAGACAAAAGCCAGCTAACCTTTTCCTGGTGGAGTCTATGTCTCATTTTCACGGGAATACCAGTATCTCTGTGTTCACTGTTCCTTGTGCTTCCTTGAGTCTTCGTTGCTCTGGATGGAAATTGTAGCAGAGTTGTGGTGTAGGTACATGTTGTCATTCCAGACTCGTGTTCTGAGCAGCACAACGTTGACAAAGCACGAGAGCATCATTATTCGATGCAGAACTTGCATTGCAGTATCTGAGCTGTTTCTGGGGTTATTTGTTGTGACTTCTTAAATGTGGTCATTTTTAGATAGTTGCTTCTGTTGTTTTTAATGGAAAAGTCTAAGTTGCTGCTGAATAAAGAAGTTATTTTTTTTATTTGGTGCAGGTTTTAGGGTAACTCCCTCTCTGTTCTAGGGAGCAGTGATACCCTTTGCCATATAGACACATAAGTAAGGAAGTTTTTGCGTCTGCAGCTGTCAGGAATGTACTTTGGCTGATGGATGCAGCCTAGCTTAAAGGTGAGATCCCATAGTGGGTTAGTTAAGCTTTATTGGTCTGCCAGAGCAGATTATCATTTTATTTAACCAGAGAAGTAGTTTTCATTGTTACTTCATTGCCAAGGGCCTGTCAGCATTTCCATTATAAACCCCCTATTTTCAGGGATTTGAGTAGACTTGAGATTTAAGTGTTCTGGTCTAAAACTTGGCAAGCATGTTCTTAGTTCACCAGCAGATATTTTCTTTATGAGATTTTAAAACAGTCAGCTGTTTCTTAAATTGTAGTGAAGGCAAGAGGGTTTTTTCCTCTTGGTTAAACAGATAGGATTTTTTTTTCCCCATCTCATTTATTGCAACTAGATTTAAAAAAATATAATCCCCTATTCTGTTGTTTAAAAAGGGAGGAAAGGGGGAGGAGTAAAAGGAATATCTTCCTGCTGCCCTGTTCTGTTTGCCATGCCTCAAACCCTTCCCTTTGGCCTGTATTTGGTGAAGTCCCACCCACCCTCTCCATCCCTTCTCTCCTCCTCTTTACTTATTTCCCTTTGGTGTATTTACACTCTCACTGTGTTGAGTTGCAGGGTTTGTTCTCCTTGCTCCATTCCTCCTCTTTGCTCTCCTGTCTCGTGCTTCCAGCACTTGATTCTAATGAATCTGCCTGTATTACCTTTCTCCAAAAGGCAGCTCTGAGGTACTCCTAAGTGATACAACATACCTGTGGTAAATAGAAACTTTATACTTAACCATATATAGTAATATACTTTGCTACTTAAGTGAAGAACACATGCATGACTCTTAGTTGAGTGCTGCAATTTTTCAACTCTTTTCTGAGATGTTGCTGTGCCTCTAGAGCAAAGTACTTTTGCATTCCTTTTTGGTTTTTTTTAACCAAATCTTTAATGTAGACTGAAAAAAGTGAAGTGTGATTGGCACAGAACGGCACTGTGGGTTTTCATGGCTGGGCTCTTTTAGTCATTTCCTGAGAGCTTGGTGCAGAGATGTGACAGCCCAGGAAGCGACAGCAAGCTCAGCAAAGCTTTGTGTGCTGTTAGAAGTCGATGTGCTACAGGTGAGGGCACATCTTTCTTGTGGAGATGTAGAAATACCTGGTTCTGGGATTGGTGCTCAAGGTCTGCAGGAAGAACCTCTGCTGTTTTGCAACTCACGGCCATGAACAAAGTAACTGGGGATGTAAAATGGTGAGTGAGGAACTACAGCTACATGACTATTAAGCAACAAGGAATGTCAGTGAAGCGCCGGAGTCCAAAGGGTGGAAAATGAGTGCTTTCAAAAAGCATCACAGTCTCTCTCCCAGGACCTTCAGAAGATCTTTGTCGGAACAAGATGCTGACACGGCTGCTGTAAAGGACTATCATTGGTACCACCGAATGAAAAGCAAGAAGTTGAATAAACAGATGAGTTTTGGCTCAGAGAAACCTCTCGGAGCGTACAGGTGGCAGACGCATCCTTGGCTTCCCTGGAGGGTAAGCAAAAGAGAGGGCTCCTCCAGTCTGAAAGCAGAATACAATGACCCAAGTCTTTCCAGAAGTTTTGCAAGCGTGGATGCTGCCAGTGCTGACGGTCTCCACAAAGACCCACCTGAGACGCTCTTCCCGACAAGCGCCCGGCCATTCCGGGTTCCCTTCAGCCGCTCCCTGTCCGAGCCCGTGCCGCACCTCGCGAGCAGCAATGCCAGGCCGTCCCTGCCCGCCGGGCACTCGCTGGATGCTGAGCAGCAGGGCTACTTCATCCGCGGCATTTTCTCCTCTCTCTCAAGTGGCTTTTCAAAGATACTGAGTCGCAAAGGGGACCCTGTCGGTGAGTCCATAACTGAAGGGACAACAAAGGACAATCAAATTGTGTTGAGTACAGGTAATGAACTCACTTTTGTTTTGTTCCACTTCTGTTTGTGTAACAGGTGACTGCAGTGAGACATGTGATAGTTGTTTAAACTGTTTCGTAGCTTGCCTTTATTAACATGATGCTGGTGATGCTCTGATGTTCTATCTTAATTTTTAAAAAGCAACTGAAAAAAAAGTTCTTTTCCTGATAAGGAAGTGGTATGAGATGTTTTGGTGTGTGCTTTGGATCTTGGAGGTCCCTTTAAAACAAGCATCAGCTGGGGGTAGCAGTAGCATTTCCTTCTCAAGTGCACCCTGTGTGTGGTGTATGCAGTCCTGCAGGCACCGTTCCCTCTGTGGTGTTGTGCTGCCCTGATTGACATATTGAGCCTGCTCCTCTCCATGAAGTACTAGGGAGAGAGAGAAATTAAGCTGTCTTTTAAACAGAGCTCCAGACAGTGGAATGGATCTAGTTCCTCATACCACATTCTCCATTTTGTAATCAAGCAGCTGAATTGGTGTCTGCTCTCTGGTAGTTGCCAAGGACAGCCGTGTTGCAAGGGTTTAGCCAGCTGGGATTGAGGTCAGCAAGATGCCAGTCTGAGATTTCATTTAAATCTACCCTGCTGTTAACAACACTCTTAAGGCAGGGTGGGGAAAAAGAGTGGGGGGAAAGAGGATAAACTTGCCTTTTTTCCCAGGCTTTTCTGAAGCTTTCTAGTGGGCTACCCAGCTTGAACCCGGTAACTGACGATGCCTGGAAAAAAATCCACCAAGTTTAAATTTGTAATAAAACCAGAAATAAACTTTCCTTCTCCCCAAAATCTCAGCACTTTCCAGAGTCCTTCAGATCATCATATTAAAAACCTGATAACATCTGGATACAGTTGAGGCTCATGGACAAGTCATCAGTATTCCAAAAAATTCAGTAGTAGCAGTGAAAGAAGAATATACTATGTCTGCAGGGGTGCTCAGTCTTTCAATCCCAGTGGAATGTCCCTGACAGGCTCATGTTGGCTGTTGGAAGCTGTCATGTTGCTTTAAAACAAAAACAAATGACCAAAAAGAAGAAATAATGAAGAAGGATTATATCTGTTCAAGCCTATTTATTTACAGTCACTGATTCATTTCTCCAAGACCTTTCTCAATAAATTGTGTGGAACACAATGAGGGGAAAAAGAAAGTAACAGAACTACTTTTTTTCTTTTTCTTTTCTGTTGAAGTCTTCTCATTAAGGAGTTGGTTGGGTTTTTTCTCTCCTCTGTATTTATACAGATTAGGAACAAAGGTTTCTATTACAGGCTCTCACTGTTGTTGAGAACTTCTGGGAAGATACTCTGTGTGATATGAGCATATTGGATCAAAATCCCACAGTATATGAAGGGCAGAGCATCCTTCTTTCCTCTGTTCTGGTGCTCTCTGATACCAAGTGGTTCTCTCATAATTCATAAGTATTGCCAGTGGCTGAGTTATTGGGATGCTTTGCTGTTAGTAGTGTGTAAGGTAAACAAAGGAAAAAGATTATTTGTGAGAATGCATCACTTGGTAAATACTTCGTGTCAGCTATGGGACAGTGATGGAACCTTCTGGCTCTTTGGGGTGGGCCAAACCTCTGTCTGAGCCTGCCAAAACTGGTTTTGCAAAGAGAGTCACAATTCAGGAACTGAGAGAAAAACAATGGGTCTCTAGATTAAAAGTCAAACTCTCTTGAGGGAGGACATTGTAGCTGAGAAGGTGTTTGGGGAAATAAGTTTGATGAAGTCACCCATAAAATCACTTGCAACAGCCAGGTCCTGCTTGGGCCACTTCACAGGAAAAGAGCTTTTGGTGGGATGGACAAACCTCTCCGTGGGGTTTTTTTTCACCCTTTGCCATCACAAACATTCAATGTCTGATTTCTCAAGTAGGTGACAGCTTGTGTTTAACAGAACCAGTTCACCCTGCAAGAGGTGCAGTCATGTGAGATATACAGTCAGAAGACAACTGATTGCTCTCCACTTTTTTGTGGAGACAAAAAAAAGGTTTTATCTTTGCCTTAAAGAAGTGCTGCCTGTGCCATAGTCAGCTGCCTGTGTCATAATCAGCAGAGGCTCCTGCCCTGTGCAGGACTGTAGGCTGAGACCTGCTAAAACAGTGGTAAAACTTGTGAGCTTCTAGGGTTTAGGTCTGAGGAAGATAGAAGGGGTGACAGAAATATGCATGTAGTGTTCTTCAACCACAGTCAAGATGCTCGGAAGGGATCTTGTGTTCTTCCAAAATCCACATGAGTTCAATTCTGTGGGGGTCACTGAATTGTCCACTGACTGTTCTGGTGCTTGGGTGGGCAGAGGGTGTCTTTCCATGCCTATAGTCCTGTTTACTGTTCAAGGAAAAATCCAGGAAAATTAATGTATTCCTGTCCATGAGAAGCAGAACTCGGTAATCCTCGTGCAGCTGAGATCTGTGGTAAAAGTGCTCAGGCACTTTAACTAGCCACAGGATGGTGTGAGACATGGGGTTTCTCCAAAGTATGCAAAGAGTTTTGCACGGAAGAGCTTGATCAAAAGTCCCCCAGGAAACGCCTGTTTGGGCAGAAATTCTTGTCACAATGACTGAAAGCCAAGAGACCTCTTCTGTGTTGTGAAATCCACAATGGGAGAGGCATGCTTTGGACGTGAACCAGGAGAACCCAGGGGTGCACATTCTGTCTCTCTTCTGTCCAAGGAGCCAAGTCCTCTACTTCCACAGCCTCACTCAATTAGAAGTATTTCCACTTTCCTCTGAAATACTTGGAGATTATCAACTTTTTACAAAATTTTGTCTTTCCTTCTGATGCTCACCTGGCCTCTTGTGTTTTGCTTCATCTCTGCACCAGAATTGCAGGTGGGTTCCCTTCTTCAGGAAATGCTTAACTCCCAAAAGAGGACCAGTTGTTTTCATGGCAGCTTGAAGATGAAAGTGGGATTTTAAAAGAAAAGAAAAAACAAGATCTGGATAAATATTTTCCAGCTGGTCTCACAGTCTCGCAAGCATGTTCAGACACTGTTTCATCGGATCTTGGCTGTGGAAATCCCTCCTGGATGGACTCATGCATCCTCTGAGGCGATGAAAGGATGCTGAGCCCCAGGAGAAGTGCATCCTCCGGCTCTGCCTGGAGCCTTGGCGTGATGCAGGGGCCCCCTGACGTGCATGGCAGGCTGTCTGCACCCCGCTGCAGCGTGGCTTTGGGGGGACGGGCACAGATGGAGCGGACAAGCAGCAGGAACAGCAGAGCTCTCTCCTACTGTGCTGTGTGGGTCTGCCCAGGAGCAGCCTGGGCCGGCTTTGGGTGTGAATGAAGTGCTTTTCGTGCATATCTGCTGATTTCTAACCACTCCTAGAGCCAGGCATTTGGAACCAGCTTTTCCACTGGTGTGTGCAAAGCCTGAAGGTAAAAGGTCTTATACTCACTATTATTTACTGCTTAAGAAATCTAAGATCATATTAATTCCTAGTAAATCTGTCAGCTTGAGGAAGGAGAAGTGTCATTCTGATAAACTTGCTGATTGAGAACATACCATGATATGGGTAGAAAGAAGATAAGGAAGGAGCTATGCAGGCAAAGCCTTGGATCCCAGGTTTGCGGGTGAGCAGCTGCACCTGTTCTTGTTATTTCTGAGTGTTACCAGGGACCATTTCACACTCTTGAGAATGGGTTTGTGAGAGGGTTCTCAGATAACATTTATTTCAGTCTTGCTTATCTGGATCTCAGGGTGATGTGCATTTAATTGTAGACTGATGACAAAATAATCCTTCAGTAGAATGCCTTACCTATATCTTCCCTGGGTATCTCTGTTTTGGTTTGAGGGGGTGAGGGTAAACACTGATTTCTTATGTTTAGTGTGTGTTTAGTTTTCACAATTGCTCTCTTGTTAGTATTTTTATAAAGACAGTTCTTCAGAATTCCTTGCTTCTCTTTCATCACCTGGATAAAGATATGTTTCTTCAGTCTTTTAATTTTGATTTCAAGCTTTCATTCATTTTATAGAGGATTTTTTGTGCCTTGAGTGAAAAAGAGTATTTTATATCCTTGCTTTTCCAGAATTGTTTGGGGGTTTTTTGTCATTCACTAAAGTTATTTGAACTCTGTGCTCTTTTTAATATCTTTATACTCTAGGTTTATTAAATTTTATTTCTTCTGTATTTCCATATAAACTTATCTAAAGATTTGTATTTTCCCATTTATAACTCAAAACCGAGGCAGTTCCGTGTTCAATTTCTTTCAGCAATTCCCAAGATACAAAGCTGTTTCTTCCTGAGTAGGAATTTAGTATTTATTACTCATTGGAGCAGCTTTTCTGTATTCATGTTTTTAAAACCACTTGCTCGTTTTAGAAGCCCTTCTACTGACTCATGTTCCTCCACTCCCAAATCTCTTTTGCTCTTAAGTAGTTTATTTTTGGTGGGGTTTTTATTAGGGAAGTTTTACACAATTGAGCTTATTCACGTGTTCCTTTAAGTGCTGTGCAAATGCCTTGTGCTGTGAAACCTGATGTTGTCGAAAGGTGTAACCTTAATGTTCAAACTCCTTCATCTTTAATTATCAGAGCAGATTCAAGATAGCTGCTTGTACAAAATCCCTTGTTGCGTTAAACCATAGTTTTGTGTAGTTATAAATATGAAAATAACACATCGCTGTCTGGTTTCTCTCTCTTTTTTAAACTGTAGTGTGCTTTCGTGGCAGTAAATGTTGTGTTAACATGGTATATTTGTAATTACAGGGGTGTAGGGATGTACGGGGAACATTGCTGGCATTTGACAGCTTTAAGTATCACTTAAACACCCCTCCCCACTACTTCCTTTTGCCTGGTTCATCCCAGACATTGCAACGTTTAATGTGGGCAACAGGCTAATACTGTGCACCTGAATATTTATGAACACAACACGAGGTAATTAGCCATAACATCTGAAGCCAATAAAATTATGCTTATCTGATTTTAATTCCACTTAACGGATGGTGTCTCTATACAAGTAGTTGTGGTCACTTCAACGATGACTGGTGATTTTCGTGCCTTTAGTCCCCAGACCGCTTAGTCAGAACCCAAAAATTCATATTTGCTGGGATGAATGAGGATGTTTATATTTGTAAGAGCTATTTTCTGACTCATGAAATCATGGCAAGTGACTGGCAGGGCGTCATGTTCCAGGTTGCTTTTTGTTGTTTCTGTGGTCGGTATCCGTGGGACCGTCAGGACGTTGTACTTTATGCTGCTCACGCAGAGGTGTCTGACAGCTGGTGCATGCAGGAATAATATCTGTGATTACGTTGATCATGAGAAATTATTGCATGGGAATTATCTGAGGAGAGAGTAATCGTGTCCTGGAGACGTCTTGTCTCCTGTGTTTTCTTTGCAGGGAGAGAGGGATTTGAAGAGATGCAGCTTTCTTAGAGGCAGCTGAAGAGTGGAAGTGTGGAGATTAGGAGAAAGGGCTCCCGGTGAAGCAAAGCTCTGGAGTTTTGGTTGGGAGAAGCTTTTCCTTGATAACAGGCCAGACAGGGTCGGAAAGAGGTGGCTGGAGGAGGAAAAACAGTCTTTGCTTTCCAAAGGAGAAGCTGTGTCTGGAGCAGGCAGATTTGGAGCCTTTGACAAAGGAGTGGAGTCTCCAGAAAGAGAAACTTCAGCTGGGAGACCCAAGGGGGAAGGATGTCCCGGAGGGCAGCGGGAGATGCTCGTGGCCCAGGGCTGTCTGCGGGATGTCAGCACCTGCCCCACAGCCCAGGAGGGGCTCAGACTGGTCCTTGCCAATCCCCTCGAGGGGTCAGCAAGCCCAGGCTTGGGCAGTATGAAAGAAACTGTGTTAGACTCTTCTCAAAATTCTGTGTTCTTCTTAAAGACAGGCGTAAATCGCAGCTGCCAGAGGGTACAGAAAGGGGAAGTGTACCCAGTGGTTCAGTTCCTGCTAAGCTTGTTTGACACTAGAAATGGTAGCCTTAACTCTTCCTGACACACATACATTTGGGGCCTGCCGTGAGAGGCTAAGTTCTGCTGTGGTAAAATTTTCTTCAGGCAAAGCTCCCTGGTTTGCATTTCCACAAATGCTGCCCGTAATGGAACTTGGCACGAGATGAAAATTGCCTGCATGCTTACAAAACGAGCGCTTCCTAGGCACATTGACCCTTTTTTCCTTAAAATAACAAACCCGAAGGAAAGTATTTGGGTTTTAGGCCTTTGGTTTTTTTCCAAATAACGAATGTTGCAGATTTGCAGTGCTAACAGTATGTGATTTAGGACTCAAAGCAATGGCATTTTAGAAGTAAACATGTGCAAGATTATCTCTGTGCGCTTATTTATCCCGTTACTTTGCTATAGAGTTACTTGATTGCTTGCTTTAACTAATTAACTTGTATTATCATTTAGCCTTATGCTCTCTGTGGTGATACTTTCTCTGTGGTAGTTACTCAAGAGACTCTTTAGACTCTTCTGAAATAAATACTTCATGATCCTGTAAAACATCACTTGTTTAAAGGAAGCTGTTTATGTAAACAATAGGCTAATGCATGAAACTCTTGACATGTTAGCATTGAAACCAACTGTCCCCCGAGTGGTTTTGTTCTTACTCTGAGGAAAGCTGAAGCTCGACATCTGGTCTTCTGTGGGCGAGAGAGCTTTTTACAAGTTACGGGACCGCTTGTTCAAATGAAGTTAAAAAATACTTCCTACAGAGAAGGTGACAAAATAAATTACTGAAATAGCTTCTTAAAGAAACTCATGTTTTAGAGATCAGGCATTTTCTGTCTTTGTGCCTTATGGGGAATAAGCTGGTCATTTTAATCTGTGCATTTGGTATAGAAGATCCTTCTCAAAACATGGGCATTTACTAAGGACATGTAGTGATACGGGTAGGGGCTATGGCTTTAAACTGAAAGAGGGCAGGTTTAGTTTCCATATTCAGAAGAGATTCTTCCCTGTGAGAGGGTGAGGAGGCCTTGGCACAGGGTGCCCAGAGAAGCTCTGGCTGCCTCATCCCTCGAAGCATCCAAGGCCAGATCGGACAAGGCTTTGAGCAACCTGATGTAGTGGAAGGTGTCCTGCACATGGCAGGGGGTGGAACAAAATGATCTTTGAAGTCCCTTCCAACCCAAACCACTCAGGGATTCTATGGTTCTGTGAAAAACCACTTGCCTGAAAACTGCTGCAGAGAGGAGCCAGATGAGTGACAGTGATGTGTGAGAACAGGAGTGAGCAAACCCACATCTGCAGTCAAATGCATTTATTTGTGTCAGCTGTCACCACACGTCGCTACTGATGCTGGCTGTAGATTTGAGACTTAGGAGATCAGAATTACATGTTTTTTTGAGGTTTGAATTCTAGTTCTTGAGATTTGTTAATTGTGCAAAGATCTCCGATTCCTTTTGCCCTTCCTTGCCACAGACAAATCCCTCTTTCTGAAAAGTTAAGTGCAAGAAAGTGCCCTGTCAAGTCCAGTGGCAAGTTGTAAGCAGTCCTGCTTATTCATTTTATGTCTGACTTCAGCCGCTTTTGCATGTTTTATAGGTATTGAAGAGCTTTCCTGTATCCCGTACTCTGACTACTCCCAAGTAAAATCTTCTGAAATAATCAGACATTTCTGTGATGATGCTATGGTCAGAGTTTTAGCTGCCTCTCACTCATCCTAAGATGAGTTGCTGTCGATTTTCTTCTACTTACATATATGAATTTGCAACCCATTTTCATAGAAAAAATAGTAGCTCTTTTGATGTAGATACTCCTAAAAGCAGTTTTCCTCTAACAGTCATTTAGTGACACAGATGCTTTGGCAGGCAGGTTTGGCAGGTTTTGACAGAGCACTACAAAAAATCTGCCAAACTTTAAACTCTTGCGGTGTGTCTCCATCTACCTTCTCTCTCCTGTTAGCTCTAGCTACACTTGTACATGAGGAGAGGCTTTGTTGGCAGCACAGAGCCAGGCAGTGCCACTGAGAGAACTGCCTGTGAAGGGAGGAAGGTGAACACACAGATCCAAACAGCTTCCAGTTGCCTTCGGTTACCTCCGCTCACGCAACGCTTTTTTTAACATCACTGCTGGGGTATTTTGGCTGTGTCCTGTATAAATAGCCTCTCTCAGTAACCTGTTCCTCTGCCAGCTTCATGAAGCAGTGAATCCTTGCATGCCTGGTGTGCCATGGTGCTGCTTTTGCAGGCTGGGCTGCCTGAGTGCGGGGTGCTCAGCCACGGGAGGATTCTTGCTGCACTGTGGTTGGTTGTAGGTTTCCTGTCAGCCCTCCTGTAGCTGATAAAACAAGTGCGGTTCAAGCCACTGATGTCCTGTATGACAGCCCGTTCCTTTATTGAGGTGGTACTTAAATGATTCTGAGACTTACTCTTAGAGAAATTAGGATGAAGTTTCGAAAAGGAATGGGGAAGGAAGGGATAAGTGTTCAGTCTGTTGTGGCAGAGACGAATCATTGTCTCGATGTTGGTTTTCATTATTTCCAACTGTGACTTCCACTCCCGGTTGCGCATGCAACTGTCATGTGATAATTTGGCTCTTCTTTATGGCATTCCAGTGCTAGGCCTGACCTGTGTCAGTAAAAGCCTTTCAGTCCAGAAGATTTGGTTGTCAGCACAGGGCACATAGGAGAGTGTCGAGTACCCTGGAAGGGTGGCAGGTGAGGCCCTTGTGCCTCTGTGGGGTTAGGCATCAAGAGATTTGTGTATCTTTTATATGTCTTTTTAATATCTTTTACTGTTCATACATAATCTCCAGGAAATGTCTGAGGCGGTCACCGTGGCATTTCAGCAAAGTCAGTGTATGTGATTAACACTAAGGGAAGAGCTAACCAACACATCTCAGGAGAAGGTGGTGCAAAGTTCTCTATGTCTTGGGCCTGCAAAGACAAATCCTATGCATGGCCAAAACCAGGCTGGTGCCCTCCCAGACGCCCGAGTGCTGGTGAGCACAGGCCAGGGCTGGGGAGCTGGGGCTGCTGTGGGGTCTGCCCAGACCCAACACAGCACTGCTAAGGCTGTGTTCCCTCTCCTCACACAGACCTGAGTGCTGTGTTCCCTGCTCTAGCTGTGCTAACAAGGTGTTTTCAGCTGGTGTATCCACAGCAGCAGGGAGCCACAGAACCTGCCTGAGGAGCTCGTTATAATGACAGTTCCTTAGCTCCTGCTTGGATATACTCTAAAAGGGGAAGACTTCTTTCCAGGAAATACGTTTTCCCCTCTTTGTTGTGGAGTTTCTTCTGAGCTTTCTGTGAATGCTTCATGCCTGTAAACAGAAGTGAAGGCCCTTGAATATAGTTGTAAAATGCCATTGGTTTGTTTTTCGGGAGGGGAATTCTACGTGTAGAGCAGGAGTTTTGAGTTACTTTGACAAAAGACATGAACGGCTCAAACGTAGTAATTGAAAAATTTGTGTTTGCACAGGAACCAAAACAATTTATTGGGTGTGTATGTGGCATCTTGTAGAGCCAGCAACCACCAAATGCAGGAGCCTAGCTGTGCTGTGCAGCATATGTGCCCAGACTTCTGACACCTCCTACTGTTACTGTGGAAACTATAATTTCCAGCACGGCCCTGAAACAGGGGTTTTTTCTCTGCAAAAGGGGACAAGGTCTGCAGATGAGAAAGAAATACTCATGTGCAGTATGGAGCCAGCCAGGGCACTGACTGTGCTGGGTTTGCATGGTTGTGTTTGATGTGGAATTGCATGTTCAAATGGATGTCGATGTGTTTATTGTCATTTTAATGGTAAAAATCCAGGTGGGCGTGTTATGTATGCACTTAGACATATGGACCTAAGGAGACTTGTCCTGAGAAATGGAAACTAGGGAACACAAGGAAAAGGAAAACATCCTTAGAGAGTCAGACACTTTGGAATTGTCAGGTACACAGACAGAAAAAAGTGACAGCGTAGAGGCTCATCAGACTCCCTCCCTGCCCCCAACAGGCCCAGCCTGAATTAAAAACACATACAGCAATCTCCACTCTGAATAACTTCTGCATGGCTATATAATTTCAAAGAGAAATGCTTTCAGGGTGATGATAGGTTTTGTCTACATCTGTAATGTCTCATTTGTCTTTGGATACCCAACAGCCTTCACTTTGTTTATTCAGAGCTAAACAAACATGAAGCTGAATGTACTTTTCAATGATCAATGTAAATCAATGTGAAAAATGGAAATCATTATGAAACATACACACACATATATATTCAGTGAGGTTTGCTAGATTGATTGTTCCTAAACCTAGAGCTTGGCTCCTCCTAACGTGCAGAGAATTCACAAAGAGACAGCCATAGCCCAGGGACAGTGAAGTGTGGTCACTGATGGATAAAATGAAATTCAAGTCTGTTTGCATTTTAATGGATTTTAATCACATGAGAGTTTGGGGGGAAGAAAAAATAGATTTTTTTTTTGGTTTCATCATAGTGTCTGACTGCTTCAGGGCTAACAAAAGTGGTCCCGGGTACTGAGATACCATTTTCAGTCCTTGTGCTCTTGTTAAAAAAGGCTTTTGTGAAGACAAGGGATGTGCACAATCATCATTAGTCACCGAAAGCAGGACAAATTGTGCTGGTCTGTAGATGTGGCAAGGAAAGCAGAGCTTAAAGTTTTTGGCAAACTAAGTAGTGAGGAGGAAATGAACAAGATGCCATGGATGGTTTTTATCACCAGAGATTTACAAAAATAAGCTTGACATCCATTGGGGGTTGGGGGGTAGGGTACCATCCAGCTCTAACCATGTGGAAGCATCTGTCTCTGGCAAACTAAAACTCTTGAGAAAAGGGATTTGTTCCTTGGTCTTCCACTCTTTGGTGCTGCCTCTCATCTGTTTGTCATTCCTGCTGTCTCTGACACAATCTTCATACGTATTTTAAAGGCTCTTGCTTTGTGCTGCTGGCAGGGACCAGCTCTGCCTGGCTCACCACTCCTTCCTGCTGTCCCTGCTGCTGCTGTGTTATTCCTGCTTTGTCAGCTGCTTGTTTCCTCTGGAACTCCATTCCTTGTGCCATAATACTGGGTGAGATTTATCCCTCAACCCCCAGAAATATTTTTTTGTTCACGAACACCATTGCTAAGACAGCTAAGCCAGGTATTTTGTGATAATACTGTCACTAAAAAGGAAAAAAAAATGAGGGAAGGGGAGAGCAGAATATGTATAAAATGCCACGGTATTTTACGAAGGGCAGAAAATAGAGAAGCTCAAGCTTTTTGCCCTGTATTTTCTTTTGTTATGTCACTAAGTGGGATGTTTTTGTCTGTTTATACTCTGATTTCTTGTGTGTCTTGAAATCTCATTGTACTCAGTGGTGGAAAATTGGCTGCTTGAGTAAAGGCATGTTAAGGACAGCTCTCTACAGTAGCTGGAAGGAAATGCTTCTCGAATGTATTGTCCAAGTTGGTTCTAGTTAATAGTCTCTTGGGTATGTGAACTTTCCTTGGCTTCTCCACCCATCTTCTGGCAGCAAACAGAATTCTTAGCATTTCAATTTAAAAATAAAATAATTAAATAAAAATCTGTGCTGCCCTTCCAAATTGTTTCCCAACAGGAGTGAAATGTACTTCAGTAATAACTCATAAAATCACTGCTGTGGGTTGATTATTCCTACAGGGGAGGGGATCCCCACTAAACAGCAACAGAAAGCAAATCTCGTCAAAATATTATAATTACTGCATTTCTATGAAAACCCTCCTCTCCCTTTCCCCCTGGTCTGGTTGGATTTACTGTTATGAGATGCAATTGCTCAGCAGGACTGCTAATTAGATGTTACCAGGCCTGTTTCTGCAAGGTTGTGACCTATAAATTTCTGTTTAGCATTGCTGGAGGACAAACATTTTCTCTCCACTGGTTATTATTTATCCTTGCCGAGTTCATGTGTTCTCCTTCTAGGATTTTGGAGAGGACCCCCTGTGGCTTTACCCGTTGGATAGAAGGGGGGTTGGATTTACCATGGGAGCTTTGTGATGTCAGTTTGGAAAGCATACAGCAGGGAAGACGTCTGGGAACAAGTGCATTGTTCCTTGCGCTTAGGCATTAGATGTAAATATAAATTGAAATAAAATTTAAAATATAAAGTTACAGTATAAAAATCTGGCTGGAAAATACAAATCGGCTAAAAAGCAGTGTAGTGAAGAACAAGAGGTTTGGTCTTCACAAGCTTTATATTTTACAACTTTTGGGGAACAGAGCAGGAGTAAGGAGGAAGAAAGTAAGTCAGTGAGGGCTCAAGGGCAGAGAGCGTTTGGGGTGAGGATGTGGCCTTTATTCGTCATAGCCTCAGCTACTGGAAAGAGAAAGAAACATTAAGTAGAAGGAAAACCCAGCTGAAGAGTACCTGAAATGCTGCACCCTACCTCCAGATCCTTTTAATTAGCCAGCCCATCCTCAAAGGATCCATTAATCATGCTGCTTGGGGTTTGCCAAAAGCACGGGGAACCCGCTCCACCTGTTCAGGTGGTACCTCAGGAGCCTTGAGCTCAGCATGGCAAAAATGTCCAGATCAAACTGGCCTGCCAGAAACGTCCTTCCTCTGACACAGGGTTACCTCAGCACTCGCAATTCTCTGCCTGGCACTGTTTCTTCTTCATGTGTTGCCTCTTTCTTTCACAGCTGGTTTCCCACAACATGGAATCCTAAAGTGGTTGGGGTTGGATGGGATCTTAAAGATCATCCAGTTCCAGCCCTCTGCCGTGGGCAAGGACATCTTCCTGGACTGGGTTGCTCCAAGCCCTGTCCAACCTGGTTTTGGAAACTTCCACGCAGCTTCTCTGGGCAATATCATGCAGAGTAGGCAAGAAGAAAGAAATCACCCACTATAGGCTGAAATTTTGGAACAAAATTAAGCTTGATTTGGCAATCCTGACATTGTGTGGTAATGAGGAGTGCAAAGCACTCTGAGTCAGGAGGCTCCTGAGCCTTTATCCCAGCCTGCAGCTCAGTGTCCTGCTTTGACCATGGTGGTGGTGACCTCCTTATGCTTAACCACAGGGGATTTTTCTCCCCAAGCTGGCTTTCCCTCCCTAAACCAGGTGCAGTAGCTGGGTTAAATTACACAGGGAAGCCAACCTCATATAACCTTTAACTGAAGGTTAAAGGGTAGAGATGATGAAAGAGGTACTACAGGTTATTGCTGTACTGCATTAAATGTGGGATTCAGGTTATTTGCCATAAGACATCTCTTTGCATAAATCTAAATATGGCTCAGGATCCCCATTGCACTTTTAATATATCCAGTCTCCTTCCTCTAAAGTTTTGTGTCTGAACTATAATTAAATGATGAACGAAGTCCAATCTGTTGTACATTAGTGTTGATTTACTGAGATGCATGAGGACTTTTCAGATGTTAGTGAGGAAAATGGAATGAGGAGCGTTCTGGTGCTTTTGCTTTTAAGTAGGTCAGATCAACGAAGTGGTGTGTAATAACCTGGTGGTTCCAGGTTCTTCTGAAGACATTTTGAAGATGCCAGAAGGAAGCAGAACGGGTCTGTTTAACTAGCATGGGGAGTACTGCAGGGCTTCCTGTACATTATATTTGGATCCCTTGAGGAAGTCCCTTACTAAATAATTTGTTTTAAGTGGTTAAAATATGAAAGCTAACTTTAGCCTATATGCCTGAATGACCTGGTTAATATGCAAAAAATGCACATTATTGCAGCAGGTTTTAGTGTCCTGTTAACTCTCTCTTTGACAAGGGAAATAAACTCCCCTCTATGAGATATCAGCAGTGCTCACAACTCCTCTTTCCCCTTTTCCCCAAAGTCTGTCGAGGCAAGAAAGAACCCAAACCCAAAAGAAGCACCTAATTGCTTGTGTGTCTAGCCAGCCATCAAGAAACATTCAGGCTGAAAATAGCTAAAAGCGTACAGCAGCAACCGGCAGTGGTGGCAGTGGTGGCAGGGTGAGCGAGCATTTAAAGCATCATGTGGGGTCTTTGTGGGGGTTTTTTCCTACTATTCTTATTTTTCCTTTATTCTTTCTTGTCATAAACAGCACCACACACAGGGAGGGTTGGTTTGAGATCACCTAGGGTGTGTTTCTGTAGAGGCGGGTTTCAGAAAAGGGGAATTCAGCAACCCTGCCATTGCTCTGGGAAACTAAGTTTATCGTTTAAGTACCTTCAGATGTCCCATCCCTGAATTTTAAGAGATTCCCTCTCCCAGAGCTGACATACTGATGGTAGGGAAATGGAAGCACACACAACAACCATGGAAATTGCCACAGTCCCATTTCTTTGAGGATACAGGGCATGAAAACTGCACCTGACTGAACAGTGTTTACGTTAATCTCTCTGTGGCTCATGAGGTTCCTCACTGGGAGAGTGGAAAACCAGTCTTGGGGCTGTGTCTGATCACTGCCACTCAATAAAAAAGCAGTAGAAAGTTAATAGGTTAGATTGGCAAGATTGGCCTATGCTAGAAAAATTAAAGATCTTGTGAAGAACGTGTGTTACAGTGCCAGGTCAGTGACAATGAAAATACCTGCTTTCTGGAAAGAAAGCCAAAGATGAAAGCTCGTAGAAGAGACAAGCCTGCATGGTGTAGTTCAGGCTGCACTGAAAGACAGTGGGTTGGGTTTTGAGTTGTTCATCTGAAACTTGTTGTGGGCACTATCTCATCACCTGCTCTGTTCCTGTGGCTTCTTCTTGTCTCTGCAGAAATGCTTCCCTGCCTTTGCCATTCCCATACCTTCCTCCTCAACAGGAGAGAGCAGAAGTGTCCTGCTCACTTGAAAGTGGTCTATGACAGATGAATGTCAGCTGGCTGATGCATTCTTGGCAAGGCTGGGTGTAACATGGTCTGTGAGCTTTGGTGTTAGTGCTTTTGCCAAGCTCTGTGCCCTGCTTGTGGCACGCACCTTTAATTTTGACCCCAAGTACACTGGTACATTTTTTTGTGTGTGCACCAAAAAACGTGTGCAGGAACGGAACAGCTTTTGCTTTTAATTTGCTTTGTTGGGGTTTTTTTTGCACAGCTGCCTTGGGCCAAGGTCCTTTTTAAGTTCAGGACATTTTTTCTTTTATCCTCTTCCTGCACTGCTGCAAAAAATAAAGAATGAAGAGGGAAAGGCCCACTCTGGATGCCTGGTGTTGCAGAGGCTGTGAGATGGAGATTAGGGGTTGGTGAGAGTAAGCACTGCAGAGGAGAGAAAAAGGTGAAGGGCACAGAGCTGGATAAGAAAAGGACCGTGCATAAATTAAGAGGAAAAACTGCAGACTTTTTTTTCTCCCACGAATAATTAACTTTTCTGCTATTCTCCATTTTCAGCTTTCTAAACCCCTCACGAAAGCCTCTCCTTGCTTTGGGGAGAAGTGTCACTTGAGAACCTTCTCAGAAGTTGGCAGCTGTGTAATAGGGGCATGTAATCTTTTATAATCCTCTCTACAGGTTTGTAATAACCATTTCTGTTTTGAGATTCCAAAGTGTTTTGTAGGCCAAGTGGGAATTTAACTGTGAGAGAAAAATGTACTTAATATTCAGGAGCAAAGATGAGTGGTCCTGGGCAGGGAACGAGACCTGCATAAGAAGGACGGGAAACCTGCTTAGCATTGAAGGGTCACAGCAATGGCTTCAAGCAACTGCGGGTTGTTTGAAATCTTAGGTATCCTGGGAACCAAATTGTTTTTTTACACGGACAGCAGCTTCTGTTGTGGTGATGTCATGAGATTTACGAGGCTGCACAATGAGCCACTTGTTTGCAGGCGCGCAGCGAGGCTGGGCCAAGCGCGGGGCGCACCTGCACGTTCTGTGAGGTCCCCACCTTGATTGGGTTGTGATTTCTGGTTCCACTTGTTGAGCCACCAAGTGCACGGTGATTGCATGGTTGGAAGTGGCTGGCACTGGTCCATGTGGGAAGGTGCTGATGTCTCCCGACAGGCACATCTTTCACGCTGTGTCCCCTGAACGGGACTGGGTGAGGCCCACAAGGATGGGGACATGGAGAGCAAGGCGCAGCCAAGGGGACTGAGGATCAATTACCCTTTGTAAGTTTAGCTCCTAGCAATAGGCTAGGCAGCAAGTAAGAAGCTTAGAGGAGCTCAGTAGTATTCAAGCTAATTGATGGCTTTAAACTGCTATTAAGAGCTCCCACACCTTTTGCTCAAAGAAGCTGCTCGGTGACAGCAAGCTGGTGCAACTTTCTGCTTTCTAATCAGAATTACCCTGATGCCTTAGGTTTTAACTTTTATAGTTTTCAAATCCGGTGTGTAACTCTGAAGTGCCTTGTAGCCTGTTAGCTGCTGTTCTCTCATGCTAAGATAGACATGACAGAACCTCTCTAGGTTTGCTCTCCAAGGACACCCAGGCTGTCCTGGGCCTGAAAACGTGTAAACCAACATCTTAGAAGGGGGGTGAGCTCGGGGAAATGACACCATTAGCTGAAGTTTTAATTGGCGAATTTATGCTGATATGCAAATGAACCAAACCTATAAAAGTGTGGGGAATTCATGACTTATCATCCCTCTTGGGGTCCATTTTTGGATGTAGCCTTTGGCTTCCAGGGTGCACCTTTGAAGGCCTTTCAAATAAATACCTGCCTTTATTCCCTTATTCCTGTCTAGTCTCTCTTTCTAGGTACCCACTCAAGGCATCAGCCCTGCCAGGCCAGTTTGAGCTTTATGCCTAATTTTTGCCTCTGCAGTTAGCTCCTTAGCTCTCATTTTTTATGACTTTGCAAGAAAGCTTGAGACTGTTGGCACACTCAGCATCTGCTCGCTAAACTAGTCGTAAGATTTTAAGACTTGTGGTTTCTTTTTTGGAACAGCTCCATAATTTTTCCTTTTGAAAATAAAATCTCAGTGAAACTGCTTGCATGGCTGTGGCCTAACTGAATTTGTGCTCTCGAGCTTCTGCAGAGCCCTTGGGTACCAGGGAACACTGAGCCCTTTTAGGAAATACCAGGGGCTGAGGGTGGCAAACGTGTTGGCGCAGGCCTTGGGGAAGGTTTGGGTTTGGAATTGCGCATGTTACGGGGAAGTGAGAAGGGAAGTCTTGACTGATCTCTGCCGTAGTCTCAGGCCTGGTGTGAAAACTCCTGAGCTGTAGATAGGCACAGTGGTGACGCTGCAAGAGCAGGGCAGATGTATTGACTCGGGCCCAAGGGAAGTTGGCAGAGCCAGCTGGGAGCTCAGCTGCGGGAGGGAGGCTGCTGTACCTTGCTCGCTGCTGGCTGACTCTTGTACAAACAAGTCAGATCTCTCCTAGGGGAGGAACTGAAGGGGTGGAAATGATGTCAGTGAGGAGAGGCACTGAGAGCCCATCCTGCTGGGAGATGCCAGGCTTGTTGAACAGTAGCATTCTGTATTTTGTCTCCTGCTGGTTGCAGAGGAGACAGCCCTTGGCTGCTAAGGCATTCGCTCATCTGATGGTTTATTCCTCCCCACGTAAAAATTGCTCCTGACATATTTTCTTAGTGCAGAAAATCCATAGGAAACTTAAGAATCTGGCTGGTAGCTCTGGTCGTGGACAAAACGTTGATGCTCACTCTTTGAGTCTTAAAGGTTAATCTTTCTTCCGTGGTATCGAGGTGAGACTGCTGCTTGTGGGAAATTCCGAGCAGCAAGGTGACCCTTCTCCCACCCCATCACAGATCTCAGCAAAGCTTTCCAGTGGCTGGTGGGGAAAAGCTGTGCCTTCAGCTGTTGGCAGGAGAGACACACAGTCCTCGTTCAGAGGAAGCGGAAATCCTTGAGACCTCACCTGTAAGCTGTGAACAGCAGATACCTTCAGACTTCCCATCCCAAATTTTAAGAGATTCCCTCTCCCAGAGCTGACATACTGATGGTAAGGAAATGGAAGTACACACAACAACCATGTTGTTATCAGTCCAAGACACCATGAAAATTGCCACAGTCCAATTTCTTTGAGGATACAGGGCATGAAAACTGCACCTGACTGAACAGTGTTTACTTTAATCTCTCTGTGGCTCATGAGGTTCCTCACTGGGAGAGTGGAAAACCAGTCTTGAGGCTGTGTCTGATCACTGCCACTCAATGAAAGAGCAGTAGAAAGTTAATAGGTTAGATTGGCAAGATTGGCCTATGCTAGAAAAATTAAAGATCTTGTGAAGAACGTGTGTTACAGTGCCAAATATGTCAGAATCTGAGAAAGTCATGGCACTGGTCATGGCTTCTGCCAGCTTCTAAAATACTGTTTTCACCTACTTAAACCTTTTATGACTTTATTCTGTGAAGAATGGATTTTCCAGGTAATGTTTTGGCTGTAAGCGGTTGGCCTGAGAGCTTCTGAGATCCCTGAAACCTGATGGTTTGACTAAGCTTTCATTACCTCCTACCCAGGATATCAGATTTCCATATAAGAATTTGGCCATCGTTGCATGCAGCTGCTGGAGGAGAGCAACTGGATTCAGCTGAATCCAGGGCTGCTCGTTGCATGTGTAAAGAATGTCACTGAGTGTGACTGTTAAATGTAATGGGAAGAATTCACACTAGATACTTACCTCTGTAATAATATCCTACATAAATGGCATGCCTCTCATCCCAAAGGATCTGCTCACGCTTTCTACACTTAAAATGCGACCTGCTTCACCAGGGATCTGTTGCTGACCATGAAAATGTGGTACCTCGTAGCTGAAATGGAGCTGTGCCACAGATTTAGAGGGGCAAGTGAGCACTGCCGTATCTCACAGTAGCTGTGAGAAGCTTCCTAGAAAACCTGTCATTGGCCACACTGTGCTTTGAAATGAAATGGCAAGATTAATGGTGTCATTCCTAATGCATGCTGGTCCTAATTCTGAGTGCATTGTGATTCAGAGAATTAATCAACCCTGAGAGCATCGTGTTTTCTGTGTAGCATGGTAGTCTCTGCATGGCCACACACAGTGTGTGCTGAATTTTCCTGATACTATGCTATTAGTCATGAGCATTGTGTTTGCTGTGTTGGGGCAGTGTGGTGGTTGTCCATACAAACTTGGAGGAGAAGCGTCCCTTCCTCTTTCAAGTGAATTTGTACATCATGGTAGGTTTCTCTTTGAACAGTTGTTTTTGATAGTGGGTGTCTGCACTGTTCTGATCTCGGTTAAATCAGAAATCGTTGCATGTGGCTGATTTGAGAAATAAGAAATGCAAACAAGAGCTCTGTATATCGGCATGAGAGAAAGTAGAAATTGCCTGGATTGTGCTGTCCCTAGCAGCCCCTTGGTGGCTGACCTCTCTCATCCTCTGCCCTGTGCAAATGTTGAGATTGTCCCTCTTTGCAGCTGGGCCAGGATTGCTCCCACGCCTGTGTCTGCTCTCAGGGCAGCAGCGCTTGAATTCCCTACTACATCCTGCAGATCTTCGTCTGAGCATCAGCAGCTGTCTGAACTAGGTGCACATACACACAGCTGTGTGTCACAGAGCTGCTGTTGCTGTTTATTTTCACTTACATTAGTGACTTCTTTTGCAGAAATCCTGCATTTTTCCAAGCTTTGAGGGAATGGAGCATGTTGCGACACTGTGTATTTCCCTTTCTGCTACGTCTTTCCCTTGAATCCCTTCAGGAGCTTTGAAATGGTGGAAGCTTAGTGAAAGGACTTGTAGTTGATATTTATCTTTGAAGCTTCATGTCAGTGGTAAGGCTTGTTTCAACTTCTGCTCAACTTGCTTGATAAAGGTTGGAACTGATGGTTTTTCAAACTGGACTGTGTGGTCATGTACAGCTGGGTAGGTTGGGGTTCTGACAAGCTCTCAGATGACGGCACTTACCTAAACTGCTTTTCTCTCATCCTGTCTCTATGGCAAGTACATAAAACACTGTGGAAACATTGGCATTGGGCAAGTAGACCTGTTGTCAAAAGGTGTTAGGGCTCCTCCTAATCTCTCTTCAGGGGAAAAAAATTACTCCCAGCATACAAACTTGGCCACTACATTAGTTACTCAGCTGCTTGGCAGCTCCTTGTTGGAAATACTAGGAACAGAATATGGACCCTAATAAAGTCGAGGAAAATTTAGCAAGTACTTCAGTTAGCCCTTGATTTCACCATAGGAATAGTGCAGTTCAGAAAAAGGAGCTCTGAGGCGTGCCAGGGGTGCTCTTGTCATCACTGGGACTGAGAGTTATTTCTGTGTTTTTATTGATGGTAAGTAGAGAGTGCTTTTTGGCAGAGACTGAAGGCATGGATTGGCCTTTAATGTAGTTTTGTTGGCTTGATTTCTGGTAATTCTGTCCTTCTCACTAGCTCTGAGTAGAGGAGATGCCGCTTTTCTGGTTGTAGAAGAGCTGTTGGGGACTAAATGACACTGAAACACCCATTATCTCTTGGAAATAATTTTCTGATTCTGCCCATCGCCTGCCTTTTGGAAAATATTCTCCACTCATGAATGCATTTGGAATTTTAAGGAAAATAATTGTTGCATGTTTGCAGTGGAAGCTTTCAGAAATGTTCCCATCTGATAGCACTGTTGTGCTCCATAAATACTCCTAAACTGCCATCAGTTTTCCTAAGATGTCCTACCCTGTCTGTGGGGATTGGCTTGGCGCTGGCTGCTGCTTTCCGTGTTTCCTCTCCCTGCACCACTCAGCACTTCTGTTGTTGATGTGTGATTATGGCATCACTGTCCCTCTATTTTTCTCCTTCTTTAAAAATAAGCCCTGTACTTCAAGGATAATAAGGTACACGTTGTCATCTGACTGAAAGAAAGGGAGCTTTGTGGATATTTATAACATGCCCAGTGGCATTTCAGAGCCCTGAGGAAAAACAACAGTTTCCAGTCTCCGGCGATGTCGGATGTGGCAGGAGGCAGCGGCAGGGACGTACCAAGAAGGGGATTTTTTCTAAGCTGTTACTTAACTGATATTAGCATTTGAAGGCACATAAGGCCTGACCTTTAATCCTGTGTGTAGACTTGCTGATCTGCTTACTTGAATGCCTCATTGTAGTGCTGCAGAATGAAGGGATTGCATCAGACCTGAGCGAAATCTTCTGTCACCAGAACTTGCCTATTTAGGTGTGTGGCTGCACGAGCCCATCCCACACGGAACATCTGCAGACTCAGAGCTTTCAAATGCACCTCTCTGATCTCTTCTCCAGCTCCTGTCTGAAGTTGCATTCATCAGTGAATGAGTGATCATTCATCTCCAGAGCTCAAGCCTTGCTGTAGGAGCTGACAGAGAGCAGCCCCACAGTTAGACAGGACAGTCCTGACCTGTGGTCTTTCCCAAAAGTTTAAGCGTTCCTAGTTACACATGGACTTCTTGCAATTCACTTCTGTAGCGATTCAAACCATGGTGGTTAATTAGTTTTATGGGGCTTCAGGAAGGGGCCACTGGGTTTTATTACATTCATGTGAAGAGTTGGAGCCAAGAACGTAAAATGAAAACCAAAGACGAAGGGTACCGGAAAGCGGAACAGGGTTTGTGAGGCGACCAAGTCTGTATGTGATACTGTGCAAAGTCCTGAAGAGTCTTCTGTCTGAACTGGTAACATACTTCAGAATAAATTTTGAAGTCACAGCTGTTGTGAGAGGCTCTAAAGATATCAGCCATGCAGGAGGGCGAGCTGAGAAATAATTTAAATAGGTGGGACTGATGCATCAAAGCTGGGCTGAGGTCTTTGTTGCTGTCTGTTTTCCAGGAGCACGCATTCCACGTCCGCGTGGTTTGTGATGTGCGTGCAGCGTCAGCTTGGGGAGAGGACTGAAGTTACGGGATCTGATCCTCTGGAAAACCAGCGTGCTGAAAAGAGCACTTGGTCAGACTTGCAGGGGTGGTGGGGCTGTGCCCCTACGTGCGTTCAGAAGGATCCCAATACAAACAGCAAATGCTGCCACTCTGGTGTTCTCCAGGGGTGACTGACAGCTCGAGACTACGGCACGGCGTGTCACTCTGCCAGCAGCCTGTGCAAAGCTGTTCTGACATAGCCAGCCCACTTGGCAACAGAGCTGTGGCTGGCTCACAGTGCCTGATGACTCAGTTGAGTCCTGGAGTTGTTGTTGCAGTGGAAGACTCTGTTCTGTTCTTCAATTCCTTTGTGCAGCCCATGGATCAGTTGGATGGTATCCTGCCGACGCCTGTAGTTAGAAGAAATTAGAACGCAAAAACCTTCTGGGGCTGGGCAAGTTGTGACTGTAGATTCTGTGTCAGAGCTGATGGTCCAGGAGGGTTTTGTTTTGCCATCAGGAAGTTTACTAGCAGCTCCAAATAAAGTTCACTTGGTTATTGCTCAGCACAGCAGCTGGAGGCACTCTTGCTGCCAGCCCACCCACACAAGCAGGACAGGGCACGCGCGCCTTCATCCTCTTCTCCCCCTGCTGATTTATCGTGTTCTTTCCTTACCCAGGAGACCAGACCCCCAGAGCTCTCATCTCCCTGTTTCTGGTGCACACTCTTACCAGGAGCTCAGGGTTTCATTCTCCTTGCTCCTCTGCTCCCTGTCAGGTTTGTTGGGCTGAAGCAGAGGTAGGGCTCATGTGCTGTTGTTTGGGAAGCCAAGGTCTAAGCAGGAGCAGCAGTGGTTTTATTTTACATCTGGTTTGGTTTTTGTTTGGACACCATGATAAATGTACGTTGCAGTTATGCCAAAAATCTACCTGGAGGGCTCATGTCTGTAAGATGGACTAATACATAACTTGTGGGAGAGTCTGTTGTGCTCCAGGAGTGTGCACAAATGCACTTTTGCTTCACAGAGCTTATGGTGGTTTCTTTTTATTATGCTTACACATAATTAGAGTTTTGGGCAATTTTGAGACACACAGCATTAGTTGTCATTCTCACACACTGAGTTGTGTTGGAGAACTCAGTGTGGAGCCTGACACTGCATCTCAGCTTCTTCCCTGAATTATTTTACCTGAAATTAAGGGCACAAAGGTGCATTTCATTATTCAGAGCAGTAGCAGCTATGCAGCCCTCTCCTTTTTCTTGCTTGAAGGTCGCCTGTTTCAAGCACTTTTCTGAACCATCACAAAAATCCTAACGCAATGTGAGGTTGAACGAGGCACTGAAAGCCACCTTCCAAGTCTGGCTCTAGAAGCCGACACAATCCTTGCAGTGCAGAGGCAAAGCTGCAGGAAGGGAGCGTGAAGGTGTTGCAGCGTTTTGGACAACGAGGTGGCACGTTCAGGGTCTGCAAGGAGAGAAGTGAGTTGGAGGGGTTCCTTAGTCCAGGTTTAAGGCTGGCGTTTGGGCTGGCTCTCCCTGGAAGGTGCTGGGTGATTGAGGATTCGCTGGCCTCTAGTGGTGGCGCTGGGAAGAGGCTACGAGAAGCAGCTGTGTTGTCTCTGTGCGTGTTATTGTGTGTACTAAAAGGCCGGTTATGTTACAAAGCATTTTGGGTTTGAATGCTCAGTTTGTTCCTGAAACAGTTAAAGGAGGTCCTGAACTCCTGTGCGGGAAGTCCCTTGATTTTTGCAGTGTCTGTTAGACCCTTGGGAATTGAGGGATCTACAGTGTCTACATTGAGAATGGATGATTTTTACATTGTTGCAAGCAAATTGTATAGAACTAGAGTGCAAGATAAAAATGAAACTTAATCTTACAAAGCAACTGGAACTTAATATCAAAACTTTATAAAGAGATCAATCACAGAATCCTGGAATGGTTTGTGTTGGAAGGGACCTTGTTGGTAGTGAGAGGCACAATGTCATATGCAGCTCAGTCATGACAGACTTACAGGAAATTGATTTTTAAATAACTTTTAATAGATCAGGACTGGGAACCAAACAAGTTGGGTTATGGTTTGGTTTGGATTTTTTGGGGTTTTTTTCAAGTATGAGTTTCGTTGCTGTAGTGCCTGTGGCTAAATGAAAATTTCATCATCAATTTCATCGAGTAGGTTCCCCACCAAAAGATGATAGTAAGCCCTTCTCAATTAAATGCCCATCCCTTTGAAATTTTCCTTCCCTTCTTCAAGCCTGCCTTACTTGATCCCTGTCTTCCTTCCTATATCTCTCTATCCTTAGTCTCAAATAATCTACTTTATTAAGATTTAGGGTACATTCAGGGCGGTACCCCTTTGAACCATGGTTTTGAAAAGGGAGTGGAAGGAAGATTAGGTTTTCATAAAAGCTCTTGGTCTTTTCAATATATTTCAGCCTTTGACAAAGACATTTATATTGGAATTGCCATTTTTTAAAGTCATGCTATGAGTAAATAAATGTTCATACCACATGGGTGGTTCCCAGGATTCCCATTTTGCCTTTTAAAATGCTGAAACAGGCCCCACTAAGCACGGAGTGCAGTTTGGTTCCCATCTCACTGCAGAACAGCAGAAGCAGAGCAGGTGGTTAATGCCGTGTGCTAACAATGTTACTGTTTTCTGTTCCCAGATGTGAAAGGACCGCCTACCCACAGACTGTCCTGTGGCCAGTCCCCCTACACCGAGATGACAACGTGGGAGAGGAAATACTGCATCCTGACTGAGAGCCAGCTGGTGCTGCTCAACAGGGAGAAGGAGGTGAGACAAGCTCACGTTGGCACCTCAATATTTGCCTTTTGGCTCTTACTGGTGAAGGAGAAGGTAGCTTTCTTCGTCTCCCCTTTATTCCACTCCCAAACCCTTTGAAATATGTGCAAGGGGGGGAAAGGGAATTTAAGAAGAATTTCTTTACTGTGAGAGTGGTGAGACACTAGAACAGGTTTGCCAGGGAGGTTGTGGATGCCCCATCCTTTTAGATGTTCAAGGCCAAGTTGGATACGGCCTCCAGCAACCTGGTCTAGTAGGAAGTGTCCCTGCCCCTGGTAGGAGGTTGGCAGTAGGTGATCTCTAAGGTCCCTTCCAATCCCTTACTATTCAACGAAAAGGGGAGCTAAGCTCTCCTGGGCATGGAAGGCATCATGCACAGTTATAATCCAGCTGGCCCAGATGCTGGCTGCGTGGAAGAGGTGACAGCAGCCCGAGTGCAAACTCCCTCCTGCAGTTCTACAGATTGTGTTTGTCTGCCACTGTGTCTTCCTATGTTATTACTTCTTTTAATGGTAGTAAAAGCCACCACATGTATGTAAACCTGCCTCTTTATGTCAGTGCAGCATAAAGGTAGGGAAAAGGGAAGGCTTTTTATCCATGAGATTTAATCTAATACTACGGTTTCCTATAATTGGAGGTGACCCAAATTTTTGCTTTTTTTCTTGGTTCTCTTGAAGCTTCTGTATAAGGCTGTTACAGACTGAGATTGAGACCTGTTTCTGGTGTAGAAAAAAAATATTAGTCAGCTGTGCTCAGGTTCACTTGTAATGAAATATCCTCTTGCACAGGGAGAGTGGGAGGAAATGGTTTAGGGAAGGGCTTGAGTTATTAGAAGAGATCAGCATTAATTCTGATGTGTAGGAGAGGTGATCAAACACAGGCAAAATGGGAGCGCCATGTAAAGGTGTTCGTTTACTATGTAATTCCTTTTCTAGTCTGACAGGACTGACACCTGAGGAATTAAAGTATATACTGAAGAAACTTGAGATGTGAGAATCCTTTCTAAAACAGTGCTGTACCAGCATAGCTGGACCAAAAGGATGGATCTCATTAAGGAAACGTAATTGAAAACAACACTGGCTTGTATCACAAATAGTTACCTGAAGGTGGTAATCATGCACTTAGGGGTTCTTATTTCTCCTACCACAGACAGTTGAAAGCATTTTGCTGTGAGTAAGATGAGTCTTTTGACTAGATCCTGAGGAGTAAATGTGGGAAGTCCGATATATCACTGGTGTGTTAATTCACTATATGCTATGTTTGAATACACACTGGGTTTTGTCAGAAGCAGAGGAAATTCAGTATCAGGCTATAGAGAGCCTGAGGTTTAAGTGTAGCAATAACCCCAAGAAAGCAAGCAGTAGTGTAAATTCTTGCAGTGTGCTCTCAAAGGAATCCTTCTGCACTGTCACAATGAGAAGTAGCTTGTTTTGGGAAATGCTGCATGCAGATGGGCCAAGCAGACATGCCTTTGGTGCAGGTGTGATTTCACATGCAGATAATGGGATTTGTTTCAGAAGCCTGTAGCTGGAGTCAGATTTGCCATTCTTATTTTCAAGTAATTTGTGACTACTGTGAAGTGAAAGGGAAAAGGGAACTCCTTGAAGAGCCATGAGTGCTCTGTAGGAAAATAAGAGGTTGGTTTAGTCTGGCTTCTGAGTCTGTACACACAGCAGTGTGCAGACAGCCCCTCACAGAAACACACAACACATAGAACTGCCAGGCAGGAGAGAGACACGGGGCTGATACTCTGGATTTACACCTCCTTCTAATTTTACTGAGCTAGGAGTATCCCTTTGCAGCCTTCATGAGAAAGGGGAGGGGTGGCAGCACAGTTAAATTTTTCTTGGCAAGTCATTCAGAGTTGAAAGAGGCTCCATGAAATGTGATCTAGAAACAGGAGTGCACAAAGGCCTAAGGCAGCAGTGGGGAGAGATGCTTGTTAAGAGCATAATGATGGAAAAGTATCTACAAGGGGAATCATAAAAAGCTCCTGGGTGGGACCACTGGGACAGGGAGACTAAGCAAAGACCAGCTGAACAAAGAAGAGGGAGGTTACTTTAAGAAAAAAAAAAAGATTATGTTTAGAAAAAATTATTAAATATAATTAAATTTATTTAATAATATTATAATTAAAATTATTGGAAAGGTGATGCTGGAGGAAGCGTTTTGTTAACTGAAACCAGGCAATAGGCAACAGGAGCAGGAGAGATTCCTGCTCTGAATGTGGTCATTGCTGATAGAGTGAGTGGGTCAAAATTTCTTTGGGCTGCTGGAGGGGATCTTAGGAACAATGTTCAGGACAGAAGGATACCCACCAGTGAGCGGGAGGGTGTGGGGGACAAAGGAAGAGATGGTAACAGCAGAGTACCCTGGCAGCCCAGAGGGAGCACTTGCATCGTCACAAGGCTGACATAACTTGAAAGGTCTAAGTCTGAAACACCTCATTTTATTCTCTGTGCATCTGCTTTGTTACTTCATGGAATAGAAATCCAAGAAGCTTGGCCCGTGTGAATCTGGAAGGGAACAGAAATGTGTGTTTATACTGCTTTGTAAAATCTTTCTGCAAGTTTGTATGTCCGAGTCAGAAAGTGAAAACATACAAAATGTAAATCGGTACATGGAAGAGCTCTCTGTTGTTTCAGGTATAATGCTAAGTTTGGTTTCTTTCAGTTAGTGCTGCTAAAATACAGCATTATGAATTGCAGATTTTTAAGACTGAGGGAACAGTACAGAAATAAGCAGTGTAGTAAAGACAACTCATTTCTCATAGCATCCCACCACTATGGATTTATTGTCAAGGCAGTTTGAATAAAGTATGTACAAGAGAAATTTTGTGCTTTGCGAGAGCAAGAGTAGGTTGAAAATCAGATGCCTTTTGAAGTGCAACTTGATCCAAAAATATCTGTAATTACTTAGACAAAAATAGTCTGGCAATATCACCTTGTGTAGTGTAGAAACACATTAATTACTTGACACCTTGTCAGCTTTATAAAATGAGAATAGGTGAGACTGAAGAATGAAAATTACTAATGAAAGGAAGAGATCAATGCCCAAAAAGTAAGTAGAAAGAAAATGAATCCCTGTAGGAACATGAGAGATGACTTAGCAAGTAAGGAGTCCTGAGTGACAAGAGACGTGCAATTATTACAACATATCCCCATGTGATAATATTTAACAGCATTTTCCAAGACAAGGAGAACAGGTCTAGATTGATGCCCATACAAATCAGGGAGTTTTACTACAAGGAAGAGTTTCCCCCTGTCAGGAAGGTGTAGATGTTTTCATCTGCTCTTTCATCTGAAACCTGTTCCATGGGGTGGGAGGAGCTGTGAGGGTACCGTAGAAGTGTCTGTAAAATCAGAGCCATTTAAAACAGAAAGGGAATGAGTGTTGGTGGAGAGTGGTTCCAGACAGACAACCCCGTGCACAGCACCTCCACTTCGAGGGGTGTGACAAATGGCTGCACCTGGCTCTGGGCTGCTTTTTAGTCAGGCTTTGTCAGCAACTTGGCTGCAGTCCTGCAGAACGTTTCAGTCTTGTGTTTGCTTGGAGATGAAGATGAACAGCACTTTCCACTGTGTTAGACTCTTCCTTTTTTCCTCCCTGCACCCAAACCTCATCTTTCTTCTTGGATTTAGAGGTGGTTTTAATCAAGGGCAAAGGATAGCGAAGACCTGCATTCACTGTGACAAGATGTACTGCTCACTGGTGCCAGAGACAGAGGCCAGCAGCAGGACACCTGGGGTGTGTTTTCCTACCCTTCCGTGTTCTGGGACTGACACCAGTAGTGGTATGACAGTGGTGATCCCAAATGAAAACAGCAGGAGCAAACACTGTTGTGTGGGGCCCTAGGGGAAGCTCTTCCCAGATCCCACTGCCCTCCTCAAAGGACTTGTCACGTTGGGGTCTTACATGTTTCACCTGTAAAGTAGAGTTTGTCAAAGATGAACCCAGCCATAAGATAAGATTTGTCTTAATTCCCAAGTAAATTCAATTATTTAATCTCCAGAAGTCCAGAGAAACGTTTGCTGTCAACATTTTTAAAGTGGATTTCCATGTAAAAATTTTAACTAGCTTCTAACTTTCTGGAGGAAGGTAAAAATTAAAATGAATTATTTAACTGTTTTTCTGACATGACTCCAAACTTTCTGACTATTAGATCAGAAGAGTCTGCAAATTCTCAAGTTTATGTCTTGAACTACTCTTTCCAATCTTGAAAAGTCTTATCTGCAATGAAGAAACTTTTTTCACCTGCATTTTTTTTAAAGAGACTATCTTAGTTTGCCTTTAAGAGGCATCAAATGCTTGAAAGCTCTTACTCCTATTTCTTCTGAAATCCCCTCATCATCAAACTATCTATCCCACATACAGACTTTTTATACTTAAAAAGTATGTTCAGTGGCAGGTGAGCTGGGATGCTGTTCAAGGATTTAAAGTCTGAGCTCTGAACCCATCCTCAATGAATTATGAAATTTGTCATGGAAATGTGACCTATGATGAAAATTGTTAAGATTGCTGAAATGATCAGCATTTGGACTGTCCCTCTGTCTCTTTATCACAGAGTTAACACTGCACAGTTCCCAGCCCTGAACCAGCAGCTTTGGCGTGTCAGCTCAGGGTCAGAGAATTCCCAGTTTGGTGAGGTCTCAGCAGAGCAAAGAAGAGGATAACAAAGCTGGATGGGGAAAAAAAAAGAGCTGAAAGACTGAGTCCCCATTAGAGCCCTGACTCTGCAAGACTGTGTCATTCTCTTTGATCTTTTGCTGAACTGCCTGCTGCAGTGGTGGGGCTACAGGAGTGTTGGGGATGTCTGCCTTGGCCTTCCCATGGTATTTATTTGTGCTCTCGCTTGTGTTTTGGTGCCTCCCCATCCATGAATCCATTTGCCCAACCACAGAGGACTTTATACAAATGCTTAAAACGTGCCCAGTCCCAAAAGATGCAGAGGAGATCTTTTTGAGTGACTTTGCTGCTTTAATGTTGTCAATTCAACTGGGGGATATTGTCTATTCTCTGGTCAAGCTATGTAGCTTTAAAATGTTGGAAGGTTCGTGGGAGCCCTGCCCAGCCGCAGGTTCCAGGCGTGGTAACAGCCACCAACAGCACGTGTGGTGGCCACCAAGAGAACGCGGGGTGGCCAGTAGCGGGCGGTGCGATTGCCTGCGTGGCTGCAGGCGCCGCAGTTTCTGGCTTGCAGCGACCACAGATCCAGTGGTTCCCCAAAACTGATTTCAGTTGTTACCTGACCGTGCCCAGAGCTGCTAAAGCACAGCCATGAGCGCGATGCTCAGGGGTCTGGCTCTCTGCAGCCTGGGGCCGCCTGTACAGCGCCTTCGTCCACTGGGTAGCTGCCTCAGTTTTGTTTCTGCAAAGTTTTGCGTGTAGCATCTGAGCAGCTGCCTCTGCCTGGCTTTGCCAGCGTGGGAGTAGCCACGGGTCTGGCACTGGGAAGCAGTTTGGAGAGGCAGGATAGTTAGTCGTGGGAGGGCTTTGTTAGTCGGGGGTGGGCCGGGTTGTTGGCTTGGCCCCTGTGGAGCAGAGGCTGCTGCCCCCTGCTCGTGGCCAGCGCTGTGCCGAGTGCTCTCCTCTCCCGGGGAGCCTCCGGAATTCGGTGTTAAGGCCACAAATACCAAACTGTGCCCGAGATTTATCAGCAGGTGAGTGGCAGATGAAGTCCCCTATGAAGGTGGGGCATTACCGGCGCGGCCTGCTGGCGAGCTAACAGCTGTGGGCATGGTTTTTCCGCAGGTGCCTGCAGAAGGCGTCCCGGAGCCGCAGGATGCCTCCCGCGGGCGCTGCCTGCGCCGCACCGTCAGCGTCCCCTCCGAGGGCCAGTTCCCCGAGTACCCGGCAGAGGGGGCCGCCCAGCTAGGTAAGAGACACCGCGGCCACGGCAAACACCAGTGGAGCAGCTGAGCTCCGAGCTCCCAGACGCGGCAGCACCCTGCCCGAGCAGCCCGGCCAGCCGGGTACCACCGCAGGGTGTGGAGGTCGTGTGTAAATGCCTCCAGCGAAGTGACTGCCCAGCACCAGGGTTTATCCAAACACCAGTGAGAGGGTTACGGGATACTGGAGGAGCGTGGCTGTCACTGCACACGGGGGGCTTGGTAGCTGTGTTTTTAAACTCACCAGGCAGCCCCGGGATTTCCAGGTGAGAGCTGCTGGATGCGGGTCAGTAGGAATGCAGCTCTTGCAGATGGCCCAAAGTGGTTCCCGCTGGTTTAGAACTGTTAGGTGGTTATGTTTTACCTCACCTCTGGAATTTCCTTTGCTTCATGTTTTCACAACAGGCACCGAATAACAGGTTTTTCTCTAACGCGCCTCATGCCGGTTCAGGGTGCAGTTCCTAAAAGAAGCAGCCATCTGCCTGCTGCTGGCTATAATTATGCATGTTGAAATTTAGACAAAGCAAAAGAAAAGATAGGTATTAAAAATGACAGACAAAGGCTGTGGTGCAGTGGTTTCCCAAGTCCACGTTTGGCCTAGTTCCCTCTCTTTTCCACCCCACCTGTGGTTGCATAAAGAGCATCATTCCAGCTCTTTCCAGAAAAGAAGGAAGAGGTCGCAACCACACACAAGCGAGCTCTTCTTTCTCTTCCCAGCCTGTGCAAGAAGCTTTCCTTGGCATAGGGTGGTGAGACTTAGGAGCAATTCTTCCCTGGTTCATCTGTGAAAAATGTCAGGCCTGGGAGTGTGAGCTATGAGGAAAAAAAATGCATCTGTAAGTAGTAAAGCAGCCTTGATAACAGCTATCAAAGGTAAAGAGCAGATAAGGTATTTTTCATTTCACAGCCTCAGGTGGTTTTTTTTAACTAAGAATTTTATTCTGGGAGTATATTGCACACAAGTAAGGAAAATCCCACTCTTGTAGATAGTTTATGAGCACATTACAACTGTATTGCTTATTTATTTGTACTTGTCAATAGCACTATTTAACTCTTCCTTATCTGAAGAAGGCAGATAAGGTTATTTTTTCTATTTCTTAGATTCCTGGATTGGAAGTCTGAAAATAAACAGGGCAAAGTTGGGCATTTAGAGGGAAAACTGAAAAAAACTGAAAAAAAAAAAAAAGATTAACAACGTGGAAAGAACCCTGACTGGATTTGGTTTTGGCATTTCAAATGCCCCTCTAAATGATCACCTTGTTTTGCCATATGAATAAATGTTCATTCCTGTTTGGAACTAAAACCAGTATTAATCATGTGTACATGGTGTTGTAGGCGAAGTACTTACTCCAGGTATATGGCTAGTGGGGTGAATGAAGAATGGTATTGCAGCCAGTCTGCACTAGGCAATGAATATTATTTGTAGATTCACAAGCTAGAAAGACCTTTAAAAGTCTAAGATTTAAATGCCTTCTTCTTCTATACCATGTGCAAAAAATGTGTAGATTTTCTAGACTTCACTGAGCATCTCAATAGCCGGAAATCCCAGTGTTATGTTTTTAAATGGAACCTTGTTACATTCTTGATTTTTCTTGTGGGCCAGAGATAATGGATGACTCTGCTGCTTGGTATCTGCCTTGCTGTGTATTTTGCTTCAGTTTTAGATGCAAGTGGCATCTCGTAGTGTGTTATTTGATATATGCCTGACAAGAATATATTAAAAGTACAAGATATCTACATGGTCTTCTCTGTGCGAGAGCTGCAGCTGTAGTGAATACAAATGTCACAAAGTGTGTAGCCAAAGTAACGGGGCATGCAGTGAGAAGGGAAAAATTGAGCAATGCCCTTTCTGTGAGTATGGATGAGAGTGAGGGGGAGGGAAGGTTAAATATAATCTTGGGTTGCAATGCCCTAGGTAGTTCCCTTGTTTTCACATCCTGGTTAAGAATTACTCTTGTCATGATTACAGAATTCCTGCTAATGAAAAAAGTGAGTTGATAGCAAGCAGTGGGAATAGCTTTGTGTCAAGACGCTGAGCCAGAGGACACATTAGTGAAGGGAACCACTGCACATCTTTATACAGAGAAAGAGACAGATGGTGGCAGCCAGGACATATCACAAGCAGTGCAGATAACAACTGCACTAAAATAGCTTTGGAATGGACACCAAAAGCTGAAAGGCACAGCAGAGGCAGCCACAGTATCTGGTAGAGAAATTGCTATGCAGAGCTGATAAGAATATCTAGCTTGTCCCAGGGAAGCATGTGGATAACATGGCAACTGCAGGTGTTGCATCTGACAGTGATATTTGAAAATACTCCTTGCAGAAGAGCTCCTTAGGAATGGCTCTAGAGCAGAGGTGGAGGCATAGCAATGGCATTTGCCCTTTTCCCTGAGTAAGGTTGCCGTACCTCCCTTGTGATTTACCAATTAATAGATTTATTTATTAAAAATAAAGGAGGGGGGATAAGGTGATGGGGCTCTTTTTCATTTGTAGCAATAAATTTATAACTTAGTTGTATGAGAATCTTTCTGTTAGTGGAGCAAATGGAACAGTGCGTGTTCTTCAAGGGCTTTGCATAATCAGCAGTAATACCCATTCTGCAGATTTCTGTGGCATTCTTTACAGAATTATGCACACATCCGTGTAGCACCATTCCTAGGAAGTGTGTGGGAGAGAAACTACCCACGTTACATCTGAGAAATTGAAGCAAGAGATGTGTAACTCCCCAGAGTTCAGCATTAAGTCAAGTGTGCTTCACCCGAGGGCTGCTGAAGTAGTTCTCGCCGTCTCTTTCATTTTTCACCCTTGCTGCAGGGTTGGCTCAGCTGTTTGGGAGGCAGCTGCTCACCACCATGGTTACAGTCCCGTGTACTAAGATAGACACCAATTTCCACATACTTCAGTACAGTAAGCCGTAATTTGTGATGGTTCAGCAGCTGCCAGCAGAGCAGCTGAGCCATCCCTTCTGTGCAGGCAGAAACCACTGTGGTCACCCTCAAACGAGGGCTGGAGGGGTGGACACAGGGAAAAAAACACAAGATAGAAAGTGACTTGTTTAAACACTGAAAACTAATAAGATCATTTAAAAACTGTAACTCCAGAGGCACTGCTAGTTTAGGAGCTTGCCCTCTGCTTGCAGGCAGTTGCTAATGTTGGGATTCTTAATTCCTGTCTGGAAGATACACTGTACACTGAGTTGTGTCAGCAAGCCATCCGTTAAATATGTGCCATAAAATTTCCTTGGTGCATAATCCCTGTCATTGTAGTAATACCTCTGTGAGTGAACAGGCACACTCTAAATATGTCATTTACTTGCTAGGATTTCATCTTGGCAGCACCTACTCAGAGGAGCCTCCGTTGAAGAAAGCTAAAAATGTAGCTGTAATTTCTCCCTAACTCCAGCTTGACAGCCTCTAACCTTCTTCCAAGTGTTATTTGCAATGGGCCAATTCTGGTACAAAGTGTGGTGCAGGCCCTGGAGAACAGCACCTGAATGTCACAGGAAGAGGAACTCAAGCTGCTCCATCTCCGTTTTGCCTCCATTTCTGCTTCAGATCCTGCTCTTTTCCTAACAGGTGTAGTTTTTCCTGTTAGGGAGATTACATCCTTTTAAAGGATCGTTGTTTATGATAGTGTGTTGGAATTAGCCATTCATACAGCAAAAGCATGATTCAGATCTCGACCATTCATGCTGTTTTGACAGGCTAGTAGCAGTTACCACTTCCTTTCCCAAAATAATCGTCTTCTCTCTTGCTCTGCTTCCTTCTCACCACCTGCTCACTCTAAATGAGAGTTGTTAAGGAGAATACACTGCAAGAGTTTGGATTTTGGCAGCTTTTTGGCATTAATAAGAGATTTTTTTGCCTGCATATGTGAAAATATCAGGAGGAATTGAAAGTGAGGAAAGGCTTTGGGGTTTGGTCTTTGTTGCTGTTGGTTTTTTAAATTGTTAGGAAGGAGCATCATCATCAGGGAGAGTTTTTGGGATTCTCTGATGCTTAGAAAGGCTAGTGGTGATGCAAAGAAATTTTCTTTTTATACTTCGAGGTAAAATCATCCAAGAAGAAAAAGAAGACTGTTTCAGTTGTTGAAACAAGTTAACCTTGCTTTTTCTCAATCTGAATATGCATCTCTTGAAAAAAAGGTTGCTGAAAGCAGGTCAGAGGTAAAGATGCTCCTTGCAAATTTTAGTTTTGTCCTCACCCTGAGTCACTAGCATTGAGAATGAAGCACTGATCTATTTTGATGCCAGGCCCAAACTGCATTGCTAGCAGGTGAGCAGTTACCTGGGCAGAAACCCTGCCTCTGTACTCTTCTAAAAATCCAGAGGCTTTGGAAATGCAGTGAGCAACAGAAGACGAGCTAAGCAACATCTGGTTTCATTGCTGCCTGGTGTGTATCTCTTAGAACAGTTCCTGCAAGTCTCTGCTGAGCCCTCCTGCCTGGGGAGGATTGCTCCAATACCCAGCCTGTGCTCTTTCTTCAGGTAAAAACCTGGCAGGAGAGAACAGACAAGAGCTAAAAAGATTTCTGGGGTGATTTTAATAACTGCTGGTTTTAAGACTAAGTTGTTTACAGCTAAAACTATCAAAGCTGAGCCTTGCTTTCTGTATATTCCAGCTGGAATGAGTATTTGTGATGAAAGAAAAAACAGATTTACACTGCGCTCACCACATAATTATGATCCTTGTACACTAAGAGCTAGGATAAATACCTGGAAAGTGTTAGTAGTTTTAGAGGTGGGGAGAGTGAAGACTGTTTTGGAAGAAAAGGGATTGTTTGTGACCTGCTCAATGGAAGAATCTGCAATGCACCAGTTTTTACATTCAGTAAAGATTTTTATGTTCAGCAAAGATTTATTTAGGAGATATGCAGGGATTTGATATCACAGAAGTCCTGTAACTCCTAAGAAAACTGTGTGCTGACAAGAGGGCTGTCCTTCACCTTCCACCACTCAACTTGGCCTGCAAAGAGTATCTGTTAGAAAGTAGGGATGAAAAACTGCACTTCACAGCTCCCTGTATCTCATCTCTAGGGACTTATGACATGTTTTGATGCAGTAATTTTCCCAGTAGCACCGTCAGCTTTGTCACCATGCTGCCATGTGCAAAATATCCGTCTACTGCCAGCTGTTATGCGTGGCAGGGATACAAAGCAGGGCTTGGGTTTGGCCCTCAGACGAGGGGTGTGTTTGGCAGTATCTCTGGCAGGGAGATGGATTCTGATGTGCTGACTTGACATGTTTGCAGCTCTCTGGGTTTGCCCGAGCTGGGCTTGCACGAGCGTGTTTGTGTGTACCTGTGGGAGATTCCCATCCTCCTCTCTGCAGGCCCAGGAGCCTGAAGGAGCAGATGCCTTACTGCCAGGTCCCTTTGTCACGTCATTTAGCGAGCCCCAGTGAGTGGCTGGGGATTTTTGTTTTGTTTTTGACCTGTGCTTTGTACCGCAAACCTCGACTGCAGCGCCCCAGCAGCTGCAAGGTGATGCTGGGCTGGGATGGGGACGGGGAGCGCGGTTCTGCACCCGTGGGATGTGACACCGCGTGGTGTCTCCTCAGGCCGCAGCTGGGCCCGTGCATTTTGGGCCCCGTGGCTCCATTGTCTGCTTCCCTTCAGCCCAGACCTGCCAAAACCCATGCGTGGGAGCCTTTAGTGAGCTGGGATATGAAGCCTTTGGCTCCTGTAATTACACGAACAAGGGTTTGCTGACAACTACAACCTTTGCCTGCTTCACTGTCTGGTGCCTTGGGTCATGATCTCTTAGTGCTGTGACTTGGGTATGATTAGTAGGGAGTGTAACTGCGCCAAGATCAATTGAAATTCTGAAACTTTTAAGTCTTTAGATGATGTTGTTTACCTATCATGTTCTATCCCGAAATGCAAATGCATACAAAACATAAGTTACCTTTTAAAAAACCTCCTGTGAAATTCAGCTGCTCTTGGACATCTTTACAGGCTACTCAGGGAAACATCTACTGTGTGAAAAATGTCCTGCTATCTTTTGCATCCACAAAAGAGGTTATGAAACTTTGGGAAAAGCGCTGAAGTAATCTGAAATTTGGACAATGTACAGTGCAATTTGCCTGCCTTGGAAGGATGAAGAGTTTAGACAACTCCGCTTGAAATTAAAGCTGACTCCAGGGAGGCTGGATGTAACAAACAGGATGCCTGGATCTCAGTGACATTCCCCTGGGCAATTGGAGTTATTTGTATACAGAAAATTGCCAAGCTGCTATCTTTCTTCTTCTGTAACGCAAGCGAAGCCAAAGGGTTTTGGTTTGTTCTGAATGCTGCTGAAACTTTATTCCCTTGCACAAAGATCATCTGTGCTGAAGGCCGAGTTTCATCATGAGGCAAATTTTATCTGTTTAGATCTTAAACCTTTTTAGGGCAGAGGTAAGGGGTAAGAACACATAATCTCGGCTTTCTAATATTGACACATAATCCACTAGGGCTTTTTTTTTTCCCTTGGAAATGTATATTGCATCCCTGCCCACTGCTTCCAGAGCACACACAAAAAAATCACTTTAGTGATTTTTAAATTTTATGTTGTGAGCATGAAGAACACTTTGTAAGGAGAGCATGTTGTGCAATATAGTCATTTCTAAGAACTGGTGGCTCTTGGGCCATCTGGGGCAGATTTGTTACCTGTGTCCTAACCAAACCTTGGTTTATTACGAAGGACACTATGATTTTCATTTGTTTTCTCAAGAACAGCAATAAAAAATTATTTATGAAATTCTTTAGAGAAATCTACCTTAAATTATACATGAACTCACTGTGGATTCTTCGGTTTTGTAGCTTCTCTTTTCTAGTTGTTTATCTTGTGGCAAAAAGTAATTACACTTCACCCAACCATGTATACTTACTTTTTTTCCATCAGTAACAACTGGCTTAACACTTAGTGGAAAATTAGCCTTCCTTCCTATTGCCTGAATTTCCTTGTCTTGCCTAGAGTTAATTTGAACTGTTGAGCTAAACTTAAAAATACAGATCTGGCTCAGAGTTTGGTATTAGTTTACAGAATTAGCTGTTGATCAGTTTATTGCTTTAGCATAAATTGATACTCAATAATGTAAATATTTATGAGATTGGATTAGGTGCATCTAGTTTGAAGTCTAGTCTCTGAAGCACAGAGCTCTCCCTACTGTGCAGGGATGTGCTCGTTCCTGTCCCCCTGCTTTCCCACCCTCCTTGGTGCTGCTTCTGTCGCTTGCCAGGGGAATCGATTCGGCATCACGCAGCGAAGTCATGCTCACATACTTGTTGTGTTGATGGGTTGGCTTTGAGTCTGACCTGGGAGATGTTCCAAATTACCCCCAGCAGCAGCCTGGAATTAGAGCAGCTTGGGTGTAATAGGAAGCTGCTCTCTGTGCTGGCTTTGATGGAGCCAGTGCTCTTACAGGAGGAGTGGAGCCATGGCCCAAGCACGCACTGGGGATTTTACTGCCCTGCCACCCTTTGTCAGTGATCCCTCTTTGGTGGCACAAGGAGAGGAAAGAATTAGAACTGTGATTTTTATCTGCAGAGTGGACAAAAACGTTTCAGTAGCTCAGCAGAGAGATAATTTACTTACAGAAAAAAATAATAAAGCCACAGAGGGAAACTGGGCTATTGAACTCCACTGGAGTTGATCAGGAGCTCTTCTACCAGGCACCTCTGTGCTGCAAGCTAATCCCGGATTCCCAAAGCAGCCTCGGAGCTGCAGGGGACTCTCCGTGCTAGCAGTGATTAGTGCCCATTGAGATGCAATCGGTGTCCAGTAAAGTGCTTTTGATACAGACTAGTAACTCTTGATGCATGTTTGAGGCTGCTTGATCTCATGCATCACCCAGAGAGGAACTGAATTGTTTTTCTGCTTTATTTTTTCACCTCAGTTGAAACTGCAAATAATTCCTTGACCTGTCAGTGAGCTGGATGCAATTTAGGTGAGGATCTGACCATTGAAAACTCCAGTCATGTCACATGTTCCTCCTCACCGTGGTCTTTTCCCACTGTTCTGTGGCATGTACAAGCTGAAGCAGTAGCAGAAAAGTCCTGTGATTTGAACCAAAGTCACGTAATATTATCAGGGGTTTCTAATAATTTTTATTCAATGTCACAGTCTTTTGGAAACAGCTTTTATCCCTAGACTTTGCAAATTGCATTTCAAGTTTCTGAATCTGGGTAGACTTCTAGAATAATTCCAAGTACTTGTATAATATAATCTGCCTTTCCCCCATCTAATTTATTTATTTAATATTGTCCCATTCACTCTTTCTGCCTAAGTCTTCAGCAGATGTCTTTGCTTGAGTCAGACAGATTCTTCAGCATTTCAGAAATCTTTTTTTGAGGTCCATGCAGCAAGTTGTAGGATTGGCAAAAATAGATACCAAGACTGAACCTTCCTGCATCACTAAAAATGGCTTCTTTGGGAGAAAGAGGCAGATTATGGCCAAATTTCAGAGCTGAATCTAAAGTTTTAACCCTTCTGTTTGAACCTGATTTTAAAACGGAGGATTCCTAAATGATAGAAAAGGCAGAACATGGAAACAAATCCAGACAAATTATGAGTAAGTAAATAAATAAATAAAATAATAAAAAAGAAAGGAAGCAAAAAGCCAGGATTTTCCCATAAAAGCACGATAACCCTTTGAAGAGACGTACAGGCTAACTTTCATGCCCCAGTCCTCAATTTTCCCATCTTTTCTCTCGTGCCCTGTGGTACTCGTGTGAATGACTCGTGTGTGTTGCTCCACCCTCCGGAGAGATGCTTTTCTGTGGTGCCGCGGATGCCGCTGGTGCAGAGCTCTGGAATGAAGAGCGCTGTGTAATTACCAGAGCATTCATGGCTCTCTGCCGCGCAGGGGCGGGCAGGGAGACGAGATCATGGTCGCTTATAAGCTCTTGCTGCTCTTCTGCAGAGTCTGGCTCCACCGTGATCCCAAGTTTTCCCTACTGCTTCCAGTGGCTGGGCATTTCCAAGCAGCAGGTCAAACCTATGTGTCCTTTAGAGAGACTGTACATTTTGTTATGCTGCTGTCAGTGACAGATTTTTGGGGGAGAATGCCTCTTTTTTTTGAGCTTCTCTTCTGTTCCAGTGCTACTGCTGGTGCAGGATCCCTGGGTGTAGTTTAGTGATTGGCTTTAGAGGACAAGGGAGCAGTAGCAATTTTCTGTTATTTATTTTGCAGTCAGTATTGCTTGAGCACACGTTCAGTAAGTTTCTTTCCCAAGGGCTAGGCTTGCTTTTCCCACAGATTTTCCACGTGAGCCTTGCCAGGAGGTAGGGTGACCAAAGCTATTGTTTCTTCCAGTGGAAACGCTGAGGGTGTGGGAAATTGTTACCTGAGAGAATGTGCAGGTCGTCTTGAGTAACCCTGCAAGAAAAAAGGCAGTGGAAAACGGGGCTGAATCAGAGAATATTGTATTGCAATCAAATGGCAAAATTAGAGAAAAATAGGGGAAAAAACTGAGGAAAACTAAAAATAAACAAAACACTCGACAACAGCAAAAGTTAGGAGGGAGCTTGCAGCCCCTCAGCTCTTGGCGAGCCATTTTAGCCTGTTTAGCAACAGGCTGAACAACTTCACATTCTTCTTGTGTGTGTTTGTGTGCTCTGGTCCCCCTGGCTGGCAGGTGGGACCTGCTGGGGGGCAAACCACGGGCTTTTAAACTGATGCAGTGTGACACATTCTGCTGTCACGGGTGGTACCGCGTGTAAAGGACAGTGTGATGGCAGCAGCAACCAAACTGTGTGGGGTTTGGCTTCTGTGCCTTAAAGAGCTACAAATACATTAAAATGCCATGCCTGGAAGTTCAGCTCTCGGCACTTCTAAAATAAAAAAAGAACAGAGCTCAGGAAAAGGCAATTGGTATCAGACTTCACCATTTCACTCTCAAAGCCACAGATCTTCGAATTTAAAGACAAAAATAAAAGGCAGTGCAGAAAACAAAGAGGGGGGAGGGAAGTTCATTGTTTAAGTGGCTCTTGGGGCTTTTTTGGTGCTTTGTGTTTTCTAAGCTGTAGCAGCATTTGAAGTGGGGAAACATCTTCAAAGGAAGTGCAGTTTTTCAGACACATTCAGATGTAGTTCGTGGTCCAGCACATGAAGTGTTTTCATCTAAACTGGCTTCTCGCACTCTGGGCAGTGTACGCAGTGATATCACTCTCTGAAGTTTCCCTGCAGCTGATTTTAGACTCGGAGTCAGCTGCTCGAAATCCCTGAGTTTTCTCGGCATCAGGCGGCTTTTCACAGGAGCGTCTCCTCCTGCCCACACCCCTTCCACCCCACCCCGGTGCTTGCGCTGCCTCCCGGCTGCCCGCAGTGCCTGGCACGGGGAGCATGGAGCGGGTGCCCCGGCCGGGTGGGCTTCGGGGCGCACCCCCGGCTCCCGGGGGGCGGCTCTGGCTCGGCCCGAGCCCGGGAGCTGAATAGCGAGGCTGGCGCTGGCCGCTCTGGCTTTTCTGCATTCCTGCCCAGCTGGGGCAGGGAGCCGGCGCGGGAGGGGAGAGCTGCGCTCGCTGCCTTCCCGCTCGGCATCCTGGCGAGACCATGGTGGAGCTGCTGGGATTGACACAGAATGCAGCGCTCAGGTGAGACGGAGCCCTCCTGGCACGGCCGCGCGGCAGTAGAGGACGACATTGCTGCGGGGATTCTGGCGAGGCAGGCTCGGCTCCCAGGCACAGAGGTGTTTTGCTGGAGGTTTAAAATGACCTGACTCAAAGCAACTAGGAACTTGCAGGGGGTTTAGCCATGTTGCATGTGTATATAAACTCTTTTATGCATTATTTCACCTCTGTGCGCAGGTTTCTTAAGAGATGTTTACATTGGTACTTTTCTGCTCGCTGCTGCAGAAATTAAATGTTAGTATTAGAACAACATGTAGATGCAAAGATGAAGAACAGGGTTTTGTAAACAGCTTTCAGAGCTAAAAATCTGCTTTATTGCCACTTAAATCATGAGGTTTATTTTTCTGCCTCTCACTGAAAGCCTTTAGCTAAGTCAGTGCATTTTCAAATGACATTGGATTTCTAGATAAGGCCAGACATCATCATTCAAGGGCACACTGCGAGAATATTTGTCAGTGTTTACTTGTGGCTGGCATTGTGTGATGTTTCCAGCATAGGAAGGATGTTGCCAACCTTGCTTCCTGTCCTCCAGAAAGTGATGGTAAATCACAGCAGTTCAGGGAATCCTACAGGTTACACATAAAAACCAAGAAGCTTTGGGTTCCTTTCAATATAAAGGGCACTGCCTTAGCAATGCCACTTGCTTTTCCAGCAGCTTTTGCCCTAAAATGCAACCTAGAAAGCATTTAAGTTTCCTGCCTTTTGATATGGTTGAACATTTTTCAGGAGGTACAAAACCAATAAATGTTGTCTAAGGAACCGGGGAATGGAATCTCGTGAGTCAAATGTTTTCTACCTCGGAAACCTCCTTCAATAGGTGCTGATTATGACGTCCTCCTTAGTCATTTTCCTCCTCATCCGTAGACAGGGTGAATACTAATTTACTAACTTGGAGAGACTGTTTTTGTTAGCCTGAACCAATGGGCTTGTTCTGCAGCTGCTTTTGAATTACATGATCACAAAATGAAATCCTTCTGCCTTAGCTTTTTTCAGACAAACACGAGTTTCTTTGAAAAACAAGCAAACTTTTGGCAAACTGCTCTGAAAAGTTCAAGGCAGCACAATGCCCATCCCTTCCAAATTTCATTTAGGTGATTCTGGGGTAGTTGCCACGAGGTTGCCTTTAGAATTTCCTGTCTCTTTTTGGGGCTCTTTCATATGATTAACATGTTAATAGGGTAGTGAATTAAGAGTACAATACCAGGGAGTTGTGGAAGGCAGACGTGAGCAGCAACTTACATTCCTGCAGATTGTTCATGTTGTGCCCAGCTTTATATGATACTCTGTGGGTGCTCTCACTCTTTCTCTCTTTAAAATCTCTGGGGAGGGGGGAAAAAGTGGAATTGCAATGAATACTGGAGGTGACTTGTGTCAGAAAGATCTGTCATGGCTCTTTAAAGCTCATGGGAACAAATCAGCTTCATTTGTGCATAAGCAGGAGGAAGGGACATTCTGCTGCACTGAGCCTTAGCCTGCCCCTTGCTGTTTCCTGATAGCTGGGAGTCAGTGTAACGTGTAATGTTGGAAGTCAGAGAATTTGGGAATGCAGCAAATTGCAGGGTGTGGATGGCATTTGTAAATGGCTCGTTGGCATCAAGAGACAGGTTCATTTTCCAGCCCATAGAGGAACGTACCTTGTCCAAGCTTTAATTCCCCACAAAGGGAATGCTTCCTTTTATCTAGATTTCTTGGCTAATTGGCATCAGACAGCACAAATGTTTTTTAGGAGGACTAATAATGGTGGGATTTGAAACTGGGCCAATGGCAGAAGGGGGACCTAATGATCCCCTTCCATTTAATTTTCTTCAGCTGTGGGTGACTGCTTCTGGTAAGGGAGAGGGAAATCTGCACAGGAAGTCAGCAAGCAAATGGTGCAAGTACAGGTAGAGCTTATGGTTTCAGCACTGTCACCTCCACATGTGAAATTTTTACAGGCTGGGGGTATATAGGTTATGGTTTCAATGGGAAATGGTGCTGAAATTGTCATGGTACAGATAACTGCAAAAACTGGGTTACAGAGGAATAGCTGCTTCTCTGAGCAGGTGCTGGCAGCTGTGAGTGGCTGTGGTGAGTCTGTGGAACCATAGAATCATTAAGGCTGGAAATGATCTCCGAGATCATCAACTCCAACCGTTAACCTGGCACTTTCGAGGCCACCACTGAACAGTGTGCCTAAAAGCCACATGCACACGTTTTTTGAACACTTCCAGGTGACTCCACCACTTCCTTGAGCAGCCTGTTCCAGTGCTTGACCACTGCTTCAGTGAAGAAATTTTTCCTGATACATCCTTCCATAGCAGAACAGCGCTGATCCTTGGGCTGTGGGTCTGCTGTGATACACATGATACTGCATTTTTCTTCTCCTGCACCTGCAGTGTGCTCAGCAGGGACTTTAGGAGGGCAATGTTGTGATGTGAACACCTGCCAGAGAAGTGAAACAGCTCTGTGTTTCCTTAGAGTCGAGTCTCTGGGCAACCTTCAAAAGTGGCACCAACCACAAGCATTGAAAAAGCAACGTCTGGCTTAAAAAGAGGAGATTGAAGCTAATTTTTTTTCTATTTATTCAATCATTTTCCTAACAGTATTGACTAGTTTTGGAGTAGGCTTCAGTCATATTTCCAAGCTCAGTCTCACTGAAACTGTGACAGAGAGGTCCTTTTTCCAGAATAGATGTTGTAATTGTCTCCACATTTGTTTAGTTCCAGGGGTAATGGCAACAGAAAAATGCCAACTGTACAAAACAAAGCATAATTCTAATGCCAGCTTTCACAGCATTCATGATCTTAAAGCCCTGGTCTAGGATGTCCCAAGGTCACCCCAAAACGTCAGCTGTATTTTCTCCAGGGAAACTCTCACCAGAGTGTCCAGGAGGAAGCTCTAAGATATTGCTTAAGCCAGAAATTAAGCCCATGTCCACAAGATGGAGGACTTGGTATGTCCTTGTAAAAATTCCTTCAACTATGCCGTCTCTTCCCTTGCCGTGCTTCACCACTAAATCTGGTCCCTAATTTGGGAACAGATTAAAAAACCCGTCCATATGCTGCCTTTCTTGTACCAGTCTCTAGTGTTTGGCAGGGCCCTGGGCCTTGGCAGGGGCTGTATTTTGATGCTTATGCAGAGATTAACATAGCCTTCCTATAAACACAGGTGGAACTGAGTAGTGAGGGGGAGGGAGACCACATGATTCATGGGCAGGGGTAGGGAATCATGCTGCTGGTCACAGGCACTCGTTCTCTGGAATGCTCCTGCTTTTCTGCTGCCTACCTGGTAAGTGCAGGCCGCGTGCCTTCGGGCTGCTGCGCACTAAGAGCTTTCTGGTGGTGGTTTTCTGTCTCGTTACATGGTGTTAGAAGTGCAGGTAACTTCTTTTTTTGCCTGTGCCAGTCAAGGAGAGTTCAGCTCTCACCTGTGATGGTGTTGGCAAAGCTGCGGTTTCTTGATATGTAAAGGGAGTGAGCAGTGACCTCAGGGTGGAGTAAAGCTCCCTGTTGGCACGGCACCCTCAGCCCTGCTCTGCAGGAATCGCTGGTATTTAGGCTGTGCTGAAAACAAGCAAGTTGAACTCGTCGTGGGAGGCTGTTACCTGGTACCAAACGCTGTAGGGAAGAGGGTAAATAGTGCTTAAATTGATGGGTTGATGTGGCAGTTCCTGTGTGAGCTGGTCAGTAGCTGAAGTGTCATGGTCAGTAGATTATCACATTGATCATGGTGAATGGCATCCCACAACACTTGGGAGCCATCCGTGTGGGTGTCAGGCATTCTGATGGAACCAGAGTGTTGCAGACTGAAAAGATATTTAGTTCTCTGTCACATGAACTGTTTTTCTCAAAATTCTAGTTCTCTGTTATCCATGTGATAATGTGGAGTCATCAAAGGACAAAAGACCCCAAACCAACCACCACCCAAATCCCAGCCCTCACCAACTTGTTCTTTCATTTGTTTGCTTGTTGGAGATGTCATTCAAATGAGTCTAAATAAGAAAAATCATTCCTGGGTGTTCCCCATCTCTGGTTGAGCCTGTCTGCCCAGGGGAAAACAGTAGGTCAGGAAGTAATAGTAGAGGCCAACATGAATGGTGGAAGCTTGCCAACAAATCTGCCTTAATCAATTATTTTCACAAAATACAGTACTTGTGAAGACATGAATTGTGCAAACTATGTGGCCTGCAAGGTGAGCAAGAAACATTCTTGGGGAAAATGTCATCTTGTGAAAGCCAGCATTGGAAATTAAGTACCCTCTACATTCTGCTCGTTAAATATATATCTGGGTGTATTCATACTTCAGTACAAGATGTCTGTTGACATGAGGCATATGGTTCACAGTTTGGAAAGGCACTCCAGAGAGGATGGTTCTGTAAATAACGTCTTGGCCCTAATTTGGAATTAAATTCGCTTAATATTTTTGGAGTGGTCATTAATAGGTACTTACAAACTCGCCATACTGCTAGCAGTGTAACTTAGCTGAATCCCTTGGTTATTCTGAGGATACCAAAGAAGTTGGATCGAGAACAAAAATGTAATTAAGTTGGTGTGGAAGTGGGAAAAACCCCCCCGTGGTTGTTCATCAGTGAAGTTCTGAAAATCCAACAGTTCTGCCCAGCTGAATTACCTGTATTATTATATACTAGAGAACTTCAAGATTTGTTGTTTCTCTCACCTTCATTTTGAGCCTTTCTGTCCCTATTTATCTCTCCAGGCTGTCAGCAGGCACAGGTTTCACTGCCCCTGGATTCCTCTCTGCTCCAGAAATTGTTATTTAGGAAATTCTTTTTTTTCTGCCCTCCTCCTGAGTAACCACTGGTTCAGGCCTCTGATCTCAGCTGGGCTGGGAAGGCTGGGGGTGCTCGCTCTGGAAGTGAGGGGAACACCTACCCAGCTAAGTGATAACATTGCATCAGTGTGCAGAGGTTGTCATCTGCAGCTGGGTAAGAGCTGTTGAGAGTGACTGTAGAGATCAGTGACTGTGCTAAAATCACTTCATTAGGCAATCTGAAAGGATAAAACACTAGACAATAATGTGGATGTGTGGGCTGGCACTTCATCAGCAGGGTTTTGCTTTCCACAATAAATGGACTGGCTTGAAGAGACACTTGAGTGTCCATCCTTTTATTTTTATTTTTTTTTCTGATTAAAAAGGGCTTTCTGTGTACTTTGCCGTGCTCCAATGGGGCTGTCCACATCTTCTCATGTCTGACATAAATCTGCTATTGATTGTCACTGCAACAGAATGATTCTGCTTGTAGCTTGTTCCTAGGATCGTGTCACAGCACTACACGCTGCTTTTGCTTAGGTAGCTTAAGCCAAAAAAGTTACCCATGTTCCAAAGTAACTGTGAATACTTCCATCATGATTTCCTACTACAGACTGAGTTACTCAGCCTTGTCCACTGGGATCCTCTTGAACTAGATCACAGCTTAGTTAGGTGGCTGTTACATTGTAATGCTGCTCCTCAAAGCAAGATTACTTACTATAGATAGGCATTTTAAATTATTTAATGAAGGAAACGGAGCCTTGTGCACATAGAATTGACATTTTTACATGTCTGGGTAACTTACTTTCAAGCTAGCTGCTCGTTCCATGCTGTGGCATTGAAAATAGGCTTGAAAAGTTAGCACTGCTTTGCATTTTTCTGGGGCAAAGTGCCTCAAATAAATATTGTTATTTCCTAATGGGCAGCTATGAAGGTGAGTAGTTTTGCCTGACACATGGCATTGATCCAGGAGATGGAGAAACAAACATTCATTGTTTCTTATTCACTCCTAAGTTATCTGTAAGACATTTGAATAAGAATGACTTGGGTGTACAGTACCTAAAGTATATTGCTGTGAGGACATCATCTACTGTCTAAAGCAATATCCATCCATCAGTCTGTCAGCACCTGTCCCTAGTGCATGTAAGACCCATTTTTCCTCCCCTCGGAAGTGCCTCATGCAGAGAACATTAATACATTATGATTTATAATGCCACCATGACTATGTGCTTACAAAGCATCTGCATCACAAGGCATCTGTGCTCTATTATTTGTGTATATTTTGAATTCTCATTTACTAAAAATTCCTGTAGAAAACTCTGGGAGACTCATGCTTCTGGGTAGTTTCACTGATCAAGAAAGCTAATTTTTAAATTCGCAGGATGGCAAAGCTGCTTAGCCTCACAGGTTTCAGACTCGTAACTGCTGGAGAGTGACATTTGTGACAACTGCACAGCTCCTTCAGTGGCTGTAACGCAGGAATTACCAGGGAGGGATGTATACAAGCTTTAAATGATTCGTTTTTATGAGATGCTTCAAAGCAGAAGGGCTTGGTTTAATTTCCAGGCTTGCGAACTCATCTGCTTTTAGAACTCGGGGGTGAGGGAGATAAACCCAAACACTGTGAGCAGGTTTTCTGATGTTCTCACCTGCTATTCTGTACAGCTCCTGGTGCTAATTTGGGAAAGCAGCCTCTCAAGGCAGACATTAGCTGCTTCATGTCCCTGCTTTTTGGTTGGTTTTTTGGGTTTTTTTCTTACTACTTTGGTGATCCTTCCCACCCCTCTGTATTTTCATATTTTCCATACTTCTGCTCTGGTCGATAGAGCAATTTGTATCTGGATTTGCAGTGGTTCAACAAACTCCTAGGGTAGGTAGCTCCCACAGTATGAAAATAAGTTAGTCCAGTTTTGAATAGTCTTCTCCTGCTGATTTGCATTTTATCTCACAATCTGGCTGTCCTGGAAAATTTGGACAAGACTTTTTAATGGTTTTTTGAAAGCTTTAGACCACAAGACCTCCTTTAATACAAATTTAAGAAGCTATTCACAGTATAACTTCTGCTGTGACCAGCACTACACCCCTCCTGCAGCCATGGAGCTGTGTCTCTGGCTTTCTTGCACAGCAAAGGTTTAAAAATCAAAATCAATGCTCCATAGGAGTCTGAAGATATATTTGAAGGGATTGTTTGAAACTAAGTATTCGAAGGATGTAAGCAGAGAGGATATTTCTGATACCAGGGTTTGATAATGGACTATCAAACATACAAATGTCAGCCAGAGCCCAGTGGCTGGGAGATGAGGCTTGATAAGCTTAGTCTTGGAACTAAGGAGCAATTTGCCAAGCAGGAGTGGAGTTAACCACTGGAACAGCTTACAGGGGATCAGACAGGCTCTTTGTGTCTTTGCCATGTGTGGTGACAACTGGATGTCCCTTTTTCTGGAAGACAGGTCTTTTGTTCAACCAGGAATAATTCAGTGAGTGGATGAAGTCACTGGGTGATGTTCTACAGGTGTTTCAAGTCAGGTTAGATGGATTTGGTGTTTTGTAGTGTCAGTGGCTCTTCTACATCTTACCTATCACTTTAAATTTCCAGGATTTCTACTGGGACTCTGTTCATTACTTACTTTCTTAGGAGGACTTTTTAATTCTTGCCTTTGTTCTGATGTCTGTCTCCACCTCCTGACAGTCCCTTGCAGGCAGGTGACCTGCATGAGAGTGTGACCTGTTAAACCACACAAAATGAAGATAAATAATAGGGATGTATTTATGCAGGTTTTCCCCCTCTGCGGGTTTCCCCAGGAATGCTAATTCGCAAGAGAAATCTGCTTATCAAAAACTTCACTGTCCTTTCAGTTCCTAGTTGCATCGTCCTGACTGAAGTCTTTGCCAGTTCTAACTCCATTTTTTACAAAGTTTTTTTATGTTGCCATATTTTAAAATACTTCAATAAGCCAGTTTCATATTTGATATTTAATATACTTCCCCTGTTATCCTGAACATTTAAAAATATTGAAAGGGATTAATAAAGCTAAATTATTACACAAGATGAGGCAGACAGGGAGGAAAACAGGATCTGTATGTGATTTGTACTCCTAGAAAGGATGCAAAATTGGTAAGCATTCATGGGAAATCAATACTCATAACTCTGTTTTCTCTACAACTTTTTATTTGTGGACCTGATAGTTAATATTGCAAGTTTTTAATGGAAAGATACCCAGGTGATTGTGGGTACAATATTTGATTAGGGAACTAAAAGAGAGGAGTTGAAATTTTCATTTCATATTGACCAACCAGATAGACCAAAATAACTATCTAATCCTTTCTCTGAAAGTTCTTTAATTCCATTCTTATTGCAAGTAGATTTACGTCATCAGTTTCCACAATTCTCAAAGAAAAGGTTCTACTTGTGGAAGTTGGGCAAAATGTGATCCTCCCACACACAGGGAAATTTGTTGGAACAGTTCATTTTGTTAAAAAAGAAAAAAAAAAAAAATCAGCTCTTTTTGCATAGATGGGAAATCTCCCTTTCTATCACAGGATTTTGTACGATGTAGGGAATGTTTCTGGGCTTTCTTCCCTCTGCTCACACTGGGGTGGGGGTGTGCACTTTTTCAGTGGGGACAGGAGGACAGCTCTGCTCAGTCTGGCACGCTGCTGGGGTACCTCGCTCCTGAGCAGCCTGTCCCATGTGCCCTCATTGATTGTGAATTCTGGAGAGCATCTGCCCTGCTTGGCAGGTGTTTGATGAAAATATCTGTCCTGCACAAACAATACTTGCTACAGTTTGTCTTGGTAATTGGAATTTTCCTCCCTGCTGGGACTTGATAGCTCTTTTTTTTTTTCTTCATTTGTTGGTTGGTATCTGATTTTTTGCTTTGATGATCTAATGGCTTTTTGGTGTAGCTTGGGTTTTAGTCAGTGGTCAGCAAATGTCCTAGTTTGTAATAGGGATTGGCAAGTGTGTAAATTATTTAAAATAAAGACAGGTTCAGAAACCGGTGAGCAAAAGGCGGCTGTCTCTTTAAAGAGTGCAGTTTGATCAGAGCATCAGCCCTATCCCCTGAGGACAAAGGCATTTTTGATTTGTGGGGCCCAGGAGTCCCTCACTTACCAGGATTCGTCACTGCTCGTGCATGTGTAAACCTGCAAAACCCTCTTATGTATAGAATAAATCTTACGCTGTACGATTGAATGTGACCCTTCCTAAAGTCACGGCGACGAGTCCTCACTGCAGGGCAAGCTCGCTGTCCAGACAGGGCAGGATTATTTCCCATTTAGCTGGGTTTTTGTTTTTTTCAACAGACAACCACCCATAAGTGTTGATGGCTTCTTTGAGCCCCCAAGAGCGCTGCTGCCTCCTCACCTCTCTCTGCTCTGCCCTGCTGCAGTGGGGGCTGAATCCAGGGGGTCGCGGGCGCTGCCAGCGCTGGGGAAGGGGAGCAGCTCCCCGTGTCCTGCTGCTCGGTCTCGGGGAAGGGGAGCAGCTCCCCGTGTCCTGCTGCTCGGTCTCGGGGAAGGGGAGCAGCTCCCCGTGTCCTGCTGCTCGGTCTCGGGGAAGGGGAGCAGCTCCCCGTGTCCTGCTGCTCGGTCTCGGGGAAGGGGAGCAGCTCCCCGTGTCCTGCTGCTCGGTCTCGGGGAAGGGGAGCAGCTCCCCGTGTCCTGCTGCTCGGTCTCGGGGAAGGGGAGCAGCTCCCCGTGTCCTGCTGCTCGGTCTCGGGGAAGGGGAGCAGCTCCCCGTGTCCTGCTGCTCGGTCTCGGGGAAGGGGAGCAGCTCCCCGTGTCCTGCTGCTCGGTCTCGGGGAAGGGGAGCAGCTCCCCGTGTCCTGCTGCTCGGTCTCGGGGAAGGGGAGCAGCTCCCCGTGTCCTGCTGCTCGGTCTCGGGGAAGGGGAGCAGCTCCCCGTGTCCTGCTGCTCGGTCTCGGGGAAGGGGAGCAGCTCCCCGTGTCCTGCTGCTCGGTCTCGGGGAAGGGGAGCAGCTCCCCGTGTCCTGCTGCTCGGTCTCGGGGAAGGGGAGCAGCTCCCCGTGTCCTGCTGCTCGGTCTCGGGGAAGGGGAGCAGCTCCCCGTGTCCTGCTGCTCGGTCTCGGGGAAGGGGAGCAGCTCCCCGTGTCCTGCTGCTCGGTCTCGGGGAAGGGGAGCAGCTCCCCGTGTCCTGCTGCTCGGTCTCGGGGAAGGGGAGCAGCTCCCCGTGTCCTGATGCTGCTGGCAGCCAGCAGCAGATTCCATTATTGCCGATCAATGCCGCCGCCATGCAGGAGGAGGGGAGAGGGAGGGGTGGGAGCTTCCTATTCACGGATTGATCAACCTGCCATTGCATGAACAAATCCATTGCAAGGAAAGCTGGGATACTGGGATAATAGCTGGAGCAGGAAGGGGCTTGTAAACAGGGGAATGCGGGCTCGTCAGTAGTGGGGAGGGGATTTAAATTGCCTCTGAGCTTGCTTGCTTTTCTTCAGGCATAAAGCACAATACCTGAGCCTTCAAACAAAGCCAACACTGTGAGGAATGGTAGGGCTATATTGCACTTAGCTGATGAGCTATTGTGCTGACTTATTTGGGCTTCTTCAGCTCTGATATATTTCTACTTTTTACTTAAGTGGATTCTGTCATAACCTGCTGCCTCTTCTGGATTTTGAGACCTCAGTTTCCCCTGCTTCCCTTTTTTGCCTACTTTCTGTTGCTGCTTGGACTGAAACCTGCCACAAAGGGACAAGTGCAGATCCCAGTTACTGCTCCCACCCATGCCTGCTGTGTCAGATGTAGGGCTGAGAGAACAGGGCAGGATAACGCTCTCATGTTTGTCAGCGTAGACAATAACTGGAGTACTGGAATCCCAAGACCATCAGTTCCTCCCCATCCTTCCTGCCCTGCTCCGTTCACTTACTGTGTTCTGTATGGAAAAGTTTTCTGGCTGGAGAATAAGTCTTCTTTCTCCTGGGCATGTGGCCGAATGGCTGGATAGCAGCACGGAAGATGAGAAAAGCCTTCTCTCGTTCCTTGGTACGGTAGGGTACGAACTGTATTTTTGGGGTTTTAACACTTTACTGGGAAGCCTTTACTACTTCGGTACTTAATTTCTTCAGTCTTTCAGTTACCTGACCTTATTTATTTTTAAAAGCTTTTAAGTGGTGTGCAGCGTTAATTAACCTTGGTTACAGCCTGTTTGAAATAGTTACAAACACACTGGGCAAAGGTTACCTTGTAAATGGGCATGTGCCCTGCAGCACATGAACTAAACTGGACTAAACCATGTACTGCTCTGGTTTCCTTCTCTGTGCCATCTGATGAGCTGGTCACTGGGTTCAGGCCACTTCATCTCATTTCTGTCAGCTTGCCTGATTTCTGAACTGTGTGGTGGTAGCAAGATAAATCAAGGGAGACTGCTCAAAGCTTTTCTTCTTAAGAGAAAAGTGCAGATGCATTTAGAATAAAAATTCCCAAGTGGTGTCTTAACTCTGGGACCGTGTTTAGGGTTCACTGATATCTCTCGGATGTCTGCAGTACATTGGGTCTTTTCCCGTGTCCATAACAATAATTCTTCCTGCTCAGGGACAAAATCCTGCCACAGGGAGCAAGAAGTGCTGAGGCTCGGAGCAGCCTTCTGGTCCGTGGAGAGGAACACGCAGGAACTGTTGAGCTTTGGTGCGCTCAAGAGCCAGTGAGGCTATCCCAAAGGATTGCTTTTTAGAGAATGCCTCTATTCACAGCCCTTTTACAGACAGTAAAAAGATTGGTTTGGAAAGCTGTGGCTCAAGGCTGTTGTTTAATAACGAGGACAATAAATATTGATATCATACTAATGTGTGTTTAAATCATAAGCCTCTAAACAAATTAGGCTGCAGGAACAAGTTACCATGCGTCAGCTGATCGGCATTAATTGTCTGTGTGCAATCTCTGCAGCAAACACAAAGTAATTTGAATTAGCAGGGGCAGTCCAAGAACGTTAGGAACTAACGAGGACATCAGCATCTCCAGGTCATGGGCAGTAGCTGCTTTTCTCTGCTTTTGTGTTGGCACAGTTGTCCGGGCAATTTATTTGGCTGTGTGTGGAGTCAACCATTAAGGGAAGTTTCAGAGGCTGCTGCATGAGGAGGTCAAAAAGGAGCAACCATCCCAAATTTTGTACAGCCACGCATGTCAGGCGGAGGATATGTTGAGCAGTTTAGGGACATGCATCTGTTTCATTTCTGACTTGGTTTGCAGAGCTGGAGGATTTGTTTCTCCACGTTAAAGCAAATGCATCAGTCTAAGAACAGTTGATGTTTTACTCACTCAATGCCATGTACAGTTTCCTCCAAACTCTCAGGGAAAATAAATTGTGGGAGTTTATACTTGAAACCCCAAAATTATTCTCTCCTGTGGTATCTGTGCCCTTTCTTGCAGCCTCCTCTAGTATTCATATGCTTTGCATGTTAGATCTTGTCTTTCAGACTGTAAAGTTGTTTAGGAATCAATGACGAAAGTATCTTTTAAGTGACTTACTTAGTGTGTCATTTAGGTTGCTTGCTATGCACCTTCTATACTGGGCACTAATGTAATTACACCTTTTTTATATGCCAGCACAATGCAAGTGTCTAACACCAACAGAATTGCCTGTCTGTAATTGAAAAATATTTTATAGTTACCTGGATCATCTTCCAAGACTTATCTGATTGACTCAATCCCTAGTAAAGCACAGTATCTTCTTTTCAAACCCTTGCTAACAGACTGGGAGAGTTTTTGATCATAGTTTGTATCAAGCAGTTGTTTGATGCTGGAGTTCTACAGCCAGTGAGCTTTGCAGGGTTCCCTTTGTGTTTCCCTTTCCAGGCATGGCAGCTTTTGTGCACCTCAGTGTCCTGAAACTTGGTTACGTTAGCTCTGTTGTATCTTCTTGTGATTTTTTTTCCCTGTCTCAGTGCCTTGATAAATGTAGAAAAGCTATCTCTGCAAATTTCCATTATTTCCTTTAAGTTATGCCTTGCAGGATTTGCATAATGTATTTTTGTCAGAACACAAACTTGGACTTCAGGACTTAAAACAGATTAGGGGGGTTTGAGTTTGCTTTTACCTTAGGCTTCTTGTACAGGCATTTAATGAAATTTTTATGACAGTCTGTGAATTGGGCCCAAGTCTGAATTTTCGCCAAATGACCAAAATGAGAGAGAATGCTTACTGCAAGATAAAACATTAACATTTTTCTTTATTTTGATATGAGGCTTCCTATTTCACTAGGTAATACCCATCTGAAAAAGGCTGTTCAGACACTTCTTCCTCTTCTTGTTCTTTCTCCTATACCAGCAAACAGTTCCTACCTGGCGTGGCTGTCCCGCAGAGCTGGGAGGTTTGTTTAGTGTCTGCTTCTCCCACCTGGAGAAAAAGGTCTTCACAGTGAAAATACACATTTCCACCACAGCAAGGCTTTCAAGTGGCCACAGCACCCAGCACTAGGAAATTTAGGTCAAGCCCCAGAGGCCTGTGGTGACCAGAGGTCGCTGAGGCTACACCACTGTGGCAGAGAGGGTTCCCTTCAAAAGAGGGCAACCCTCAGCACTACTCCGAGTAGCGAGTGGCACCTGGCTTACACAAACCTGCCTCCTGGCCTACAGAACGAGCTTTGGTGTTGCTGAGGGTAGGGAGTGGTGCAACAGGATGGGAGAGGAGACCTACCTGCATTGTATCCTCGGGCAGTTCCCTCCTCAGAGGCATCTGCCACTTCGGAGTAACTGGCTCAGCTAATTTGGAACTGACTGTTGCTATGTAGTGTGTAAATACTGGTTTGGATAAATACTTATTTACATAAATATTACTGTGTATCACCAAGGTATCAGGTGATAAAAGTGACCCATTGGGATGTTTACAACTCATTTGTTTGATGGTACAGTGGAAGATGTCCCTGCCTGGATGATCTTTAAGGCCCATTCCATCTCAAACCGTTGTAAGGTTCTGCAATTATTTGTTGAAGGTTGAAATGGGGAAGATCTGTCAAGTGGTTTTTTTTTTCCCTTTAGCTGTTTTTTTTTTTTTTTTTCTTTTCTCCCAGAAACAGAAGGGCTGAAAAGGGTTTCAGATTGTTTTGATGGATAAACAATGTGATTTATCTGTAGCCTTGGTCCCTGAGAGTGAGCAATGCAGAAAGCAGTTGTAATTTAATACTAAGCTGATCAGAGGTGCATTGATTTTTACAGCAGGTGAAGATTATGCAAGAGTAGCCTCAAGCATTACTAGTGGAGCAGGGGAGGGAACTGTCTGATTTTTTGCCTGGTGGTGACAGTATAAATTTCTTTCACAAGACTCAGCAAAAACACTGTTCTACAGGCATCATAGCAAGTTGCTTCAGCTTTTGATTTCCAGTTAACATATCCTGACAATTTTGCTATATCTGGGTCTTCCTTTTCCTAGGGACTAAGCATGTCTATTTGCTCTTGTTTTTTAGAAGGAAAAGGGACGGAAAGGTAGTTTTTATTTTTAGTTCACTGCGGGCACCTAGTGAATATTTCATTTTCCCTTCCCCATTTGGTACACTTCTGTGATGGTGTGAGAAAAGAAGAACCTAATTTTACCGATGAAATATTAACATTTTATTTGCAGAAAACTTGGATTGCTGCTGGGTGGATGCTGGGGGGGGAGAGGGAAGGCAAAGGGAGCCAGGCACATTCCTTGTGGTAGCTTTTCAATTCCATTCAGTTTAAAGTTAAGCTCTTTACCAAACTGCCCCTCCTGCAGAATGTGTGGTGGGATATAATGGGGAATTTGGGCTCGTGTTTTCATTTATGACTCAGCAAAGTTAACAGACTGTTTTAAATTACCGGAGCGGCTTTGATGTGATTTCCTGCGCGTGAGAAGCGGAGGAAGCCAAACCTATTACGTTACTCGTTACTATTCAGCGTAACATTCAAGGTGCTCACTCTAGCCCTGTTCCAATTGAATATATCACTGCCATTTGCCTTCCTTACATGGACACGGGAATGACAGGGAATGGCAGAGGCAGTTCTTTAAATCCCACCTAACACAGCTCTCTGGGCAGAGCAGTACTCAGAGGTGCTGCAGAAAATGAAGTTTCCCTTCCTCTAGCCCAGGCAGGCAGCTGGCGATGGCAAAGTGCATCGTCAGGTAAAACGGGCGGCTCCGCAAAGGCTCCTGAGGCGGTGGGACTGCCCGGTTCAGAAACCTCGGGCTGGCGCTGGCCCTGCTCCAAGTGCTTTGTTCTCTAAAGGTGCCCTGATGGGGACTTACCCTCCAGCTCTGGGCCAGGTGATGCTGTAGGAGAACGTGGCCGTGCTGCTCCAGAGGCGGAGGGCTTTCCCCGCGGCGGTCCCCGCGGGCTCTGGCGGGCCGGGATGCGCTCGCTCGGCGCCAGCAGCGCTCGGGCATCGCCCTCACGGCTGTGCCCTGCCCGGCCCCCGGGGTCACGCACCGCGCTCTGGCTGCCCGCTTCGCAAGGCTGCTCTTCCTCTCGCCAGTCCTTTCCCCAGGCAGGCTGAGGGGTTCCGTGTCAGCAGTTTGCTTTTTGTAAAAGATAAACATCTACCGAGTGAGACACTAATACTGCAGGGTCCAGGTTGCTTCGCCTCTCCTCCGCTATGCTCCATTTTGTCGGTCTCCAAGCATCCATGGGAGAGACGTATTATAACTCTGCTGAAATCAGAATCCGCTATGCAAAGACATCACAAGTAATGTTATCCCTGAAGAAGGCTTCTCTCCTTTTTTTTCTTCGGCTGTTTGGAGGAAAACGCCGCTCTCGTGGCACCAGCTGGCTGTCTCTCTCCATAAACCTTGTTTTTTGCTGCTGTGAATCAGGATATTCAGGGGAAATTTCGGTAGCGGAGGGAAGCCGGCAGTTGGGCGTCTGTTAATAGCCTGAAAGTAACTAATGAGGATGTGCAGCCGGAGCGATTGATTGAGGAGCCGCAGTCCTGTGTGCTGCTGCTTGGCTCGCTCGCTCCCGCCAGCCCGGGAGGGGAGGGCGGACCGAGGCACCCGGCGGCCCCTCAGGGGAAGGCACGGAGCCCCGGGGCCCGGCGGCCAGCGCTGGGAGTTTGGGCTGCATCTGGCTCTTGAAAGGAAAACGCCAGGAGTCAAAATGTCACTGCCTGGAGTCACGGCTTGCTCCTTTTCTTTAACATTCGGAAGATAACAATGGACTTTCTGCTAGGAAGTGATTTTTTCCTTCCCCGTGTTGGGGGGTGCTTTGTGAAGCTGGATTCCCTAAAGTCTGGCAATTGAGCTGGAGATGGGCAGCACTTGTGATAAAGGTATCTGTATGCATACATATGCATATCTAGCTTTATATAAAAATGCATAGGTGTGTGTTTGTGGAGAGATTTTTAATGCTGTCTGTACTTCATTATGCTATTATTCCAGTATTTGTACTAGTCAAAGACATCAGTACAGCTTTTATGAGTATTTGTGCTCATCAGATCAGTCTTCATGGATTTAAGATGCCAAAGTCGTGTCTTAGTAAGGTCATACTGCCAGAATGAGGAGAAGTTGACCTAATTTTTTTTATCTGCAGAGATATATATGTCATATTACCCAGGCACTTGTAAGTCTTCTGCTGGTTGCATGCTTTGAGCAAGCAGTGTGATTATACAGGACCGAACTTTGACCTTTGCCGCACTGCATTCAGCTGGGACTAAAACTGAGCTTCCCTGGGTCTTGATTGTAGTTATCTGTTAATTACTGCACTGCTTACGTAAAAAAATTAAATTAAAAAAAAATTAAGTTCTCTGAATACCATCTCTCATACAGTAACAAATTACTAAGTATGTCCAGGTATTGATCTTTACCAGCACTTTTTATTTTACTCTCCCATGGTCAAATCAGATTCACAACCTTGAATCTGCTAGTGAAAATGCTATTGTAGGTTAGTAAGTGTATAAAATATAGGTAAATAGGTGGGTTAATTCAGCAGTTTAGTAATGCACTCGAAACTTTCTTGAGGCTTCTGTCCTACAGAGCACAAAACCTGACTATTCCCCACCCTCAGGCACCCATTCACCACCTTCTTCTTCTCTTCCTCAGAGGTCCCAGCAGAGAGATCTCCTCGCAGACGGAGCATCTCGGGGACCAGCACCTCTGAGAAACCCAACTCCATGGATGTTCCGAACACTTCTCCTTTCAGAGTGCCAGTAAGTGTGCCTTCCCTGCAAAGGGGCATTTGTCTCATTGGATGGGAGAAGGAGATTAAAATATCACAGTGTGCAAGCAGGCTGGGGGAGCCTGGGGGGAAAGGAATATTTGGTTAATATTTCCAGTTGACCAAGAGGTTTTGCTATCAAGTGCCATACATTAATAAGATTCCTGGTAGATCCCTAACTTGCTCCTTTTCGTTGCCTTGCTCTAAAGTTGCAGATAGAGAAACATCAGTGTTAATGGGGGCAGCGACCTATATAAATACTTTTGAAGTCACCTCCAGGGATTGCATTCCATATTCAATCTTGACAAGGAAACAAGTTCCTTTAGGTCGGTGATAGCATGTTATTTGTTCCTCTTGCCAGTGAAGTACATGGAAAATCGAAATGGTTTTATAGTTTATTCAGAAGCTGATTAAATTTCTGCAGGTGTGTTAATTCCTCTTTAGCTCTTTGAATTTTCTCCTGAGTTTGGTTGGCTGTGAGTCTGCATGAGACTTCTTCAGCTACAGCCTGGATTTTGCTTGGGTCAGTCCTTGGTCAGAGTATCCAGGAGCACAAAGGCATTTCTATTATTAGACTGAGAACAAACGCCTCAAGTTAAAATGAGGTGCTCAGTAATTTTTAACAATATTTGTTTGTGTTTTAAAATATCTAACTTGAATATTGTGAATGTTTTCATGCCCTTCTTTACTTTTGGCAAGTAATCTGCCTACTTAATAAATCTTGCATCGTATCATTTAAAAAATACAATTTAAAAATGGCCAGAAGATTTAATGAGAGTTATTTAAATTATTCAAGGATTAAGGTTGGTCAGAGTGTGTAGAATACATGGTCTTTAAAGCAACCTGTGAACTCATGGTATGTTGGAATGGAGAAGGGGACCAAGGAAGCAGGGAATACACTGGGTATCCTTACTTGGTCCCTTTTCAGAGTCACAGAATAGTACAGATTGGAAGGGACTAGGCAATCTCCAGAGGTGCTTTCCCACCTCAGCTATTCTGTGTTCTATGAATGATCCTCTGTCCCTTCAGAGATCTGTTTTCTGGATGGTACTTGGGAAAAAAGGGCCTTGGTCTAGTTGTATGTGAAGTTTATACAAGAATATTCTGTTATGTCAAGTTCTGAGATTTTGATACTGAGCCCATAATTCACAGAGTTGCCAGAAGATTTCTGAACTCTGAGAGCCTTCAAAAGTCCTATCTGTGTCTTCATTTATAGGAAATTCTCTGTTTTCTTTGCCTTCATCTCTAAGTAATAGCCCAAGCCCTTAGATGTGTATGTGCATTGTAGTAGCCTTTGTCTAACAACTGTGAGCTGTGTATCAGAAGTGTTTGATGACTATCTGTATTGCTTATTTTATATGCCTCCTTTTTTCCTCATTTTCATACCATTCCTTCTAATGATGATCCTGTCTTTTAAGTAATGTTTTAATGGTTCTCTAATTCTTCTCTAAGAGTTCTCTAACACTTCTGAGCTCCTGCTCCCTTTCAAAACAAGAACCTTGCAGAATGTTTCTCATTTCCCATGTTGGTGTGTTGGGCTTTTAGGACTCTGGCAAATAGGCTCAGGAAGCACTACCTGGCTGCTTTTCTTGGGCATAAACCAGCAGAGAGCTAGAAGCTATTTGTGCCACATGGAGCTGGGTTCTGCTGCTTTGTCTGCCTGACCACCTGTGCACCCAGGAGCATAATGCACCCTCCTGTCCTCCTCATGGGGGCAAGGCTTCTGGCTTTGGAGGTTTTGTTCTGAGTAACCCATTTATACCCTGTTCCTATTAAGTGGGGGCTGAGATCACCCTGGTTTAAAACATGGCAGCTTGTGATCTGTTTAAAAGAGCAAGCTACAGGTAGAAGTCAGCTTGCTTAACAACACAGATGAGCTCAAGCCAAAACTGCTGAAACCAAACACACTGGTAACTTGGTAGATTGGCACACATCTAATAGGTAGCTGAGAAGATGGAGAGGAATCATGTTCCTGCCATTGACTGATAATAAGAATTTCCCAGCTCTCAGAAGGAGGAAAGGTGACTTGGGTGCCTCGTGAAAGTCTCAGTCTTGGATCACTGATCTGAGAAGAGCTTCAAGTGAAGGATGCAAAAGGTACCTGTAATGTCTTCAAATTTGTGTCTGTGAGGTTGTCTCTATTTGACAAGCGTTTATTCTACATATAAAGGAGGTGATAAAGGATATAAGGGAACCTGTCTTTTTGTTTTTTCATACTTTGTCACCCACAGTGCAGGTTGCAGGGCTACAGGCAGCTGCAGCATAGTGCTGTCTCAGTTATTCTTCCCGTGGCCCTGACTCTGTGCCATACCTCGTCTACTCACTGCTTGGATTTCTAACAGAAAGCAGCTTAAGGCAGGGGACGGCTTAACCTTCTTCCATCCTGATGGAAAATTATGCTGAGACTTTCATAATAACTTGCTTTTACAGCTTTTTAAGTTTGTCTCTCAGAACAGCTATTTAAAAGCTGTCTTCTCAATAGGACAGTGGCTTCCAGCATGTTCGGTGCTGGTTTTTTCCTTTCAAGCACAGGCAGTGGTACTCACTCAGAACAAGGCATCTGGTTTTTTAATACTGCTAATTGGCATTGCTTTAGCATCTGGAATTTTGATTCATAACAGCGTAATTGCCTTTAAGCAAACATTTCCTTGACAATACATTTTTTAAGTAGTCTCTTCAGTGGTGGTGGTCAATGAAGGATTTATTTTTAAGGGCTGATATGTAAAGTTCAGGAAATTTGCCTTTCTACCTCCTGCATGGGCACTGGAGGAAAAGATGTATGTTTAAATTTACTAGTGTGTGAAAAACAGAATTTCAGTAGTTACGCTTTTTTCTAGGATGAACCACTACATGGACCAGCATGTGCTACATGTTTGTGAGGGTAGTGAGGCCCTGGCACAGGGTGCCCAGATAAGCTGTGGGTGCCTCATCCCTGGAAGCATTCAAGGCTGGGTTGGATGGGGCTTGGAGCAACCTGGGAGAGTGGAAGATGTCCCTGCCCACGGCAGGGGGGTGGAACGAGATGATCTTTAAGGTCCCTTCTGACCCAAACCAGTCTGTGATTCCATGATTTTTTCTGGTCATCTCCCATCTAGGGGAGCAAAGGGGATTCTGCTAATGTTGACACTGCACAGCACATGCAGAGAGAAGTGTGCATTCAGAGAGGAGAGCTCCTGGTGCTTGTCCTTTCTTTTTCTTCCCCATTGCCCCAAATTTTCTTGTCTGCACTTAAAACATTAGTCTCCATCTAGGTTCAGCTGTGTACATTGATGTTTGACGATTTCCGGGTGTGTCAGGGGGAAATATTAAGAGAGAAGGGGAGGGAACAAAAGGTAGGAGAATAGAGATGAAGAAACGTGTCTTCTCACATATAGACAGATGTGTGCTGTTTATGGATACATATATAGGAAAAGTCATATTTTTAATAATGGATATTATTTGCCTGAACAAATAGGGAGGCAGAGGGAACTGGCTCCAAGTAGGCACTGTGACGCATAGGTGGGCGAGAAACCAGCTTTTCCCTTCCCACACACACCATGTCCTGGCAGCGCCTCGGCCTCCGTGCATCCCGTTCCCTGCTGTGGCCTTGGAGCCCCGGTGGCACTGCTGCAGCCTGACACATTCCCTCATTGCTCTGCCCTTGGAACTGGGGAGCCGGAGTAAATGTGGGACGATCCACGTCCCCAGATCTTCTGCAGCGGTAGGATGGAGAGGAATCTCTAAACCACCCTTCAGACTCTCTCTGCGCTCGCAAGTTTTGGCTCAGAGCTGTTATTATAAATAATATGATTCATCCGTGTCTGCTGGCTAATGGGGAAAGAAAGATGAGAAAGAGGCAAAGAAACAAGTGCAAATGAGACAGGAAAGGCAGAGCACAATCTTTGAAGTAAATAAAAGGATTTTTATAGGAACCCTGATGTAGGATACTTGCAGATTGCCTTCCTTGGTTTGTTTCTGGCCAATTCTGGTATAATTGGATCTATCGAAGTGCTGTCTGCCTCTTTGCTCTTTAAGAGTACTGCTAAATGGAACAGAAGACAATGCAGCCAGCCCGAGTGAAGGTCAAAGCTTGATGAGATCTCGTGGCTGCCCAGCCTCATCTTTTATGCAGTCAGCAAGATTGTTGCTTCTCCAGAGCACTGCTCCGCTCCTGCTGTGCTGCCAGGGTAGGATAAGCCTGAGCTGTGCTGCCCATGTGACCCCATGGCATACAAATACATATTTTTACTTCTGCATTGGCACCAATGCAGAGGTGGAATTGTTGATTTGCATTAGTGTGAGGCACCGCAGCATCCTCCATGAAAAACTGGCTGTGCTCAAATCTGTCCCCTCAATAACAGATTTACATTTTTCCTTCCACGTTCTACTCTTTTCTTCCTGTGATGTGTTTGTTTGAATCTGCTCTAGTTTTTATCACTTACCTGTGCTGTGATGGCTTAGATATGCTGGCTATTTCCTGAGTTCTGTGTCAGAAAGCATAAAAGGGTAACTGACTGTCTCCAGGATGCTCACCACGCTTTCATCTATATCTCTGTTCTGGGGCAGTGCTGTTCATAGGCTCTATAACCTTAACAGTGTCTTGCTGCCACAGCAGATTTGTTCATTACATCAAACTTCAGCGTTGAGTCACATGATGGGGATATCCAGGCTCTGACACTGTCTGGTGGACCCCAACAGCAGGAACATTATTCTCGTGTTTGGTGTAAACCTGACTTTATCCAATTCCTTTTATTCCTTAGTTAATGTAGGGGAGCTATGAATGTACATAGCTTTAAACACTGCTCACACTCCAGTTGTCCTTGGCTCAGTAGTATTTAAATATGCACCGACTCATTTTATTCTTCACCTCCAAATCATGACTTAGTCAAGTTATGCAAAGTTTAATTAATGCATCCTCTGCAAATGAGTCCTTCTGGCCCTTTTATTACTTTTCTTGCTCTTGTGTTTTTAATTCCCTTCATTTGATTCTCCAAGTTCTGGTACTAAAGTTCACAGGAACGTGTGTTACCAGTTTCTAATTGCTCCTAACCCTTTGTGTTATTTCTCTGTCCTCCCTGGCCCTCACTTCACCTCCTAATTTAATACAGCTCAGTGTAATTAATGTGCTGTTTAACTTTTCTTCCGGATGATTAACAAGAATGTTAAGCAGAAGCAGTCAGGCCACTACCCCCACCACATCCCATTGGACCGTTTCTTCTACCTTGATACCTTATCACTTGTAGTAATTACTCTTTTTAGGTATTCCTGTGGCCAGTTCTCTGGTTTATGTTACGAGCTTTAACAAAGCTCATTGTTAATAATTTTTGTAATTAGCATCTGTGCTGTGTTATCAAAAGGTGTTCTGAAACGTTGGGCTACTTAGTGGCTGTGTGCCAGGGAAAGAGCCAGGGTCAGGAAATCATTGCCTGCCCTTCCTGACAGGCTCAGGTGACCTGCTTCTTATCCTGTTAATTTTTTATCACCGTTGTTTCGTTGTTCTCCAGACAGACTTTTTACCTTTATTTCTTAATTTCTGGATAGGGGCTTTTAAGGATGCTCTTTCCATCGGCTGTTCCTGCTGTGGGCAGCTCCCACAAGGGCAGCGAGGTGCTGCTCCCAGTTGTGTCCGTACTAAACACCTTGCTGAACTGGGATCTGAAAAGCTGATGTGGCCCTCCTGGCTATCAGGTAGCTCTTGCTTGTTCATGAATTTTTCAGTATAATTCCCAGTGACTTGGAAATTCGATTCCTGCAGGACTTCTGGCTGCACATCATGCACGGTGCACGCAATCTTAGGATGCATTTTATTAACAGGTGTATCATCAACGTACCCTTGTTACAGTATCCTTGGCATTTCCTTGGGTTTCTTATTAGTGTTCCTAAACTTGTTCCTCCTATTCTGCATCCTTCCTGTGGCTGTAGACCATTTTTCATTGGAAAGTTGAAATGGTTATCTGGCCAAATCTGCAGTGCTGTCCCATCAGGGGAAAAATATCTTTCCTGATCCTTGCTGTTGATCAGCTTGTGTCCTGAAGCATGATTATTGCTCACTCTTGTTATTTTTAAACCTGACTAATGCAGCTACATATGTTATTCTTCCTTATATAAACGCATAATCCTTTTTTAATCTTGCTGAAAAAATTTGTCTGTATAATATCTCGTGGTGGTGAATTGGATGGGCTCATTTATAGATAGCATTAGGAAAGGTCTCCTGACAATCAGTGAAACGTGCTGCCTCTCATGTTAAATTGCCCTTTGGTTTTCTTATGTAACAGGGTGCATGAGGAGCTTAGGTAATTTCCATTCTATTTGTTTTATACATCTATAATCCCTTCTTGCCTTTGTTCCTAAAATAAATAGTTGGTCTTTAAAACATATCATTTGTAAATCCCCCTCTTGTCTGCCTTTAATCAGTTTATACTTCTGGAGTTCTGTTTTGTTCTAGTTTTCTTGCTGAGATGAGAAAATCAGAAGAGTGATGCATTAGTGTGAAAGCTATGGCAGATTTACATAACACCACTCTGCTTTTATTGGGCTTTATCCTCTGTTTGTACATTCAGACATGATTTTTATTGTTTTGTGCCTGTGCATAAGCCACCTCTTCAGTGACATAGTGCCAGGTTTTTGGATGAGTAGATGGTGGAACGTAGCTGTTGTAAGTCCCTGTCTTGTTCTGTATATTACCTCCAAGGTGTATCTAGGGCTGTTTTCATCTGCTTTTCTGCTGTGGGAGCGGCTGAGATCTTTTCAAAGGGAGTCACTGCTAATATTTCAATGCTGAATGTTACTAGGCTCATAAGCAAACTTTACCTCCTTGCCAGTTCAGCTGGCCTTCTGCTGTTGTTCTGCAAGAAGTAGTAACCTTCACCATTTTGCTGCTCATTCCTGGAATATCCTACTACTTTGATCTTTCCATTTTACAGCCTGGCGATCTTCCCCTGCTTCTTTGCCTCCCGTAGCTTTACAACATTACTGGCATAGGACAGTGTTTTCACTTGGCTATGACACTGTTTTTCTCCTTGACAGCTGCTTGTGAACAGCTTAAAAAATAAAATGCTTCATGTCCTCACCATGCACAGGAGCAGGGAGGCAGTTCTGCTGTCATCCCCAGTCACTTGAGGGTTATCTTTGTACCCACCCAGTCCTTCCCCTCGGAGAGGATGAGTCTCATCGCTCTGTAAATGAAGTTACCCACCTGGTGTTGTTAATAATGCATTCGTGCTCCTCATCAAGAATTATAGATGTTCAGGATGCGTTGCAAGGCTCAGATGCGGTGTGTTTGTCCCCAGAAAGAATTGACGTAGGTAACAGCACTGTAAGATGGACCTTTTTTTTGCCCATTTTACCCTACTTGCAGTGTTTTGTGCATTGTATTTTATCGATGGCTGATTTGTGTTACGGTTACACACAGTTTCAGTCGCTCATGGCTGAATTGTAACCTTTCCCTTTCAAAGCAGCCAGGACAATGATTATTTATTATGCATGGGCTGCTCTCTCCGGAGTGAAGAATCCTCATGTCCAGAGGGAGCAGCAGTCCAGGAGCTGAGTAGCTCGGACTTGGGCTGCCTTTGAATTTGTCAGACAGTTCCTGTGCTGCTCTGCTCAGGTTAAGGACAAACAGCCAGTTGGCGTCTTTGGCACAAAGTGAGCATTTCCTAAAGCCAAAACTACCCTCAACAATCACCACCCCTGGGGTGGAAATACCTGGGGATGAGCGTTTCTGGGCTTTCCCTGTGCAGCTCTGAGGGGAAGTTCCAACAGCCTGCTGAATTATCCCTTCTCCTGTGGAGATTGCTTCTTGGCAGAGCAGGAGAGTCGAGTAGCTTAACTTCCAAATGAGATGAACAGAATTCTCAGTGGGATTTAATTATTTTTAGATGTTGTATCATTGGGATTTCTTAGGCTATTGTTTAATGCTTTTTGGATGAGATGACAAACCTGCCCTGACCTATTCCTGACTGCATGTGTGGTTGTGCACCATCACTCTCTCCCCATCTCGTTTCCTTCCCTATTCCCCTAAACCCGTGGTTCTGAGGGCAGCTTGTACCAAGCTCCATCTTGTTAAGTGTGAACCTCAAATCTGTCTCTTTTCAAATTTCATCCCGGCCAGTTTATCCTACCAAATATTTTGTACTTTTTTGATTAAGAACATAGTCTCATCAATTCAGGTAGCTTGGGTAACAATTTACATCTTTTTGTCTGAGGGCGTTTGTTTAAGCAGTAAAATTCCCACTGTTTTTAAAGAAACTCCATGATGATTCTTAAAGCTCAGACACTCCATTACATTTAGGTATAAGAACCAAACAAGGGTCTGTTTTGTGTTGAAGTAAGTATTTAAGAGAAATACCTAGACAACAAGAAAAGCAGTAAAGGTGTTCTTGTCTTTTTAATGGTGTGCACTGCTTTATAAACATTGGCAGGGATTTTTTGTCTATAGGAGCAAGAGGAAATAAAACTTTCAGTTAGGTGGTATCGTTGCAGACAGAAGTTTATTTTTCATCACTGCATCTTTTTTTATATCTGCATTCAGTATTTAAAAGCATTTCCTTTGGCAAATGGAAGTCGAAAAACTCTGCTCAGCTCTGGCACGTGTGAATTTTTCATGCTCCTCCCAGGTTGTCCATCTGTAAGCGCTGGCCCTGCGTGAACTGCCAGCACGGAGCAAATATTGCAACTGTTTTCAAGTGTTTTGAGGATGACCAATAAGCACACCCTTTGTTTGAATAATTTTTGTCTTTAAATATGTTCTTACCCTATTTTTTTTTTTGTATAGTCAACTCTGGATAGCTGTGTTTAAACCCAGATAGAACACTTGTTTCATTGGGGTATAGATTACGTTCAATTAAACCAAGAACATGTTCCATGTTAAAGCAGTGCCAATTTAAAATTCTACATGCACACAAAAATGAATATTCACGGTCCTTCTCTGAGCAGGATTTGGAATTATTCAATATAAATATTTCTGGACCCCTACTGAACTGGGTCAGCTTTGTCTTATTTGCCCTTAAGGGGAAAAAGCCATCCTATTTCATGTTTCCACTTTGAGTAGACTGAGAGGTACTGGACTGAAGCTGGGGTCCACCTAATCTGAATCCCTGTGGCTGGGTTTTCTACCTTTTATGCTGAGAGGTCAGAATATACAAAAGTGCCTTTGAAAGTGCTGTACATCCTCTACTCAAATTCCAGCAATGGCCCCAAGAGAAGCCCGGGAGCATCTATTGATTACGGGCTTTTTTCAAAGGCACTTTTTCAATACCAGGACCAAGAAAAGTGCAGCATCATGGCAGAGTGTGAGTGGCACACACAGCTGAAAACACTTCTTCCCTTTTGGCAGTACCTTTTCTCCCAGCACATAGGATACATTGGTGGGGTTTGTTTTTGGGTTTTTTTCTGCAGTATTTAGATATCAGGCCTTTTCTTTTCCACTTCATCAGGAGAATGTAGCAGTTTTCAGCCCTGAGGAGCCTGTTGGCTGGCAAGCCTCAGAAACTGAAGGGCAGTCTTAAATGTAGCTCTGCCTTCAGATGCAGAAAGCAGATTTCCCTTCCTTTGTTCCCTCTGTCTCCAGAGGTTTTCAATACTTGGCTAGACCAAGTCAGAATTAGGCTGACCTAGTGTTGGCAGCACACCCGCTTGGAGCAGATGATCCCAGAGGCTCCCTCCAATTCATGTAGCTTTGTGCTGTGATTGTTGGGTGAACAATTGTAGTTTGAAGACAGCATCTTTGAAGATTTATTTTAGTTTTAGATCCTAAGTAGATTTTTGAATTGAGCTTTGCTTCTTACCAATACTATAACTGATATCTGAAGCCACTGGTGTGTGAAATGCTTTGACATTTTCTATTCTGGCTAGCGAGATTATTGAAATGATGAATTATTTTAAGACTTAAGGTGCTATATCTAAATTGAAAAGGAAAACCTGGGTGCAATTGTGGGCTCAATAGAAGCTCATAGTATAAGACATCTGTACTTTTAAGCTCACCAAGAAATAAAAACATGGCATGTAGAAGGGAAGTAAGAACAAATACTGGTATTGAAGATTACTCCTTAATAAATGGTAACAGTAGGGTTTGGGTCTCTTGTATAATAGTTGGAATCCATTGAAGGGGCCCCATAATGGGAGTGGTGCTAATTACTGCAATTGGAAGCTCTCACCTCCTGGAACTGTCGCTGACAACCCAGCCCTGCCTTTCTTCCTGCTCAGAGGAATCCGGGTCCGGCCAGTCCTGGTGGGAATTACCTCTGTGTTTGGACTCAGTGACAGTGCACTGAGTGATTCATTACTGGCATCAGTGTCCCTGTTTCACTTCTGCAACTTGTCATTTTAGGGCTTCTTCAGCAAGCGCCTGAAAGGATCCATCAAAAGGACAAAGAGTCAATCCAAGCTGGACAGGAATATCAGTTTCCGTCTGCCCTCTCCCAACAGCTCCGAGGACAGGTAAGGTGCGGTGCGGCCGCAGCCCTGACACGCAGCACGCGAGTGCGCTCATGGAAGGAGAGCCAGCAAGGGGATTTATTGTCCAGCTGGCAGGCTGGGGGTGTGGGGCTGCATCTGGCACGTGAGAAGTTGGGTGTGCAAGGTACTGCTGACACAGGGTAGAAAACTGCTGCTCTTCACAGCTGTCAGAAAGCTCCAGTGAAGCAGATGGACTCCAACACCTTTTTCTGCATCTGTTTCAAATGAGCTGCAGACTTCCAATTCCATGATGCAGAACCATGGGATTGATCAGCTGGGGAGAAATTTGCCTTGCTGCATGCAGTGCTTGCCTGCAGGCCAGTGCTGTGGTGAGATGAGGAGCTGTGTTGGTGAGAGCAGGGCAGTTCTGCCAGCGCTGGCACAGCCCAGAGATGTGCAGTGCAATTCAGGCACACTGAGGACCCTTGCAGTGCTGGTGTTTCAGTTATTGCAGAGTTGCTACAAGGAACAGATGATCTGTTTTTCAGAAGACTGGAAAGCTCAGTAATTTCTCACCATCTTTGTGCTCCATTTGGTGTATCTTTGTTCGTCCAGCTTCCGGCTGGAGATCCAGGCTGGGAATGGATTGTGTATGAGGCAAGCAAAGGCTCTTACACACAGTGTTTCCCAGCTATTTTCAAAGTCTCTTGATTGTTTTTATTAAACATATTCTGTGTTACATTCCACGATAATCCAGCAGGAGAGCTAGATAGAGTGAGAAATAAGTTGGCCTGTACTCGAGGCCACGGCAGGCTTCTGTGATTTGACATTGTTCAGTGCATTTTCCCTTCTCCTTTAGCTGAGCTGAATTCATTAGTTGTATCTGTCATGCTGTGCTGCTTCAATCAATGGGGCTGCCTTCTCCATCTGAAAGGCAGACCATAAAATCACAGAGATAGCAAGGCTGTGGATGTTGGAGGTCTGTTAACATGAGGAGTTACAGAAAAGCCTGCTGCTTACCAGATGTGACTAACCATCTAGAGGGCTTTGCTCCTGTAGTCCACCCAGTCTGCTTTGATGCAAGTTTTCCTATAAATCTCTATTTTCAGGGTGTTGCAGCGTGGCTAAAAAAGCAACTCAGTGAGCATAAGCATCTTAAATAATGTCACCGTGTCATCAAGTACCCGTTATTTTTACCATTGTTTGAAACCAGCTTTGCTCAAATTTATGTAATGTGAAAATCTCTTTGCCATAAATAATCTGGTTGTCTTTCCTGAGCTTGGTACTCGTTCTGGATACTTGCTTTTGTAATGTCAGGGAAGCACGGTTGTTCTGGGAAAGCTAATAAATGAAGCTATAATTAATTCCTGCATCTTTGGTTTAAGACATGATGTTACACACAGCAAAGCTGCCTCCTCTTTAAAAGCAGACCCCCTTCTACTCCCTGCCCATGTGGGCACGAATTTTGAACTAGACTCAAATGAAATGTGAATTTTCTCTGATGACCTGAAAGCATAAAAGCATAAAATCCAGGTACTTGATCGCATGATGGCATTATTGAACATGGAGCTGACTGTAATTTCATGAGAAGGAATTGCCACTCTCTCACCTTCTGTTCTCCCCACATTCTGTATGAGCCTCTATCTGTAGCAGCAGGAACTTTGCTGTCCTGCCCTGGTGAGTCAGCCCTTTCCCATTTCAAGCAAGTGATTCTAGGTGATGTCATGGTGTAACACAGGTTTTCAGGGCCAGGTCGACTGATAGCATCTCCCTTTTCTTGCTCTGACAAATGCAAGGGTCCTGCCTTCAAAGAAAGTACTGTATAGCTTTGTAAGTTAAAACCCTGCAAGGATTAAAAGGAAATAGAGGCTGCTGTCATACTGCCTGTTCATGCTTTTGGGGTGTTTGGGACTTGTTAAGAAAGTGGAGATGTTTTTAGATAAATACCTTTAAAATTCTGGAGTAAGGAAGATTAGTGATCCTGGTGCACACCAAGGTTTGGGATGCTGTAGCATTGCATGCCATACTGAATGGTGACAGAGGAGGGATGCTGTCTGCTCAGAGTTGATTTAAAACAGAAAGGAGTCAGGAATGCTGTAGGGAGCAGTGATGGAGATGAGCTGCAGATTTTTCTGTAATCAGATTTTCTGTTGCAGCAGAAAACAATTGGCCAATATACCTTTTCTGGTTTTTAACTTTATTACAGTGTGTCTGGGTTAGTGGGTGGGAAGAGAAGAGAGTTCTGGTGCCCCTCTAGAAACATGGATCAGCATCCAGGTGTCCTGTAGAAATCCACAATCTCTCAGTCTGTAATTCACATCTCTGCTGTTACTCAGGCTCAGGTTGTTTGCCGGGGGTTTTTTGTACTTGAACACATGGATGTTGTCTTCACAAGGCACTGATGTGCGAGGACTCAGACTGTGCTCGTTTGTGAGCCACGGCAGGTGGGAGTGAGGCTCTTCAGTGTGTGGCCAGTGCAGCATCTCACCAGGCTGCCAACAGCTATCACCATGAGGTGACCTGGCACTGTGTCACCGTAGCATCTTTTCACAGCTTTTCCAGCCTGTTTCCTCCTGCATCCTTTGAGCTTTTCCACTCACACATTCATCTTTAATGTTTTCTCAGTCCATAATATATAAAACTTGTAAAAATAGCATGAGAAAAGGCTTAAGGAAAATTTTGTTTGAAAGGAGAGACCAAATTAATATTTCCAGTTTGTGGCCAGGAATTTGAGAGCATTTCCGAGGGGACCAGCAGTTTTGTTTACGGAGAGGGAGCGAAGATGATTGCGACTGGCTGCATATGGTCTCGGTGCCTGCAGCAAAGCTCTGCAGACAGCTGGGAGGGCTTTGCCCTGTTGGGATTTACTGCCACGTGGGAATCCTCCTGCTTTGCTAGAAGTCATTTCATGGCATTATGAGGCAGCAGTAGCAGGGCGCGGGATCTGCCCTGCTGGCCTCGGAATGGGCTCCGGCGGCCACGGGGACGCAGGTAGCCATGGCTCTGGGCTTCATGGGCAAACGGTACCACTCCTCCAGCCACAGCTTCTTCTACTTTCGGTGAGTTCCCACTCCTTCCTCCTCGCCTCTTTGCAGTGAGAAAATAGAACAGGTCGTGGAAATAATAGAAGCAAAACTTGCCGTGTTTTGCAGGTTCATTCTCATTGGATGCCGGTTTTTAAACAAGGGTGGGGGATTTTCACCCTGATTTAGCTGTCAGGATAGAAATCTATGTTACACAATGCGTTATTAAGGCTTGACTCACTCCAAGCTTGCATTCATTCAGCATATCTGTTGCTATCAGCACACTGGAGTGTGGGGAAAGGGGAGGAGTGGTTTGTTTCTGGAGGGATGCCTCACTCCTGATTTGGTGAACATGTTTCTTTCAGCCAGTTTTTTTTCCAGTCCTCATGCAGTTGTTTGGTTTTTCACTGAAAACTGAACAAGACTCCACTGTTTGTCACAAACCTTCCCCTTAGTGCTGGGCTGCTCTCTCCCACCCACAAGCTCACTTGACCCCTTTATATATATTTCTTAATGGCTGATGCTTCTCTGCAAAACCCAGGCTCCTCCATGTAGCATTCACCTTGAGCTTAGCAGGGAAATGAAATGGAATCAATTAAGTATTTCTGGTCCATCAAAACAAACCAATTGGAAACGTTAAAAGCAGAGAGCAGGTGACAGAGGAGAGAGGAGAACTCTCCCGCTGTGAAATTCAGTAGCCTGCTTGGCTGCACCCTGAGAGGTGTCTGTTAGACAAGCTGTGATCTGCAGGGAGAGCGGGCAGTCGGGGAAGGGCCTTGCAAATCCAGGATTCAAACAATGAGGCTTTCAGTAGGACCTTGCCAGCAAAGACCAGAATCTTGGTGGAAGACTAGAACAAAATACTCAGAAAAACCCAGTGTTTAATCGCACCTGAGTGTGACTTGCAGATAAATAAGTTACCCTAAGTTTCTGATTAAAAAAAAAAAATTAATAATGGAACAGGTTAGACTTGTAGAATTGTTGACCAAGTAATAGGATGTTCAGATAATTGGCAGTTGGAAAATGCAGTGGGGTGTGGTGCCTACAAAATGAGCATTTAGACAGAGAAATCTGCAGCAGGGGCAGAGCGCAGGTGAATTGCAGGTGGTGCTGGAGACGGTAGGGTCCCGTTCCTCAGGGCTGGGAGCTGGGAGAGCAGCAGAAAGTTCACTGCATTGCAGTCCAGGCTCTCTCCTGTGACTTTGCGGAATGGCTAAGTACTGAATTTGACTTTCTGCTCTTGGGGAGTGTCTCTCAGCACTTGGGGATTGCTGGAATTATTTGAAGCATGCAGATGAACAGCTTCGTGTAAGGCCAACTGGAGACTTGGCTGCAGCCGGGTGCTTGGGCTGAGTTCTTTCCTTTCACACCAGTTTGGTAAAGGAAAGTTCATTGTTAAACTTTTTTTTTTTTAATCTTTTGGATTATTGATGTCCACAGGCTTGTTTTACATGTAATATAGTGCTCTCCCTGGTAAGCTTGGTAATTGGAAGTCTTTTGTGTCTTGTAGGTTGGCTTTTAAATAGGTCAAAATCAGCAGGAGAGCTTCATAACCAGAGCAATTAGGATTTTAACCCTTTACTCTACATACCTTATAGACAGTAGACTATAATAGAACTTTGCTGATAGGCTGCTGTGTGCCGTGGGCAGCCACTGAAAGCCAGAAGTTTCCAGTTCCCGCCTTACAACCGGGATCTTCCTGTCATGGAAAATTACTGAATTATGGTGTGCAAGGAGAGGGGGTCAGCTTGGGGCTGGGCCAGCAAGATGGGGTGGTTGGAGAGCCCTTTTTCAGTGGCAGTCTCATGCTGCTGCGAGGTCAGTGGTTTAGGGCACTGTCTGGGCTCTGATTTAGAAGGAAATGATGCAGCTCTGAAGACCAGTACCTCAAAACATGTGAAAAGAGGTGGGAATTTTGAAATGTTCCCTGACATGCTCCTTCTCCATCTGTTTTTCCTATGGGAAAGAAATGATGGAGAACGTGTAAGAATTATTTGGTGCTTTGGTAACTGTTTGCTCTGATGTCCCATGTAGTTCCTTTGCAATCTCTGTTGTTAACAAGCATAGACAGACAATGCAGCAGGATAAAAAGTTGATCATGGGAGGGTAGTTGTAATTTAAAACAGGATTTGTGTTGTTAATGGAGCTGTTTAACAGAAACAGATTTGTACAAACAACCCTTCCCCCACTTTTTGCATGTGTGATCTTCCTGTTTACAGTAATCTGCTTGCCTGGGATTACCTCTCTGCTGACAGAGTCTGAGCAATACTCATTTTACCAGTAGCTTCCTACCTAATACAGGAAGGACCCTGTTAATCCAGCCCCTTTGCTGGACACTGGGACATGTGGCATGTATGCCAAAAGGAAGCCAGCAAGCAATTTTCTTTTCTTGTTACAGATTCAGCATATCAGATAAGGCTTTAAAGCAGCAGAGAAGTATCATTTCTGTATAATTATTGCCTGTATTGATTGGAATGCTGCTGATAGAGGCACAAGTCAATTATTTGCTCTGCAGATCTATCAATAGATGAGATCTATACTGTGGTGCTCACAAATGCATGTACTTGTGTTTGTAAATGCATGTGGTTGCATCTAACAGCACCTTTAGGATGTTGCTCTGATGTTTATGGAAGGTAAAGTGCCAATTCTAAGCCACTTAATCAGTTTATTGAGCTGTTTTAAATATGGTTACTTCAAGGGATTGCTGGAACAAACAGACATTTGTCTGCCACGGGACCCTGAGTCAACAGAACTACCAATGCTCCAGCTGCTCTGCAACAAACCCAAATGCTCACAGCCCACTAGTTAGAAGAGCAATGGAGCAGAAGAGATGCTCCTAAGAGGTGTGACTTGCAAGATGGGATGTGCAGGCTCGGAGTACAGCTGCCTTTGCCTCTGCCCTGTTCCCAGGGGGTGTTTGGAGGCTTCCTTGGAAGATCCCTTGCTCTCTTGTGCTGCCTTTAATGTCTGGATCTCATCAAACTTGTAGGGAAGGACAAGGAGGAACTTCTCTGTCTGGAAAGGTCACCTTAGCCATGCCTGCAGAGTGGCCTCCCCTCGCCTGCTGCCTCTGCCAGCCCCCCCTAATCTCCTTAGGGGATGCTGTGCCCTGGCAACACAGGAGCGTGCAGAAGCCCGTGGGACCGGCGGGAGCACAGCTGACGAGGAGGGAGCTCTCCTCACCGTGCCTGTGGCAGCTCTCCTGGCCCCAGCCTATCTGCCTGGCATGGAGTTCCTCCGAAATCCGTAACCTGAGGCTTGAGGAAGGACTCCTCTTGGATTTGTTTGTGCCTTTCTTCCTCTCAGGGCAGGATTTATGGTCTGAGATGTAGGCCAGAGCAGGAGGTTTGGAGGGAAGGGCTGTGGCACGTGGCAATGCTGTGGTCTAGGGATGCACTGCGAGTGGCTGTACAGTTGTTCTGTGTGGGTCTGCTTGCCCTCTCTTGCTCTGAGCGCAGCCTCCGCTGAACTGGAATCTGTAAATAACCTTTTTTTTTTTTTTTTCTCCTTTCTTCAGTAATTATTTCTCTTTCCCTCCTCTTCCCCCTCTTTGTGCTCACTCCATGCTTTCCTCCACTGATCGGGAGCTGGCTGCAGGCTCTCAGTACTTTGTAAGGATGGGAATTGCTCGGAGTTTGAGGCAGGGACAGAAGCCAAGTGACCTCAGCAGTGCTTTCTTGAGAAGATAAATTAGAGAGGCTTTTGCAGAGATGACATTAAAGTGGTGTATTGTGGTGTGTTTATTTTAGACTTGCCCTACCTTAACTGCAGCGAGTGCTCAATTATACGTGGCTGAGGTTTGGGTTTGCTTTGGTTCAGCTGCTGCTGGAACCTGTTAGAACAAAGCACAGCACAGCCAACGCTCCTACTGGGGCTGCTGCTTTGCATCTGAAATCAGTGTCTTTGGAATATTCCTCCCATCAAAGGGTTTTGCTGCCTGCACTTAGGTCATTCAATATATTAAATGGGAACAAAGTTCTCCCTTACTGTTTAATAAATCTTGCTGTGTGTGAATCTGCTCCAGTACCTTCAGCATTTCATTCCGTACAAAAGAGCAGCTGGGTGAACTCTGCTTGTTGCATTGCCTGTATCCTTTGTGGTACCCAAGGTTTTGTTAAGCAGCCTTAGGTAAGATGCCTTTGCCAAATGTTTGGTGGTTTTTTGCCTCTGAGTTCCCCTATAGAATTGCTCACAGGTAGGAGGAATTTGATTTTGCTAAGGATAAAGAATGTGAGGACCTTTTTTTTTGTATATGTGAGGGAAGTATACAAAAACTAGTTATTTTTCAAAATTAGGGGAGCTGTTAGAGGTAGCTGTGCTTTTCTTTTCTATAAATAACATTTTTTAGCATTTTCCATTTGATACTGGGAGCCTTGATACTGGGAAATGTAAAAGAGGAAATACTGTGAGGACGAACACAGGAGCACTGTCTTTCTCCGAGTGATGTGTAGAGAGCTGATGCCTCTCTACTTCCACATATGTTCCTTGAGCCCAGTCATACTTGCTGGGTGGTCAGCCCACATTCATGGACTCACCTTCAGGACTCACTGAACATAGGGGCTTCAATATCTTAACAAAATGTAGACCTGCTAGGTTAACAGCTCCTTCTCTGCTAAGCTGGGACTCTGTGCTCCTCCTCTGTGCTCCTTTGTTGGTCAGCTGTGAAGGATTCGACTGAATTCCTGCCAGAGCAGAAATAAGATGTGTCTGCACATGATGTTTACCTTCAGATGCAAGTTGTGCCTCAAGTGTTAGATGATTGTTGCAGAAGCCTCTAGGGTAGGTGTCAGTTTGGAGGCAGAAGGAGCAGAGGTGAAGCCACGTTACCTCTAAATTGGGCACATTTTGCAGTGCTGTTTGACAGCAGAGCTCCCCACTATGCACAAATGTTGCATGAAATCATATTGGGAGAGTACAGAAAGGGTTAAAGCACATTTGATAATGTCACTGTTGGTTGCCAGAAGCTGTGGAATAGTGGAGGGAGGGAAATGTCTTTGCGAAGTGTTCAGGAACTGGTGTGGACAAAGAGAAAAGGGCTTTGATAGAAAGGTGCTGTGAATTTGGGAGATTTCAGCTCTTGTGGAGTTCAGGGATTTACAGGACAATCAGCTGAAAAGGAGAAGCAGTGTTTGTTAGTGAGAAGTCAAAAGAGAAAGAAGGTATCCAAAAAATTGGAAATTCAGGCTGGAAGAAGCCCTGAAAAAGCAAATGCAAAATGACTGATTTGTGCATTGTGAAGTGGGAAGGCATTTGTGTATTTCACTTCAGTGTAAGGGCTTTGTATGCTAAAAATCAAGCGTGTTGTGAAGGGTCATCTGCTCTAATGAGTAATCCTCGTTCTGCATTGGTCACAGATTTAGGGATCCATGCGCTCTTTGCTGCTAATACACAACATCTGTCTACTAATCTAGCTAGTAATAAGCATTTTCAGTATTATATCCAAAGCTACCTGTGGGCTTTTTTTAAATTTCAGCAGTTAAGTTCTGAATTTTTGCTGCTGTTCTTTCAGTGACGACTTGGCAGCTACAATTTCTAGGTCAGTGGGAATGGACTTCCTAGGCTGGATATTCTCTTGAGAGTCTGGGGTTACTGGCCTAATGTTATTTTCATAAGGTTTGCAGACTAATTGTAGAAGTTGTTCTGAATAAGCACTGACAAGCTGCAGCTTTGTCTGGGATCTTGCCAGGTCTTTTGGTAACTGTGAGAAAAAAAGACATTTCCTTTCCTCCTTGTCCTACAGACCTCGTGAGCTGCCCAAGCTGAAGGAGTCCCGCTCCCATGAGTCTTTACTGAACCAAGCCAGCACCATAGAGACTCTGGACTTTGCGGCAGAAGAAGCAGTCTTTGTCAAACCACTTCACAACAGTATCCTTGGACGAGACTTCTGCTTTGAGGTAGGGACAGGCTCCAAACAGGCAGCTGCCAGTCCCCGTGAACCCTTGTGGAACACTGCTCCAGGCCTGGGGAACTGGGAAACAGCAGGAGCCACTGCCGTGCTGAGGTTTGGGTGGGGGCTGTTGAGCCACCATGTGACTTTCAGAGTCCTTGAGGCTAATGGCATCAGTCACTGAACAGAGAGAAATCTTTTTCAATTACCAGGTCTTCTAATTGAAAAACCTCTTCAGTTAGATAAATATCTGAGCATTTGTACAGTGCGTGCAAATGTATGGTTGATACATACAGCACAATGGACATGCAATAGTATGTACATTAGCTGTGTGTTCACCCTCTCCAAATTCACCTAAAATTAAATTTAGAAAATTTACTGTAACTGAGAGATGAGATTTCCAGTCAGAGCCCCTTTCCATTAGCTCCGTGCTCTCCAGTGTCCAAAGGAGAAGCTTCAGTGGCTGTGGATGTGTCCATTGCACCATGGAGGAGGATCCAAAGATCCCTTGGCTGTTTCAGCAGAGGCTGCAGGCTGTGGCTCTGAGCCCTGCTCCAGGAGCAGGCAGAAACCATGTAAGCACAGTCCTGCCCTCAGACCTCCAGCAGTGGAGCTGTGTGTGTTTGGTTGCAGCTGAAGCCACGTCACCTGTTGTGGCAGGGGCAGGTCACTCTGTCTTCAGTAGGATTAGTCAGATGTGTCTAAACTTCTGGAACAAAGATCTGTTTACAACCTGGAAAATTCTGTCAGTAAACCAGCATATCAGACTCTGTCCCTCGGGATGCATCCAGGAACTGTTCCTGTTTGCTTCAACCTCGTTATTCTGGTTGGAAGCACTTTGCAGGTTGCTTAGGCTTGGGGAGTTGGGTGGAAAACACGGGCAACAACTTAGCTCTGAGGCTGCTGCCTCAAACTGTTTTGTAATTGTGTGCACAGTGAATGGAAAGAGTAAATGAGGCTTGTCAGGCCACATAAATAGGGGAGAAACCGAGGTGGTTCCCTGGTGCGGGAAAGCAGAGCTGTCAGGGCTGGAGCAGAGCACAGCTCCCTCGGTTTGTTTAGGCTGTTGCTGTCTATATGGACCCCTGGAAATAATTTGTATTCACTGAAGTTATCACGTCCAGTGTGTTTTGCCTTATGTTAACGCTCTGTCAGTTCTGTCTGTCTTTACACTGTTAGTAACCAAATCATCTGCCCCTGGGCCTTAATAGGGTAAACGGCAAATGGCCAATTTTCTTTAATAGCCACAGATCAATTAACAACTGTTTAAAAAAAGAATAGACTAACTGGCTGATTAAAGCTTTGTTTAAAAGTCTTTAAGAGGAGCCTCTGGTGCTCTTAAATTTTTATAAATTCCTTAGTTTCTCCAGTTTTATATAACCTTCAACTTCTTTTGCTCTCTGCGTTTTGTGGGCCTTTTATCCTCTCTGTCTTCTAGGCTGCTGTATTTTTACCTGCCTTTTTCTTATTTACTTGCTTTTGAAGCATTATTTATCTTCCTCCTTGCCTTTTGCAGCCTCTTACTTGTCTCCTAGGCTTGCCTGAACTCAGCCTGTCATTTATTCGTTCCAGGTAACCTACTCCAAGGGCAGTAAATGCTTCAGTTGTTCCTCTGCAGCAGAGAGGGACTGGTGGATGGAAAACATACGCAGACTATCGCAGCCGATGAAGGTAATAGAAACTGCGGAAATAAGATTAGTGGGGGAATGGAGGTGGTATGATTGGATTTTAGTCCAGTGTACCAGGGCTTCCCACAGATGCATCCTCAATTAATTTAGTCTGGGGAGCCGTCCGCTCATCCGTGTGTCTAAAGCTGCCGTGTGCTGTTGCAGGGAGTGCAGTGGGTCAGAGCTTTAATGAGTAAATAGACGCCTGTGTGCTGCTTGATCCCTGTCCCAGCGCCGGCTCAGGATGCTGCAGACTGGATTTCTGAGGCCGTGCACCTGGGGAAGATGGGGCATGGCTTCAAAAGGGTCATGCTTTAATGCAGGGTCACAGATAGGGGTGGGGGAGGAACCCAAAAAAACCAACATTAAACAACATTAAACAAAATGGGGAATCAAGTTATGGATCAGCTGGAAGTATCTGATAAGTCACTCCATCATGGCCATCCTACCTGCCAAGGACAGGCTGGCAGTGCTCTGGGGTTCCTCACCAGTCTGACAGCTTTGGAGAGGCTCTTGTGCAGTGTTTGTTTTCTAAAGCATTTAAATCCAGCTTTTGAAGAAGAAAAATATTCTAGTCCCCACTCTTGACATACAAAAGACAGCCCTTTGCCTCTGTTTTAGAAAATGTCCAATTTTCTAGAGATTCCGATTCTGGATCAGACAATCTGATTCTGAATTCTGACTGTGTCCTTACCTCAGACACTAAAGGCAGCCCTTTGCTTCTGCTTTAGGGAGATGAAGTATTCAGCTTTTAGGGGTTTTGAATCAAAACTGATCTCTTTCTTCTGCACAGGACAATTGCCGTCGAGCTGAAAACGTGCTTCGCCTGTGGATCATAGAGGCCAAGGACCTGACCCCCAAGAAGAAATACTTCTGTGAGCTATGCCTGGATGACACCCTCTTTGCCCGCACTACCAGCAAAGCAAAAGCAGATAACATTTTCTGGGGGGAGCACTTTGAGTTCTACAGTCTCCCACAAATTCAGAGCGTCACAGTTCACATCTACAAGGACGTAGAGAAGAAAAAGAAAAAGGACAAGAACAATTACGTTGGCCTGGTCAACATTCCCATGGCCAGCGTGACCGGTCGCCACTTTGTGGAGAAATGGTACCCAGTCAGCACCCCTACAGCCAACAAAGGCAAATCAGGGGGGCCTTCCATTCGGATCAAATCCCGCTACCAGACCATCAACATCTTGCCCATGGAGCAATACAAAGAATTTGGGGAGTATGTTACCAGCAACTACGCCCTGCTGTGCTCTGTGCTGGAACCCGTGATCAGTGTCAAGAGCAAGGAAGAGATGGCTTCTGCTTTGGTGCACATTCTTCAGAGCACTGGGAGAGCCAAGGTAAGCACAGGTGGCTCCTGCTGGAGTGACTCTGGCTACTGATAAGTGATTTCTGGTGGAAACTGGGGAGCCCATGACAGTAAGCAGCAGCAGCAGATGCTGTGTACAAAGCGTAAGCGGGAGGACTCTGTAACTTCATGTTATTCTGAAAATCAGCACCTACGTTTGAGTGTTCAGGGACCTTTCTTGCATTGCTAAAATCAGGATGTAGGTCAAGAGATAAGTGAACAAGAGGCTGGTAAGCTGGAGAATTGCTTCCATGAATAAGTCTGTGATAGAATGAGTCAGCACTGAGTCAGCTGATCAGTGCCAGCATTGATCTGGGCAGCGTTTGAACACCCATTTGGAGGATCTATACCGAGTTAATGGTGATCCCACCTGCCCCAAGGATGCTGTTAGGACTTCTGGGTGCACTCTGATTCCTTTAAATGGATTGTGGGAGAGCACCCTGCAGGTCGTGGGAAGTTCTGGGAAGCATTAGCACGCATTGATCTATGTGGCTGCTGCCTGCCAGGTGCTGTGTGAATAGTGCCATGCTGTAGGCAGCTTCTGCCAGTGAAACCAGCTAGAGCAAGGAAAGCATCACCAGGCACAAGTCAGAGGGATAGACATGTGGAAGAATGGCTGTAAACAACATCCAAGGGACAGCCTCATCCAACTGTTCCAGAAAAAGTCCTTTTCTGCTAGCATAATCACATGCCCCTTGAAAACATCTCAGGATGGCTGGTGCTCTGGGACAGTGTGTGTGACAGGAACTTGTTCCTTAACAAACTATCTGATGAGAGAAACTGGTAGCTAAGATTGAAATCCTGCTGGAAAACAGGCTCTGGATTGCTGCAGTGCCAGCTGCAACAAGTAGATAAATTAGTGTTACAACTTTGCATTCCTGGTGTGTGAAGTTTTGAACCTCTATTTACGGGAAGCACTGGGTGGCTCAGGCTGCCATAAAGCTCCTAAGAGGGTACATATCCAGTTTGTTCTCTGCTGATGAGGATGCAGCTGGATGTTCCCAGTTTGCACCAAGTGAAAAGAAATCTCTCGGATTTTGTTGAAAAGAAACAGCAATAATGGACTGAAAACCAAGAGTACTAAATGTCGTTGACTCACATAAAGTTATCACTTCAGGAAATAAGTATTACTGTAGAATTAGACCCTATATCAAGAGGTTATTCTCTGTATCAAGGCTTGCTGACAGTTCCTGCCTGGACAATTGAATACAGTTCACATTAAGCCATATAGATAACCAGCAAGTGGAATGTTAACTTCTTTTTTCCCAAATCCTAAACCACTTTTGGTTTGTGAATTTAATTTATTAAGCCATCCTTCTTATTAAATATCATCAAGCTGTAATTACTTGTGCATCACTTCCAATTTGGATTTTTAAATCCATGTTGGTAGGAAATATTCCTTATAAAAAGATAAATATAATAGCACAGTTTCTTTCAGCAGACAGAGCCTCTGATAAACAAACCAGTGAGAGGTTCTGTTCTGGAGCTAAACTGAAACACAAGCTTGGCTGTAAAGGCTTTTTTTAAGAGACTTTTGCTTCACCCTTTATAATTTGTGATCTGTATCATCCTACAAGTATAACAAACCCAAGAGGAGCCCTGGCTATTTCCTTGGCCCTTAGTTCGGCTGTGCCCCTTGTCTCAGGCTGAGCAATTATTTATTATACTGAAATATCCTTCCTGCTTGGCTTCTGCAGTTAGCCTGGCACGACTGAGCTGGCTAAAATCACCTTTGCCATTTGACCTTTTTCCTCAGGACTTCTTGACAGATCTGGTGATGGCTGAGGTAGATCGTTGTGCAGAACATGATGTCTTGATCTTCAGGGAGAACACAATCGCTACCAAAGCTATTGAGGAATACCTCAAGCTGGTAGGACAGAAGTACCTCCAGGATGCACTGGGTAAGAAACTCCCTGTCTGCCACCTGTTAGCACGGCAAGGACTGACCCTGAACTGTGTCTGCAGCTGGGAATGTGGGATGGGAAGGAACTGCCTCAACACTCAGCCTGGGTGTCTCATACACAGAGAGCACACTGTCCTGCTCTCAATGCCCTTCCTCTGCATGGAGAAGGGTGCTCTTTGGTGCCTGCAGGAGTAGCACCCAAAGCAAGGCAAGCTTGATTTGATGTAGCTGAGTCCCCTCTTCAAGTTTGTATTACCATGTTCTGTTTTTCTGGGTAGCTTTTTTTCGTGTCTCTAGTGTGGTGAAGAGGTATAACAGTGCAGTTTCTTTGTGAGCAATGGTGGTTGTTGGATCTGATACACAAACAGGCTTTAAAAAGGGGTTCTGACACACAGCCCTTAGAGAGACAAGTCGAGGGAGGGAGGCTGCAAAGCATCCCAAGGAGCATCCCAAGGCAGGAGATCAAGATGCATCCTGTCTGGGAAGCCTCTTGCCTGTGTTTGTCCCGAGTGCTCATTATTCATTGACTCATTAAAGCTGCCTGGCCATCCCGTGATCTCCTACTCCATTCTCCCCACGGGGTCTTCATGCCCGCTGTTACGTGCCAGGGTGCACTCTGATAATTTTGTTATTGTTCCCCCTCCACCAAAAGGTTCTTCTCTAGTCATAAGCCATGGCCTTGGGAATTCCTGGCCACACAGATAGCAGTGAAGGGGACCAAACCCAGGCTCTCTGTCTTCCGCAGACACATCACAGCCGGCTTTTAGCAACTCTGCACAATCTTCCTTATCCACAATTGCACAACGAGCCACCCACCCCCTGTTGTTTCTGGGATGGAGAAAGCTTTGGAAATTGATACAAGGGAAACAAGATCAGACCAAAGCCAAGTCCCACACCACATCCTTTCACAAAAAGAAGAAAAAACCAAGCAGCTTGCTTTCCCAGCAGTCTCGCTTGTCCTTAGCAATCCCAGATGCTGGCAAGGCATCAAGGAGATAGCTGGCTAAATTAGTGCTCCAAGGGTCAGCATAGCCAGCTCTATGATTATATCCAGTTTGGCAATTTCTGAAGTTTAATGAGCCTGCTCTGGTAGTCTTATTCTCCTGGGTGGAACCGCTGAGCGTAAGTCACAGTCGTAGGCTCTCACCTGGTACAGAGAAATGGGCAGCCTGGTACTTGGGGCTGTGCTTCCCAGCAGGCTGAACATCAGCTGTGGGACCACTCCATTATAGCTGACTGCAAGCTCCTTAATGTGCAGTAATTGCATAAAATATTTTAACATTAATGACTTCTAAAACATCATTTAGCACTGAGTGATAAGATGGTAAATCATAGGCAGGAGAGATGGAAAATGCCCCTAAGGTTGTCCAGCCTGTCTATAGCTCAGGCAATGTTGCTTATGACAATATCCCCATCTAATTCTTTGTCAGGTTTTAAATGTCATTTTACTCAGCTGCTCTGTTCTTTGAAAAGATTAACGACACTGTGGTTAGTCCTAACAATGTAACATATGTCTGTAAGGGAATCTTACATCTGATTATAGCAGGGGCCACAAAGAGTAAGTTTCAAATATGTTTAAGGATAAAAAATATTATCCAGTAAACAAGAGTTAAAATAGAATTGGCTCAACAAAAGTGATGCCAACAGTTTTGCAAGTAAGAGATTTAGATGCCCTCAGCAGAAATGTTTTGGACGACCCCATCACAAAACAAAAAGTTAAGAAAATGTGGTGCCTGCTTTGCTTGCAACAACACCAAGCTGAGATTTGGGGAGGGGCTGAGAGGTGTTTAAGGGGTTTTAGGAAAGCAAAGGCTAAAAACAAACCCCTTTTGCACAAACAAGCCTTGTGTTAGCTCAGAGCCAGCAAGATCATCTGAGGAGATGCACTTGAAAGACACTGAATCATTAAACCAATGAATAAAGAGTTTTTCCTGGTGAACACCCAGACATTTAAAAATTGCTTGGAATGCCTGCATATAGAGGAGGGAAACTAGTGAGTAGTTCATTCCAGTCTGCCAGACAAAGGCAACTTCATGTGGTTTGTATGTGAGCAGTTTCTGTTGTGATGCCGAAAGGGAAGGCTGACAGAAATGCCACAGAGCTTTGAAAGATGCAGGCCATAAAAATGCTGTAAGGTGTTGATACAAGAGGTTGAGAAAATTAGCAGCATCTAGCTAGTGCTTGGGTATTACTCTTATTCAAGAGCAAGGTGACACTTTTTAAAATTTAAAAAAAAGGTAGATTTAGAAATAATATAAATAAATATCATTGCCAGCATGTTTCTTGGGGAAATTATGAAGAGAAATAGCACACAGCTTCATTCCTAAGATTGTGGATAATTTCATAGTTGATAACACAGTTTGAATACCAAGTCAAATGCTCCTCTCTAGGCCATAAGAGAAGTGCCTGCAGGGTTGCCAAGCAAAGCCATCCTGGTTTTGTCCCTGTGCCTGGGGACAACAAGGGCATGGGAGGCTGAAGCATCAGAGCCCAGGCTGTGCCATGTTGGGAAAGGGCTGGCAGGGGTCGTGTCCCCAACATCTGGTGTCTGGAGGCCGTGCTGCAGACACCCCGAGCAGGACAGGCACTTGCCTGGGAAAGACATAAGAAGATTTAAAGGTGTGTCAAGTAGGTTTTTCTGGTAACTAGCCTGGTTTCTCATCCTCTTCCCTTTTTCCAGGGGAGTTTATCAAGGCTGTGTATGAGTCAGATGAAAACTGTGAAGCAGATCCCAGCAGGTGCTCACAGAGTGAATTAGCAGATCATCAGTGCAACCTGAAAATGTGTTGTGAGCTGGTCTTCTGCAAGATTATAAATTCTTACTGGTAAGGCATCTTCCTTCCCTCCCTTTGTCCCCATTCCTTCTCTGAGGGTGAGAGACCAGCAGTGGCACAGGGAAGGAGCACAGACCCATCCCTCTTCCCAGGCTGCTTTTGCCCCCTTTTTCCTCACTGCCTTCCTTCATGTGACTCCAGATTGCAGGTGGAGCTTGTGCCCAGACTGAGGGGTCCCAGCCCACAAACCACACCTGTGGGGGCTTCTGCCCAAATCCTCTGCCAAGGGAACACATACTGAGTGTGACTGGATAAGGAGGGAATAAAGTGAGAAGATAACAGCTTAGCTTGGACTTGGCATAAAAAGCTGCCAAGCTTTTATGTTTTGATGTGTACAGAAAACTTTCAGACCCTTCAGATGTGTGGAATTGAACAGGAAATCACAGGGAGGAAGCATTGGCAGAGATTTCTATTAATCTGTTTCTGAGTAGCAGTGGAAGAAAAGGGGCCTTTCTGCTTTGGCATGAAGCACAGGCACAGTATTGAGAGCTTAACAAGCAAGGTAAAAGTGTCAGATATGGAGATGAGTTCAGTTTGGCTCGGTTTGTTTTCAGTATCCTAACACCCAGTTTGCTCCAGGGTAGCAATGGATAAGTAGTTACTAGCTTGCAAATCAGCGTGTCTGGAAAAGGCTTCACTTAACACATACGAACAAGGGGTGTTTTAAAGAGTACATAAGTGTCACCAGATTAAATGGGGATCTATGAATAGATGCCTAATGACATTACCTAGCCTAGAGAGAAAGAGAAAAAGGGGAGGTAAAAAAAGGACTGATGTTTCTTCACAGATCAGTATTGCAGGTGACTGATCACCAGTTCAACTTCTTGCATCTCGTTGCCAGTGCGATTTTATTCCCCATTGTTTTGCTTTTCAGCGTGTTCCCTCGTGAGCTGAAGGAGGTGTTTGCATCTTGGAAGCAGCAGTGCCTGAACAGGGACAAGCAGGACATCACCGAACGCCTGATCAGTGCCTCTCTGTTCCTCCGCTTCCTGTGCCCTGCCATCATGTCCCCCAGCCTCTTCAACCTCACACAGGAGTATCCTGATGAGCAGACCTCTCGCACGCTCACCCTCATTGCTAAAGTCATCCAGAACCTTGCCAACTTTACCAAGTAGGTGGTGCCAGTGAAACTGAAATCTGTGGCGTGTGGGGAGAGCCCTGACTCCTAGTTGTGCTCACAGGCAGCTGATTCTCTGGCAAACTAAAGCCAGCTTTAGAAGAGGAGGAATCTTCTCACTTAGATGTGAGCACTGTTCCCCTCGAGATACACTAGATAAATTCTCCTTGAGAATTTTGTGGAGGGGACACAGTATAACACCAAGAAGAGTCATGCACTAACATGTTAGTGTATGTGGTGTTTTAAAAGGAAAGAAGCCTGGTCCCTCCAAGGATCATGATTTTCATGCTCTCTCCCTCCAAAATTCCCAGCTGAATGATACAAAGGGCATGGCACATCCCCTACACAGGAGGAGAGAAAGAGTGTCTATGGGAGGGAGGTGGGAGAGATGTAATTTGTAATACAAGTAGTAATATTTAAGTAAGTACCACAAAGCAGTGAATCTCTTAAATTGTCCATGTGGTTTTTTCCCTCCAAGACTTTAAAATCCTCAGATTTTGAATTTTTTTTTTTTTTTTTAATACTCCATATCTTCAGAAAGGCAGGTCTAAAGTGAAGTGTTTAAGTAATTGTCTGTAAGCACTTGTACTCTGTATTTTCTGTGGAGGTTATTGACTGGGTTTCCCCTCACCTCCCTTTCCTGCAGGTTTGGTATTAAGGAAGAGTACATGGCCTTCATGAATGAATTTCTGGAGCATGAGTGGGGAGGAATGCAGCGTTTTCTGAGGGAGCTGTCTAACCCAGATACCATCTCGAACATGCCTGGATATGACGGCTACATCGACCTGGGCAAAGAGCTCTCCGTGCTGCATTCCCTCCTCTGGGAGGTTGTGTCCCAGCTTGATAAGGTAAAGCTGTTTGGAGGCCCTGGGATGGTACCATAGCAACAGTAAACACCAGGGAATATCCAGGGAAGCCAAGAGATTTGGAGGGGAATGTTTGATAGTGATATTTCACAACTGCTCCCTCCGTGATTTCGGGTCAGGGCCTGCAGCAGGGTGTGTGAGGTGGCTGGGCTCCAGCAGCAGTGCAAACACTTTGCAGAGTCTTTAGGAAGGTCAGGTGCTGAAGGCATTGCTTAGAAGTAGACCTGGAATTCCCTGGGCAGCCAGGCCTTTCTGGTGAGTGAGCTGGAGGAAAGGGAGGGCGTTGGGACAGGAAAAGGCCGTGTTGCAGTGCCCTTTTGGTGCCGGGGGAGGTGCTTCCCTGCACACCGGGCCCTCCCCCAGTTCTGATGGAGGAGTGAGTTGGCCCTGCGGAACTGTTCTCATCAACAACCCGATCCAAAGCCTGCTGAGATGGTCTCATTTCCGTAGTCTTTGATTCTGGCATACGAGGAGTGCCATGTAAAAAGCTGGATCCACTCCGAGTGTCCTCCTGTAGCAAAGCAAGATGCTTTCTGCTGTGCACTGCCCTGAGCTCATATGCAGGTTCTGTCCTTCTGATCCCAGAGGACACCACCAGCAATAAACACTGCTTCCATTTAGCTCTAGAAGGAGGAAAGGCAGAGCTTTGCTCTTCCTTAGCCATGTGGGTTTGCAGGAACCAAAATCATTAAAACCTTGATAGCAAAAGTAGCTGATAAGGCCCAGAAAAGCTGAACTGAGTCTTTTTTTTTCTTCAAGTGCTTGGAACTGTTCCATACTTCAATTTCTAGAGGTGCATTATTTTGTCCATATTCTATGTATATTATTCTTTCTTTTGAAACTGGAGAGATAAGGTGAATAGCAATGCACTCAATTTTTATTGCTTTAGGGTTTGCCAAAGTAGTTATTGGTTGACTATCTATCTTTTCACAGTACATTATTTAAAAGAGAAAACAAAAAACTGAGCTTGTTGCATCAGAGTAAATTGAAATGTCCTTGACTCAAAAAGACAGTCTGTATCTTAATCTTAGTTTGATAACAGGTTATGACCTTGTTTTTCAATTTACCTCGTACACGTACATGGCATACATTCCAAATGTATGGATCTGCACTGCCCTTTCTGTAGGTTAGATGTATGGATCCATCCTAGCAGGCCCTTGGGAGCTGGTACAGTGGTTTCCTAAAAAGAGAATTAAGGGGTAAAGTTACATGCATTATGGCTTTACTGCAGGGAATGGCTGGGAAATAATGAGAGGAGCCACCTGGGTGATTTTAATAGTCACAGTGCTGTATGAGAGTATCTGTAAAGAGACCTTTCTCTGGAGCCAAACTGGCTGAATACCTGCTTATGGGGAAAATAAGGGTATCTTTGAGAAGAACATTGGTTTTGTAGCAGAATTTTAATTTTTTAATAAATCTGCAGCCCCTTCACCTTCTTCCTGCAGTCCCAGGAGCCTGGAGATGCCCTGTAGCTGATCTCCCAGCAGTGGCCCAAAGGGGTGAGAAGCCAGGGCCCAGAGGAGCAGCCTTCCTTGCTGAAGGCCAGCTGCTCTTACCCTCAGCCTGGCCAGCACTGAGCTAACCTGTAACTGGAGCCACACATTTCATCCCGTGCTGGTGGGGTGATACTGGGATGAGGATCCCTGATGCTCTCGTGCAGTTATTTTTCACGTTTGGGTAGGGAAGAATGGCTTCATTGTTGACAGAGGTGCCAAAGGAGATGGCATCCGTGTAGGGCACCAGAAATGAAAGGCTTATGAAATGAAAACCTTTCCTTTCCCCATCACCCTCAACCCCTGTGACCCTCTCATGATCCCCTTCATCTGTTGGCATGCATTTCCTTCACCACGTGACACCCTTTGCCTGAAAAGTTGCCCCCACCGGCTGCTGCTGTAGCCTTTGAATGCCCTTCAGTGAGCAGATGCCGTAGTTTTCATTTTGACCTCACCCACCCGGGACTCAGTGTGCTTTGCATGATAGTTTTGCATTGGAATGGCAGTAGTTTTGTTTTATTGAGCATGATTTTTATTTTTGGGGGTCAATCCTAATTTCTTTTCTATTTCCTTTTCTTTCCTCAATGTCTGCTGCACCCCGTTTCGTCTCCTCCATCCATCTCGTCGCCGTCGTTGCGCTGCTCCATAACACTGCACTGTGATCCTGGCACACCCACACACAACCACCCACCCTCCTTCCTTCCGCTCCATCCCTCTGTGCATCGTCACCAAAAAAACACCCTGGCGGATGTCGTGGTGCTTGTATCCAATTAGGGTGAAAATTCCTTCCTACAGGCAACCGTGGCAAAACTGGGACCTCTCCCTCGTATCCTTGCGGATATCACAAAATCCCTGACCAGCCCTACACCCACACAGCAGCAGCTGAAGCGTTTCGGGGAGCACAGCTCCAGCCCAAACGTCGCTGGAAGTCTCTCCTTGGGGCTTCAGAAGATAACTGAGGACCCCACCGATGGGTACGTCCCAGCCAGGGCTCGAGGGCAGCTATGGGGTTGTTAAAGCTCTGAAGAGTTGGAACTGGATGATCGTCGAGGTCCCCTTCCAACCCAAACCATTCTGTGATTCCAGGGGTTGAGGGCTTCATCACCTGAGCTGGCTGCCTAGCCCCGATGTGGAATGGGGAGCTTGGGCCTCTCTCACAGGGAATACACGATCCTAGTCAGAGGTGCAGGAGGTGGCACTGGAGACCTGGAGCTTTGGACTTACCCAGGACTCAACCACATCTCCGGGAGCCAATGACTTGAGCTGATAAAAAAACAGTTCTGTGATTTACTGCCAGCCTGAGTGCACGGTCTGCTATAGTGTTTCCTTCTGGCCGTCAGGCTGCTAATGGGAAAACTGAGCTGTAGGTGAAACTTACTACCCATGGAACAGCAAAAAATAGTCCCTCCTGTGTTTGGTGCAGCATTTCTCACACTAGAACAGCTGTAAATCTGGAGCTGTGACATGGCAGAGCTGCCAAAGGCCTCGGCTGCCGCGGGCCCAGGTAGTACCTGTGCTGTCAGGTACAAGGGCCAGTTTTTTGGAGTTCTCTGCCCTCTGAACTTACGTCCAGCTCTGCAGCAGCCTCCACACAACGCCTACTGAATTTTAAGGCCTCCGTAATACATGGAATCATAGAATCATTAAGGTTGGAAAAGCCCTCTAGGAGTATCGAGTCCAACCATTAGCCCAGCACTGCCAAGGCCACCACTAAACCATGTCCTCATGTGCCACATCTACACACCTTCCAAGGGTGGTGACTCCACCACTGCCTGGGCAGCCTGGACCAGTGTTGACAATTCTTTGGGTGAAGACATTTTTCCTAGTACCCAATTTAAACCTCCCCTGGCACAACTTGAGGCGATTTCCTTTTGTCCTGTCTCTTGTTACATAATGGCAAAGGGTTAAATGGCAGCTGAAGTCTTGCTAGAGGCAGAAGTGACTGAGGGGGTAGGATTTAGTGAGAATGGTTTAGATTTCACCTGTGAAAAAAATGAAGATTAAGGATTTCTTGAATCAAACACAATTCTCCAAGTGGTAATTAAGGAAGAGTATGTTCTGACTTGCACACAAGAAGCTCATAAAAGGAAGTCTGGCTCCTTGAAGCTTTCAGTGGGGGGAGGTTAAGTAAGGTAGAAAGACTTCTCTGGGACAGATCTCTCGGGCTCTTGGCTGCTCAAAAATTAACCAGATTCCTTTCCACTCCACAGTGACATAAACAAGATGAAGTCTCCAACCCAGGAAAATGTAGATGGACATTTTAGGGGCAAGACCTTACTGCTGGTTCAGCAGGCATCCACCCAGAGCATGACTTGCTCAGATAAGGATGAAAAGGTAAGTGTCTTGCCCAACGGACGTAGCATCTCTCTGATGGACCTGCAGGACCCTCACACAGCTCACAGCGACACCGCTTCCATGATGCACGATGTGCCTTTGCGCCTGGCGGGCAGCCAGCTCTCCATCACCCAGGTGGCCAACATCAAACAGCTGTGGGACACCCAGAGCACCCCCCAGAGCGCCCCCCAGGTCCGGAGGCCGCTGCACCCGACGTGGAACCAACAGGGCAGCCTCCGGCCTCTCTCATTCCAGAACCCCGTTTACCAGCTCAACAACCCAAGCCCCGCCATGGCCAAGGCCTCCGTGGACTCCAGCCCGGAGAACCTGAGCACTGCCAGCTCCCGGAGCCGCAGCAACAGCGAGGACTTCAAGCCCAGCGGGCGCAGCAACAGCAGCCTGGAGGACTCTGGCAAGCGCAGCTCGCAGAGCGAGGACTCGGCGCGGCGCGCTGCGGGCCCGGACAAGCACGTGCCGGTGGTGCTGCCCCGCCAGAACAGCAGCAGCCAGGCACAGATCCGCAAGATGGACCAGGCCGTGCTGGGCGCCAGGGCCAAAACGCTGCACACGCTGACGCACAGCCCCTCCCTGCGCAGCACGGGCAGCGTGTCCGGCGCCTCGGGGGCCGCGGGCGCGGAGCCCGTCCAGAACGGGAACCGCTCCCGGCACCAGTCCTCGTCCTCCAGGGAGAGCCCTGTCCCCAAGGTGCGGGCGATTCAGCGCCAGCAAACCCAGCAGGTAAGGAAATCCTTTCTCCAGGCCTTTGCTTTGCTGTTCAGCCCATTGCTTCTTGGCCTCCAAAGCTTTCCTGATCTTGAAGTCAAGCTGAATCAAAAGTAGCAGCACCTATGCCAGTGGCCAGTAGCAAGTGTAAGGAATAGACATGCTGGTCACCCTCACTAGCTTGGCAAGCCACCTGGTCTGTGCCACTGGGATGCTTTTGTACTAAACTTTAAAAAAAAAACTGTTGATCATTTACTAAGGTAGCAGCAAACCCACTGAAAGAAACAGAACTGGAAAATTTCCCTGAATACAGAGAAAAAAGCCAGGAGCAGCTTTGTTCCAAATGGTAGTTCACATCGCCACGTGAGACTGCATTTGCCCTGTGGTGCTAATTTAAAAGCAAAGCTACCTCGAAACAAGGAAATGAACAAAGATAAAACATCACAGAATAACTGCTGCCAAAATAACAAATAATCACAGTTGTCTAAAGTGTGGAGAAATCCATATTTCACCATGAAGCAATCTCTTGCTTGTCCTCAAATAAGTGCTGCTTTTTCATTAATCATCCCAAACTATGAATAATGCAATTTTTTTCTGGAAAGGAGTGCTTATATCTACCAACTCCTCACGCACTTTATCAGTCGTTAATAGGCAACTATAAATCAAGGTTTTCTTGTCAAAAAGCCAACATTCCTTTATCTTTTTTTAAAAAATAATAATAATCCTGTTGTCATTTGCTGTGTATGAAAGTATTTTCCTCGATTAATTTTAAAGAGAAAGTGAGTATTTCAGTGCTTGGCACTACAGTGAAGGTAGAAAATGTGATCTGCAGGTCAGGTTTTGCAGGTGGAAGGCTTTGGGCTGTGAGGTGAAGCTGGCAGAACAACTCTGCTCTGCCCAAGGTTTTCTTGGGGTTCCCTGACAGTGGAGCTTTCTCGGCAAGCTCCTGAACGTTACAGGAAAACCTGGGTGATGCCTGGGAACCCGGGAGCAATCAGGGCTTCAGAACTACTTTGATACCTCAAGTTCATTGAAGTACGAGACCAGAAACACTGAATCACAAACCAAAGCTTAGTATGCCAAATTAGTAATGCCCAAAGAAGTAATTGTTTGTTATTTGAAGCATGTGTGTGTTCTTGTCCTCCTGCAGAGCGTGTTTTACACTGGGGCACAGGGGCATGGCAAGGTGAAGGGTGTTTATGGGATACAACCAGGCCCTGTGTGGTGCTGGTAGGACATTTTTAGGCCAGTAACAAGGATAAATGTTATGGGACTGTGCATCCACTTGTTTCCCCACTGTACTTTCTATCCTGATGGTTTCCACTGGATTCATTAGAGTACTTGCTCCTACATTATTCAGAGAAATCAGTTTGTTCTCTCCTTCCCCACACCCATGAACAACATCTTGAACGGTGCCAAATCGAGTGGCCAACATTTTTTTCGAGGCAAATTCCATTGCGTTCTTTTAATTGCAAATCTTGTTGTGGAATTCTGTTCTTATTTAAAAAAGAGAAAAGAGGAGTTGGGCATGTTCTTTCTGGGCATGTTTTGTGGGCATTATAATTATTTGACTCTGTTCTTTACAAGTCCCATTTGTTTCTGAATATAGAGTTGGGCCCTTTGTTTGCTGGGAGAGGTCACTTTTTGCCTTCCATTTCCATTTAGGAGGTAGGTGGGAACAGAAATGTCAGTATGTTCCTCTGGAAGGGAGGCAAAGAGGGGAATTAATACATGATCCTAGCAGACTAATTCTTTTTCTGCTCTTTATTAGAGAATGACTTGTAACCCATTAGCATGTGTGACTTGCCATCCACTTGGTCTTTGACAGCTTTCAGCATCTGGCTGCTGGAAGTATCCTGTCCTACACTTTGCAGGTTGTTTGGGCAGGTTTGCTGCTAGTCAGCAGTCTGGTGCAGGGCTGGGGATGTACTTTGGAGTCACCTTTCTGCTGTCTGAGTCTGCCATAGCTGCAGGGGATGGTGACAGTGCTCATCCCTGGCTGTTTCTGATCTCTCCAGCGATTGATTCACAGCCACGCACAGCCCATGGTCTCCCTTGCTCTGGCTGCCTGATGGCAAATGCCATCAAAAAAATCTGAATTAAGGAGCTTTGCCAGGCTGCCACACTACACCTAAGGGGCTGTTAGCTTTTTTGCTGTGAAAACTTCCTTCTAGGGAAAAGGCCTTTGCCTAAATCAAGGGATTTTTGCCTAATTCCTATGCCTTTTCTTTGCCTTTACATTTTTGCTGAGGCTTCTTCCAGTGCTGGAGTGTCCATGGCTGCTCAGGACAGCTGAGCTGTGGGAGCAGATCCAGCACTCACCAGCCTTGTCCTCCTGAGCAGGAGAAGCCCAGCAGGGAGGGTGAGATGATCCCTGACTCCTAAAGAAGCTGTTCCTCCTTCTGGAGAGCTCCTGGCTGAGACTGGGACTTCAGAGCCCCCAGCCAGGGAGCACAGTGCACTTGGGTACACCACTGGGCCAGGCAGGGAGCTGAAGAGCTGCCTGGGCACAAAAAGAAGCTGCAGTTGGGGAGAAGTTGATCTTCTTGCATTTCTCAAAAACAAAAGACAGTGTTGCTCTTTCAGGGGTAATTATGCTAATTCCTGCACTTATAAACTTGTCTTTGTCCATGAAAATTGCTTGGAATTTGTTTTCCCCAGAAAAGCCATGTTTTCCCCAGCCAGGCGGAGAGCTTCTTATTTCTTTTCTTGGCTCCCTTTTTGGACTCCCTTAAAGAGGAGAGAGAGCGCCTCCAAAGAGGTTGGAGAGTTCTCCCAGTGAGCACAGCTGGCCCTGGCAGGGCAGAGATGCTGCCATGGACCATCCCAACCTGGCAGGCACTGCCGTGATCATGTCACACCTCTCTGCCCCACCCAAGTCCTGCCGTGCTGTCCCAGATCCAGGCTGTGCAGTCCCATGCTCCACTGTAGTCTGTCCCAGCCTGGCTAAGGAAGCTGCTCCCAAGTTCAGCTCCTCAGCACTCCAGGGAAAGCAAGCTGTCTCACCTGAGCAGCTGCAAGCAGAGCTTTGTCACTGTGTTTGCTCTGTGGCAGGGCGAGAGAGCCTTGCTGACAGTGTGGCAAAGTGGAGAGGTGGATGTGAACAGGACTGGGAAACAAGAACTTTTTCAGAGAGAAGCTCATTTGGAGATGAAGAAAAATTTCTAAAGTGCATTGGTTGTAGAGGGATTTAGGCAGGTGCTGTAGGTCTAAAGCCAAGGGAGGAAGGAGTATCCCTGCAGGAGATGTTTTGGGGATCCTTTGAGGCTGACAGATTCGTGGGTATCTTTCTCCTCCAACTGAACTGGGTTTCAGAGCTGGTTTGTGTGCAGTTTCTCTGGAGAATGCTGACAGGTGTCTCTGCCCCAGGTGCAGTCACCAGTGGACTCGGCCACACTGTCCCCAGTGGAGAGGACAGCTGCTTGGGTGTTCAACAATGGGCAGTATGAGGACACAAAGAAGGACATGACTCAGAACCTGGACGAAGTCAAGCACACTGAGAAGGTAAATTTGATTCTGTGTGCAGCCAACTCGGGGGTTGCCACTGAGTCCTGTCACCCCACAGCAAGCTCAGAGGGACTTTCAGGCCCTGTGTCACAGATTCTCATACAGGGCATATTGGTTATAGTGATCACTAACTCCATAAATAAAGTAAATCAGGATTAACCCCACTGAGCATAGCTGAGGACACGTACAGGGCTGCAGCTCAGCCTTCAGCAGTAGCGGCAGTCGGATTTTGTCTTGGGCTTCTCCTGAGGCAAATGCCCCCAGCTACTGCAGGGTTTCTGAGCTGCTCAGAAATCTTCATAGTCTGTTTTTTAAAGTGTATGCTTTTTCAGGAATAGATCCCATTTTTCCAAATACAGTTAGAGCCATATGCTGCTGTGGGGATGGAGTTGTTGTGTAAGAGGTTTGGTATTTTGAGAAGGCAGGGAGTGAGGAGGAGAACATTTAGTGGACAAAGAAGCAGAAACATAGGATTGTCAGGAAAGGTGAATGAACCCAAAACAAAGGAATGTATTGAGATTCATGGCCCTACTGCAGAAATTACTGCCCACAGAGACAAGAACAAAAGCTCAGCCAAGTAACCTGACAGGCTCTGGTTTGCAGTGGCTGGTTTGCTCTGACCTCCCCAGTGGTTTCATGCCCTGATTGATTAGTCCTGAAAGAGTGAGTTATTTGGGTCCCACATGGGTCTGGTTTGTACATTTGGGTAGCCTAGGCAATTTCTGCAGCTGAGCACTGTTAGCAGCATCTGCCTGAGAACTGCTGGAGTCTGGAGTAAGGCAGGATGTTCCCAGTCAGGGCTGAGGAGCCATGTCAGAGCCCTCTGACTGCTTGAATTGTCTTGCAGAGTGATACCCCACAGCGTGGGAGCAGCTTGATACCCAGCGGGAGCCCACATGCTCCTCCTCTGTGGCTGCCCCCATGTTTGCTTCTCACTTCCTTTACTTCAATCAGCTTATTTTTCATTTTAAAAAAACCCAACACTGCCCTGAAGAGCAGCAGAGCGTTACAATGGTCTGATCTCTTCTTCTTCTCCCTTGCACCTGCCTCGGTGCGGCCGCAGTATGAGCAGGAGATAGCCAAGCTGAAGGAGCGCCTGCGCGTGTCCAGCCGCCGGCTGGAGGAGTACGAGCGGCGGCTCCTGGTGCAGGAGCAGCAGATGCAGAAGCTGCTGCAGGACTACAAGTCTCGACTGGAGGACAGTGAGGACAGGCTGCGCAGGCAGCAGGAGGAGAAGGACAGCCAGATGAAAAGTATCATCAGCAGGTGAGGCTTTGGAAGGCTCTGGACTGGGTAGGACAAGCGGGTCCCCTGTGCCACATGTCCTCTCCATCCTTAGAGCTGAAGAAATGGGGGTGCAGGTGTGGAAACTTGCCTGAGATTGTCAGGAGAGTGAAGGAAAATATTTAGGAATTTTTAACTTAGGTCTCTGTTGTTCTTACTATAGGTCTTTTTGTTTGTTTTTTTAGAACCTGTACATGAGATTAGTTTTTCAGAGCAGTTGCATTTTTGGCAATGTCCGTTCTGAGAATAACAAGGCTGGGCAACTGGGAGTGTCAGATGGAGAGAGAAGCTTTCCTGAGAGCAGCAGAATTCTTCTCCTGCAGAGCCAGGAGAAGCAGAGAAGTCAAACCAACAGGCCAGAGTACCTGAAACGCTTGGAAATAGTATTAAACTGTCCTAATTTGTCCCTCTCTTTGCTCATCAGACTTATGGCTGTTGAAGAGGAGCTGAAAAAGGATCACGCTGAGATGCAAGCAGTCATTGATGCAAAGCAGAAGATTATTGATGCACAGGTAGGTAAAGAGCTTGGGATCTCCCAGAACCTGTGTATAGAACCCGTTATTCGTCCCTCTCTCCTCCCCCAGCACTGTTCTCTATCTCCCAAGCTGTATCGGCCCACAGTGTCACACATGTCACTTACTGCCTCTGGGAGAAAATTGGGGGCTTTAACTAGTACTATCTGACCTGGGCTTTAAGGCAGCCTGGCAACAAATCCCAGGACTGATCACTTCTCCAAAACCTTTGTTACTTTGTGAGATCCCAGGGGAGTAAAGGAATAGCAGTGCATTGTGTAAATGTTATTTCGAGTGTGGGCCTGGGACTGTGGGAAAGCTGTGCCTCAGCCCAGCATAGTTTAGCTGCCATGTGCATGCATCTGAGCTGTGCCAGCAACAAGCATGGCTTTGGACAGTGGAGTCCAGGACAGAGAATGCTGCAACAGAGCATTGTCCTGGGAATGTCACGTGTGGCATTTCACCCCACTGGCCATCCCGGCAGTCCTGGGGAAATGCCCATTTCCCACAGACCTGCAGCTCCCACCTCGGTCACCCCGGGCAGCTGTGGGGAGGGGAGCCCTGCGGGCAGTGCATGTGGGTGTATCTTGTGGGGTCATTCCAGCTTTTCCTGTGTCTGTGCTGATCCCACAACAGAACCTGGGACTGGTTTGTATCTGCCTGCCGTGTTACATTTGTGGTATTTGCATTTGGAGGGTCTCTTTCCTGCTTCCGGGCTTTTCAGTAGTTCCAACTGGAAACTTTCCTTAATAATTTTTTCAGGAATAACCCGAGTTATTCCCTACACAAAGAGTGGTGGTGGGAGTCTCAGCTAAACATGGTTAAAGATGGCATTGGGAAATTAGAAATATTTGAACTCATGTGGAACTGTAGGGAAAATATGAAGCAGCAAAAAGCTGTGTTTTTTGGAGATAGCCACAGTCAGGGCATCTCGCTGTTACAGATTTGGAATGGCAGCTCATCCAGGCAGCAGCCTGGACTCTGAAATGGGTGAATGCATTTTTCATCTGCCTCAAGAAGGTGGAAGGGGCATTGAGCAAACATGAAAAGTGATTTTTGGAGGGCAGAGATTGTGACTGAGTAAGAAACTCTCCTGTTATCTGTGCATGCCAGGAGGCTCTCAGCCTTGGTGTTGTTGGTTATGGAGCATGGACCAGTGTGATCCCAGTGTCACCAGCTGGCTGAGGGGACCACTGCTGACTTGTGAGACCTTCAAACCCTCAGGGCTGGAAGGGTGTAGTCCTTGATCACACTTCATTAAATGATGTGATTAAGTTTTTTTTTCCTGGTGAAAAAAAAGGAGTAAAGCAGCAGCATTAATGATTTGACTCTTTTACTTGGGCAAGCAAGGTCACTGGCAAACCTCAGCTGCTTTAGTGTCAGACAGTGCATGGGGGAAGTGCAGTTGTCACTGTCCTTCCTAGAGTGCCTGAGAAGAGGAGGAACCTGATGAAGGATTCAGAACAGACTCACCAGGGGAGCCCAGGTGTCTGCTGGGTTCTGTAGCAATCCCTTGAAGTCGTGCTTGGAAGATTTTATTTAGTCTGTGATTCCTTCAGTGGCTAGGAAAGGAAAGGTCTTTTTTCATGTGAGATTTGTCGAGTGGGGCTCATGGCACCTGGCTGAAGAGTTAAAGGCTGCCAGGGGCAGCAGTGACCTGGGCTCCTGTGCTCAGGGACATCAGCCCGGGATGGTGTGAGGGGTGCAGTGCCCCGATGCACACAGACACAAGCTGTTCTCCTGGCTCTGGGCCTCTGAGCAGGGATAGGTCTGGCCAGACTCTCTCCTCGGAGCGGCACAGCTGCAAAGAGAACTGGCCCGGTTGCTATTGCGAGTGACATCTCCGCTGTGTTAAATTACAGGTCATAAATGGGGATGAGATAATTCCAACAGGCAAGTAAACCCACTCAGTTCTCTAGCTGAGCAGTACCCAGTCCTGGCCCAGCACACTGACCTCCTACCCATTTCAGCTCCTCCTGCTCCCTGTGCCCTGAGTGTGTTAGAGACGTGCCTGGTAGATCCAATTTTCCTTTCAGTGAGAAGATGCCCCTATTCACCAAGCTCATGCTTTTGAGATTGATTTTCTAAGTGTAGATTTCCAGCTGTTTTGCAGACTGGCTCAGTGAGTGCTCAGCAGTGCCCGAAAACACCCAGCCTTTCATTCTCTACTCTATGGAAAGAATTTTTAGAAATTTTTCAGAAAAAGTTTCAGAAGGAGAATTTTCATTTTAAATTATATGTTCCAGGTGAAATATAGTCAGAGGAGCAGGAGCTTTGCTCGCTGAGGAACACATTCCTGCTGAGGCAGTTGTGTTCTGCAGGGTTCATGTCAGTACAGGAGGAAAGGCCTGTAGCTCCTCGGCTCCATGTCCGTCAGCTGGATCAGGCTGAGGGCTAAGGCAGCCTTGTGCCTCGTGCCTCCTCCTCCTCCATTGGCTCTACACAGAGCTCAGTGTCTTCAGGGCTGTAACAGAAGCAGGACTTAAATTCTGCTTTGTTTTTGCACCCAAGCACTCACCCCTGTGGGGGAGCCCGCTGGGAAAAACAGACATTGCTGGTTAGTGCCATAGCATGCACTGATGTGCTGGGGTCCACATCCCAAGGGGCTGTGGTAGCACGTGAGTCTCCTGAGCAGTGTGGCTGAACTGTTCCTCGATGTTTATGCCTTCTGTGCATCATTTTTCCCTCCATTTTGTTTCTCAGTGGGCTGGACTGGGAAGAATTCCCACATGCAGCTTGTTTCAGTTGAGCAAATGAGACATTTTCCCTTCTCAAAGAACAAAAAGCCAATCAGCTGGTGGCATGGAGAACACAGTTACCTTCCTGTTGTCTCTAGCACTGCTTTCTGCAGCTGCATTACTATTATTTTTTTAGGAAAGATGAAAATTGTCATCTCTGATTGTGCTGACAACTCCTTGGCCTGCCCCTCCGGGGCTGTATCCCACTGCAGATGTCCTCACTGTTAGCAGGCTGGGTCTGGTGATGGGTTATGTCAATTTAGCACACATCCCTGAGCTGTCTGCTCCAGGTGGAGGCTGGCACATTCTGTGCAAGGACAATCAACCGGGCACGTGGATTCATGGAGCCCAGGAGCCCCCCGAGCTGGAATGGGTCTAGGAGCAGCGTGTTCCGTGTTTGTTCTTTGTGTTCTGTTGATGGCATCTCCCCTCCGTCCACGGTGCCCTCTCCCCCTCACCTCCAGTAACCCTGAGCGTTAGCTTTGGCTGCTGCTTCTCTGTGTTGCTGTTGCACCATCACCGCAGGCTGCTGTTATCTGCTTTTTTATTATTATTTATTTATTTCAAGCATCCCATGAGTTTACTCTGAGCACACTCCATCCAAAACACAGAGACAATGGTCGGTAGACACCACATGCACTTTTCTCTGCCAGATGAAACCCCCACCACTTTTATTTTCTGCTGCCTGTTTCTGTTTTTCTAACGTACTTCTAAATAATAATATTGAAATTGGCTACCATTTCTATTAACACCGACTCCCCTGGGGCACAATCCTGCCTCGTTGGAGGCTGGCTGGGTGGAGCCTCCAGACCCAGCTCAATTCCCCACTGTAACTTGGATTGTTGCCTTCTGTCGCACAAAAAGTCCAAGAGGGCCTGAGCGGCCGCAGAGGAGCCCATGGCACCCCGAAAACAGAAAGAGGCAGACAGCCCATCTCGCCAGGGAATGCTGGCCCAGCCTGGAGCCGCTCCTGCCGCGGGTGCGGGGCGTCGCAGCAGCTCTGACGCTGTGGGGTGTCTTTGCAGGAGAAGCGGATCGCGTTCCTGGACTCGGCCAACACGCGCCTGATGGGTGCCCTGACGCAGGTAAAGGAGCGCTACACCATGCACGTCCGGAATGGCAACCCTCCCAAGCTTTCCATCACGGAGAATGGTGAATTTAAGAACAGCAGTTTCTAATCCTGCAGGTGCTCCATGGAAGAGCGAGACGGAGCAGACCCAAGACCCGTCTCCGTCGCTGATTGTTGCACACAGTTCTTCTGTACAAGGAAAGTTGTATCGTTTGAAGATTGTTCTAAAGTTGTTCGAAGATAGTTTTAAAGTTGTTCGAAGATAGTTCTAAAGTTGTTCCAAGGTTCTTCTAAAGTTGTTGGAAGATTGTTCTAAAGTTGTTTGAAGATTCTTCTAAAGCTGTTTGAAGATTCTTCTGAAGTTGTTTGAAGATTGTTCTAAAGTTGTTTGAAGATTCTTCTAAAGTTGTTTGAAGATAGTTCTAAAGTTGTTTGAAGATTCTTCTAAAGTTGTTCGAAGATTGTTCTAAAATTGTTCGAAGATTCTTCTAAAGCTGTTTGAAGATTGTTCTAAAGTTGTTTGAAGATTCTTCTAAAGTTGCTTGAAGATTCTTCTAAAGTTGTTTGAAGATTCTTCTAAAGTTGTTTTAGAATTGTATTTTAAAGTTGTATTTTAAATTGTTTTAAGATAGTATTGTACATTCAATAAAGTTCAAAAAGCAACTCTGAAGAGTGGGCCTTAATTCCCCACTCAGGGCCAGGAGAACCAGACTCCCCAGAATAAGTCCTTCAGGATCACTGTGTAAATAGAGGGAGCTCTTGGATTGTGTACAGAAAATGCCAATGTAATATACCAAAAGGAAGTGAATACTGTAGATTTTTTAATTATTGCTATTTTTTTTATTATTATTATGTTGTTGTTGTTGTTATTGTTGTTGTTTTTCTCTTGTTGAAAGCACTGCAGTCCTGGGAGGAGGAAGAGGGGAGCATGTGTGCGTGTGTGTTGTGGGTGAGAGAGGTGAGCAGTGGGTGACCCGAGACAGCAACTGGCTGGTACAAGGACATGAATGGAGTGAAATGAATTCCATAGGAAAACTCATCGGCTGGGTTCATTCCCCTCTTCCCCAGCTGGTCTTTAGCTGAATGCAAACTTGATAGCAAACATTTTAGCAAGAGAACTAGCTCTTGCTGTGTCCTTCACCTACTTTGGATCGGACTCTGTCAAAGAACAGTCTTTCTGAAGAAGGTACAAAGTGGGAGCAGCAAGCTGGGTTCCTGGAATTTGCACAGTCAGGCTTCCTGTCAGACAGAGGGAATCTGCAGGATTTCGTGGTAGGATTCTTTCTTTTTTACCCCAATTCTAATGCAGTTTTATATTTTCTGTTTGGAGAACTTCCAGAGCTGTAAATACTTTTTTAACGATTTCTAGCCAATCCCCACCGTACGCCCCATGCAGCAGCACCCTGAATTCCCTCTCTGCTCTTCATGGGGAACAGCCATGGTAATCCTCTCGAGAAAGGGCTAGCCAAAGGGTGCCTGTGCCCAGCACAGGAAATTCCATATGCAAAAGTACCTTTTTCTAGAGGATTTTTGTATTTTAATGCTTGCTTATTTTCACTATTTCAGCCACTTGCTTAGCCAGTGTGGTTCCAATGAAAGGTCCTTTCTGCACTGTTGTTGGAAGATCTTCCATTTCTGCTGAAATTTTCCTTTCTCTGGATACTTTAAAGGGATATTTTTGAGTTCTGTACACACCAGTTTTTCTTCAGGAGTTTTGACTAAGCTTTCATCTCCAGTTCCTTGCAGTTGTGTTTTAGAGAAGCATGATTCCAGACTGTATGTGAATGGGGTACCGTTCCAAAGTGACCTTCTCCTGGGAGATTGTGGCATTCACCACCTGTAACAGATGAACAGTAAATGACTTGGTATTGTCAATTCTCATGATTTCATCAAATGGCACAATATTGAATCTGAGAGAGGTTTTTTTTTTTAAATCCCAGATTCTGGAGTCAAGTGTGAATTTTTACTTCCAGTTTTTGCTGTGCATTTCTAGCCCCCAAACTCTCGCAGTAAATGAAATTGTTGCAGCATTGATTGAAATTTTTAATTACAGAAATATACCGATGACAACAAGTATGATTAACCATTCACACATGCTGTGGAAATTGGAAAAGTTTACTTCAGTTGGAGACAAAACCTTGAGAGGTGCCTCAGTGTGGGATTGTCTCATGAAAAATGTAGGAGTGTCTAAGCCAGTTCCCTGCACATGAATTATTGGCAATACTGAGACCCAGCTGCGGTGTCTGTTGCCAAGTTTGCCTGTTTTTTGGAAATTAATTCATCCCAGCTCTGTGGCTGATGCAGGAGGTGGCAGAGCAGTGTGTGCACTCTGGTGTCACCACACTCGAGCTACTATCATCACCCCTGTGTGTTCTGTGACTCAATGTGCATCAGTGCAGAGCCCCTTTTGCTGCAGGATGTGTATGCATCCACCCTAGCCAGGCCTTTTGGAGCCCAGCAGTCTGCAGCGAGTTGGGATTTGGGATTAATGCTCAGCTCTTTGGGATCAAAGCTGCTCAGCCAGGACTTGGTGCTGCCAGCGCTGACACACCTGGGGTTGTGCTCTGCATTGGCTCAGCCGTGATTCCTTTTCCATACTTAGCAAACCGTCTTCCAGCTCTAGATCCTTGCTGACCTCTGATATTCTATTCCTCAAACTGTGCCTTTGAGTTCCTCCTTTCTCCCTTTAAGCATCGCAGCCGTAGCAACCTCTCCAGTTTGTGTTAACCAGTCATGTGTGGGGCTCTTTTACACAAACCCTTTTTGTGGGGTATTTCTGTGGGATCTGCATATCCCTGTAGCCACGTACTGTAACTGCACAGCTGTAGCATGGGGGAATGTGTTCCCATCCCTTTTGGGATGGGCATGTGAACTGCTCCCTTGTGGCACCGTGCAGGTGATGGGTGTGCCATGACCGAGGTGTGAGAGTGAGCGCCCGTGGGCCTGCACTGACAGAACAAGGCAGAAGTAGATGTGTTGTTCTAGGAGAGTTATTCAGGCAGTACTCTGGGAAACACCTTTCCCCGGAGCTCCCTGGTGCCCTGGTCATGTCAGAGGTCGCTGGCTGAGCTGTGTGGTTTGATGCTGAGGGCTCTGAGGTGTCCGCTTTGGTTTCCGCAGAGAAATGCAATAGGGGCAGCATTTCAGCCTGGATTTTTAGAGGGGAAATAATCCCTGCCCCAATATCCACCTGTTTTGGTGAGGTCTTTGGTAGTACATAGTTCTAATGCTGTATCTTCTCCTGTGTGTTTCTCACGCTTGTAGAATGCTTGTAGGAAAAAGCAGCGGCTCTCTCAGAGCCTGGCCCCTCACTCGGGTCTCACAGCTCGTTCTGGGCTGGCTGTTTCTCTGCTGTTGCAGTTTCTCCCCCAAGGTGCCAAGTGTGCTCCTCCAGCTCCCACTGCCCAGGAGCTGCTGCCTGCAGACCACGGAGGGGTGACGGTTGCAGAGTCAGTGCTGCAAGACTGGAATTGATCTGCTGCAGCACAAAACACTGCTCCTGAGTCCTGCAGGCAGCAGTCTCTCCTAGTTTGTTACCAAGCAGTCTTCCAGAAAAAATTTCAGCCGCGTCAAGCTGACAATATGTGAAAATGCCAGTTTCTATTTTGTCCAGACTGATAAAATCCAAGTGGCACTAAACCACGTGTCTGTTCAGGAGCAGGAGCCCTGCCTGGGCCCTATCACATTTGGGTTTAGACTCGTAGCCAGTGGGTTCTGCAGCAGCGAGGGAGTAAATGGTGCAATGTGTGATGGGGAGCGTGGCAGACGCTGCCTTTGGGCTCACACTCTGAGCAGAGGCTTGGGGCTGTGTCTAATGCTCTGCAGGGAGCTGCTGCTCTCACTGGGGAACAGATGAAGTAGTGCAGGAGAAATTGAATAGCCTGGAGGAGGTATACTCGTGTGTTCCTCAGACTGAACAGGAAAGTCACCCCATCCTGGTGTCTCAGTCCGTGCTGGCCACATTGGTGCCATTCTAGGGGGGTTCTCTCCAAACCTCAAAGCCACCTGTGCTTCTTGAGTGCTCAGGAAAACCTCATGGCCAGCACAGCAGGGCAGGGATATGGAGCAGCCTCTTGTGTGTGGCCTCTTGGCAGGTTGTGTGTGGTGTCTGCAGTGTGTGAGGTGAGCAGGGCGACAAGGGACAGGCACTGAGAGGACAGAGCACGGCCTAGGGGCAGCATCCTGTAAATCCTTGTTCTTTGCTACTCTAGGAATTCAGACCTTTTTTTAAAGGGAAATAGATTTCACCTGTAGGAATTACCAGCTGTTACTTCCCTGGTGTATCAGAAATGGGCGGCTATGCACAAAAGCACAGATTCATACAGCTACACATTTTGCCACATTCCTCTCCAGAGGCATAACTCAGGCAGGGAATCTCCAGGAGCATGGAAAGGGATGTGTGTATTTTCTAGTTCGAGAATATGACGTGTATCCACTAATGAAGTCTTTATCCATCTAATAAATCATCAAAGAAATGGGGTTTATTTTGCATTCATGTAATTGCTTTGGGTTGGCTGTGAGTTTTTCCCCCATGATATATTCATTTCATGTTTTGATGCTTGCATAAACCCACCAGCTTTTAACTTGGAAGTCCATGAATTTTACAGCCATGTCCATGGAATGTGTCAGCAATACTTACTTGTGTGTATGAGTTCTGCTTGTGTTCTGCAAAAATGTCTGTGTTGTTCCTGGAGAACAATTCCTGGCCGAGTTGAACCATGACGAGTATTTCCATCAGCGGTGGGCATGGTCAGCCACAGGTATCCAGCTGAGTCTGCTAGAGGAAAAAGGGTTAAATTGGTGATGTTTTGGGGTGTTTCCTTCTCCACACTAACTCCCAGGAGAGTGAGCATGTCCTTACAGATCATGCCTGCCAGGAATCCTACCTGCAAAAATAGATTTTCTGTCTCAAGGGCCTTAATAAGAGTGTTACTACACAGAACTGTTTTACAATTATAGCTCTAAATAATTTATTTTTTATTTCAACAAAGTACACCTTTAAAAAGGAATAAACTTGTTTTTCAAGCCGTATTTTTATGCTTGTAGCACTGGACTGTTTGGTCTCTGAGATCCATTTCTGCATTTCATTGCCTGGGTTTGTTCTAAAGAAGATTTATTTTTGTTCTGTGAATAATTTTTGAAGGTTCTTGTAAAATGTACAGATATAGATACATTTGAGGACTTTTATTGATATTCCTACAAAGAATACAAATAAACTTTAACTTTAAACAGTTTGGACTCTGTAAGCTTGTGCTGATTTAAAAGCCCCCTCTCTATGTGCTCGGGTTGTGCTTGTGTAAAGGGAGAGGGTGGAGGGGAAGGAATTCCCGCTGTAACGAAGTGTTTGGGACAGAGCAGCTCCCACCAGGAGCAGCCTAAGCAAACCGCGGGCTCCGGGGCCGAGGGGAGCCGCAGGATGAATTCCTGCCCGCACAGCTCCTGGGGCTGCAGCCCGAGTTCTGCCTCCCCACGCCTGCACCTCGGCGCTTCCTGAAGCTGGGAAATGTGGAGTGAGAGAGCGACCAGCTGTGGAGACACGGAGAACTGCTCTCTGCTTTTTACTGAGGGGTAAGAAGAGAGTTCCCTTGTATTAATGAACGTGGTTATTCCCCTCACGCTAGACCAGTGGATGTGATCAGCCCGGTTTTCCTGCTCAGTCCATTCCTAGATTACACATCCTCACAGAGCAGCCCAAAGCTGCAGAATTGGAGGCATGGGTGTGCAGAGGGATATTATTTACAGATCCACATAAAACGCTGGATCCTAAGACATTTACATTTATTCTTCATAGGTGTATGAAATCTTGTGTACAGTGAGTGGGAAGACCTTCCCACTTTTACTGAGTGTAAAATCCGTGCTCAAGCGGATGTTTTGGGACAGTCTCTTTATTTTCATGTCACAGAGTTACTCTTTTCCCGTCACTTTGAAGGCTGCAGGATGCACACGGCAGAAGTGTGGTGGCCGCGGGCTGGCCCTGCCCCGTGTGCTCCGCTCCGGCCCCTGCGTGCCCCGCCTTGCTCCAGCCGGGGCCGCCGGGGCTGTGCCCGGGGCTGTGTCCCCGCGTGTCAGAACCCACGGCAGCGGTGCCCGGGGCAGGAGGGGCACGGCCGGCGGCTCTGGAGCGGGGGCATTCGGAAATTCCCACATCCTGCCCCTTCCCAGCAGACCGCCCGGCTCCACGGCCCAGGGCAGCAGGCCAGGAGAGACAGGGGACAAGAGGGACGGGACGGGATGCAGACCTAGCGGGCACAGTGGTCCCAGTGTCGTGTGTGCCGCCGTGGTTTGGGTAAGGGAAGCGGGCCAGGATCAACGGGAGCGGGATGGGGAGGAAGAAACCAGCGAAGGCTGTGCTGAGGGAAGGTGAGGTGGGAAGGTGAGGCAGAGCAGGAGCACTGCACAAATGCCAGTGAGGATGGCGCTGGAATAATACAGTTACACCTGGGGCAAGTCTGGGCTTTTCTGTCCCAAACTCAGGTGTTCTATCCTGCAGAGGGCTTTGAATTCCACTTTACTACACTGTGTAAAACTGTATGGGAATGTGCAAATTCTTCTCCCATTTCCAGCCACTCTGGACAGAGCGCACAGGGCTCTGGAGCCTGTCCTGTCACTCTTGCAGTTCACTTGGGAAATTCCTTGGGAGAAGCTCCCCTCCAAGAGTCTTCCTGCCAGAAGGATGCAAGTGCACGACCTTGATTTCCAAGGATGTGTGCTGCTGCTTTACATTAAGCAGCAGCTGCTGCTTGGATCCATTAGCAGATGGAATAGCAATTTGCTTACGCTGAGTGTCAGGAGAAGAGAGTCCTTGGTCTTGCTAGGACCCATCTCATGTTGCTGTTCTTCACCTTTCTCCTGGTCCCACAGATTAAATATCCTCATGTCTCCAGAAGATGTATTAAATTCCTGCTTTTTGCTGTGAGGGGTAGATCAAATATCCTGGTTGTAGGCATGAAACCTGGCTACCTGTCAGTTCTTCCTGCAGCCAGCATGAATTCCTTGTCCTTACTCAGCTCCATCCTGCTGATGTGACTGGAAATGCGAGTTCAGGGGACCTGAAGTGTCTTTTCAGGAGCCTCCTTGGCCCAGCTCAGTAGCAAAGCGGCCTAGGCTGAAATGGAGGAAATTATTACTAATATTGCAGATTCCGTGGTGGCTGCCAGGAGCAGGGCACTCGGGATGGATGTTCCCAGCACCCTCCAAGTTTTTCCAGCCTTCAGGCTATAATGGGACCCAAAGGGCTGTTGTGTCACAAGCAGAGGGGGATCATGAGGGACAAATACCCAGTGCCATTTCTCACCCCCTTTTCTCTGCTGTCCAGGCTTCTGTTGGCAGTAGGATGCAGACAGTGGGAGCAGTTCCTGCTCTGCTTGGCAAGGAGCAAGTTCTGCCTGCAGTGAGGGAGGAGGAGTTAGAGCTGAGCTGCAGGATGCAGTTCCCCAGCCCTTCTCTCCCCTCATGAGAGTCAGACAGGGACCATCCATGCTGGACCCCACCTGAAACTCCACTATGGACTATTACTGTTGGAGGGGCTGTTCTCTGGATTGCCCTTCCTTCCTTAGAGGCCAAGGCTTGCCCTGCCTTGTCAGGCAGCGGAGCTGTGACACCCTGAGCATTCCACAGCTGTGCAGAACATCCTGCTACAGAGCCAGCAGTGTCTCTGAAAGGAGTTGCCCTTACCAGGGACACTAACTAGGAACGTTGTCTTGGTTTGAAAAGACAGGTGTCTGTTAAGGAAGGCAAGAGCCTCCATTGGAATGGAGAATGCAACCCCCTTCCCTCCAAATTATTATAATTTGGAAATTAAGGGCTTTCAGGCAACGATATGAGGAATAGGAATAACAGCTCTTTACTAATATATATGTATATATAACAAGGCAAACAACCAACAATAGCTATGGCAATAACACCAAACAGAACCAGAACCCAGCCCCGGCCTCTCCCGCCTGTCAGGCCCTTTCCCTTGGGTGCAGTTCCGCTCACGGCCGGCAGGGGCGCTGTGGCTCCGGGGAGCAGGGCGGGTGCGATGGTTCCCCCGCGGCTGCAGGGGGCGCTCCGGAGCGAGCGCGGGGAGCACGCGGCGATGGCGGCCGGGCCGGGCCGGGAAGGGAGGGAAGGGAAAANGGCGGGGCAGGGAAAGGCGGGCTTGGAATCCCGGGCTTTTCCAGCAGCAAGAGCGCAAAAGTGATGAATTCACCGCACCATGAGAGCAGCCACTCTCCACTCCAATGCCGGAAGAGCAAGAAGGTGAGGGGTCCTATCTCCTGTCTTTTATTCAGTTCAAATCTCGTGGCCTCTCACTTTTCATGATAACATCCCAGGTAAAAGAGATCAGCCACCTGGACCTGTCCCTCTGGCCAGGGCTTTTGTCTCTCTTAAGTACTCAGCAATTTGTTTCCTAGCAACACGTATGGGGAAAAATTCTTTAAGAGAAAAAGGAAAAAAAACCTGAGAACCCCCTTTTAAAACCCCAATAAATGTCCAGTAAAAACCAGCTTTCTGAAGGCTCTGAAAATATGCTGGGTGGATTTCAGTTCTTACCAGTCAGAGAATTTACTTTGGCCTTCCAGTTAGCTGAAGTGCCTGGGAGCACACATCCCCTTTGGACATGGGGCCTTGCCCTCGGGCTTGTACCAAGAACATGTCCCTTTTCCCTGGACCATAGGTGTGGATCCATAGCCTGTGTCTCACAGTTCACAGCTTTGTTCCTGAGTGACACCTGTGTGTGCACTGGTTCCCTCAGCACTTTCAAAGGACTTTTTCCAGCACTCAGGACTTCCCTGGTGGGAAGGAAATGAACGTGGAGGACTGACTTCCCTTTTCCTCAGTACCAGAAGATACTGCAAAAATTTGGTTTATATCATTGGATGGTTATTAGGATCAGGAAGTCCTGAAGAACTTGGACCTGATAGGGACTGTCATAATTGGGATTAAGTAGAGCCTTTCAGATTTGTCTCATTCTTTGGGAAACTGAGTGGCAGCTCCCTGTCATGCCAGGATCTGTGCTCTACTGGGGAGCATTTAGAAAGTTGCTGTAGCAACCAGTGAGGCTAAAAAAGTGGATTAAATACTTACCATCTCCTCTGGGGTTGACTGAAGGGCAGAGAGATTGTTGCTCCCTCAGTTACGTATTTTTTGTCATGGGTTTTTGTTGGGATTTTTTGCTCGGGTGGTTTTTTGGTTTTGTTTTGGATTTTTTTGAAAGAAATACTCTCCTTGTGGGCAGATTCCAGATGGTTGCTTTGGGAAAACAGGGATCTTAAAATGGCAAGTCCATCTGCCCCAACTGCTGACTTGACAATTGTGCTGCTGGGATCAGCCATGTGCCTTAAGGGAAAGATGGGAAGGCCGGAGGAGGCTGAGTCCTCGGTCCCATTCGCAGCTCACAACAGCGATGCTCTGTTCACTCGCGGCACACAAGGTGTTGTGAGAGCTCTGCCCGTGTGCTGCTGTCTGACAGCTGCTGGGGGGTTTTCCTGAGGGTGTTTGCTGTGATAATGCGCTCTGGAGAGTTGGCATCATATCCCCAGCTCCCACTCGGATGCAGGGCTGCTCCTGCCCTGGCCAGGGACAGAGGCTGGGTGTTCTCGTGGGCACCTGGGGAGTCCACCGTGAGCAGCAGTGGTTATCCCAGAGATCAGAAATCCTGGGGGAAAACAACCATTCATTGTCAACAGTACTGACGGTGGCTTTTCAAGTGCCTTTCAAAACTACTAAAATGACCTCATGAGCCTGCAGCTGCTGTGCCCCTGACTGCAGACTGCAGCCACTCCACTCCGCGGAGGAGCTGGGTGGGTCCTGTGTCGGGGTTGGTGTCCTGTCACCAGCTCTGGTGGGGAGCACAGCTGCTGCCCTGCCCTCAGTCCAAGGCAGGAATGGCTGCAATGCTGCGGGTCAGGAATGAGCTGCTTTGGCAGATTCATCCTTGGGAAGCTGCTTGGATAGTCCTTGGGTCAAAAATACACAGGCATCTGATTTCAGGATGATTTTAGGATCTGAGTATTTGGCTGGTTCTGGATGTGAGGATTTGGGCAGGTGTCTCCCTGGTGATTTGGCTCTGTGTAGCTTTTCACACCTTTCCTGCAGTTTGTCCAGGTGTAGGATTGTGCTGGTAGAGATTTATTCTCTCACTGGATTTATTCTCTCACATGCTCCCCAACAATAGATGCCCTTCCAGGCTGGGACAATAAATAACTAACCTGACCTCTCCCTGGCCCCAAACACTAAAAGCAGTTTTTGCTCCAGATACGTTCATTGCACTACTTGGCATGAGGTAAAAGAGGGGTTATTGTCCCACAGTCTTTGGAGCATCAGTGCTGGTACTTTGGCTGCTGACATCCTCCCCCCCAAAGACACAGAGCAGGATGCAACTAAATAGTTTGAAAATGTTATATTGACAATGAAGATTTTATACCTTCTGGCACAATATTTGCAGTTGACTTTGATCAGGGATTTGAAGGTGAGATGTGTATCATCATAAAGAGACTATCATGGTGGGCTAGTCAGAGTGGTGGCCCAAAGGTCTTTTATCAGCTGATAGAGAACCTGGAGGAGCCCAACGACCTGGAATCTGCTTAACCTACAGCTGGCCCCACCCCAGTTTGTGGCAGGCTGGCTGCCTTCCCCATGGGAAAGGAGAAAATGCAGTAAGTCAGAAGTTTTGGCATTGTTATTTCAACCTACCTGTAGTTCCTCCATGTGGGGATTGGCGTTTTCATTGACAGGGCTCCACGGGGAACCTCAAGCTTTTAATTTCATTTTAGCCTCTTTAATAGCTGTGTGAGTGATGGGTGAGTACATAGCACACTGGTGCCCAGTTTTTCCTTATTTCTCACATTCCTGCTGTACTTTTTGGCTTCTAAGGGTCACAGCTATCGGAGGGGCCTCTACTGGAGTGAGTCTGGAATGAATTTGATAAATGATTCCTACACAGGCATGACACGAACTCTCTCATTGCTACCAGTGTTTCTTTAACCACTGCTCCCTTATCAGCAGGAAAAACAAGTATGTGGAGTATCTTGGGCAAATACACTTGTGCAGATTCTGGGAGAGCTACAAGCCTTATCAGCAAACTGGTTCAGGGGTAGCATTTGCAATTCAATCCACTTGGAATTGCTGTCAGTAGAATGCTCATCTTTCCTGAAAGCCTTGGGCCATCCCTGCTAACTCCAGTCCTCTCTGAGATCACATCAAAATCTGTTGCTGTGACAACGTCCACGGAGGTTTCCCACACATGCTGCCCTCTAATTTGTGTCCCACTGAAGTACGAGGAACATAAAAAGCAGGACAAAGCAGATGCTGCTCAGCTAAACAACAAATCTCTCCTTCCTACCCACAGGGCTGGGCTGCAGTATGTCTCTTACAGAAGTGATATTCATTAGGAAAAGTGAGCTAATGATTAATAGCTGTACAATGATGCACTGATGTAAATAAAAACCCTGACATGAGGAGTGGACACACAGCAATAATCACAGGCTTTGCTCATGTCCATGGGCATGAGCTGGAAATCCATGAGAATTAAAGGCCACTTCAGTCCCTGTGCTCACAGAGAGCAGGACAGCCCATCTCAGCAGCAGGGCCTGGTGAAGGGGAATTTGGCTGGTGGGGACTGTGGTGAAGGATCTCTCTTGCGTTGCCAAGGGGCTGCCACAGAATGCTGTGGCTCCCAGTCACTCTGAACCTAGGCTCTCAAGGAATCAGGTCTTAACTCTTGAAGAGATGACAATATTTGTGTCTGTAGCCTCCACATTTGTATTTCTGAAGGTTCTTCACCATGGAACCTATTCTCCCATGGCAAATTTTCAACCCAACAAAAAAGATCAAGCATTGAGACTGTGAGTAAAGAACCTCATGCTTCTGTGACCGAGGGGTGGTAATAGGGAATATCTCCTGTTTCGGAGTTGGGGGCTTTCCCTGTGAGGGATATGCAGGAGATCTTGCAACTCAGCTTTGGACAGATACTGGATAAGACATGGAAAGCTGTTGCTTTAAGTGGAGATCAGAAGATTACTAACAGACTGGAAGGTAAGAATCTGTCTGGAAAGGAGTGCAGTAAATTGTCATAAACTGCAGTTCCAAGACCTTGATTAGCATTTACTTATTTTGACCTAAGGATGAACAGCTTGGATGTGCTAACAAGAGTGTGGAAGATGCAAATTTGGGAACTGTCTTCAAACATGTGAGGACTAGAGTATCCTGGAAAACTAACTAAATGGGCTGGAATAAAAAGAACACGGTACAAGTGGGGGAAAAGGAAGGAAAGTACTGAAAGTACAGACAGGTAGAATACGACTACATATAGTAATAATACTGTGACTGGGTTTGGATGTAGTAATTAATGATTCACTGTGCAGAAATGCATGAGGGAATCCCACCTGGCCTATCAGCCAGACAGACAGCAGGCACAGAAAGGCTGTTCAACATGTAGCCATGCAAACCATACTGGAGCCATGGGAGCACTACCCAATTTGCATCTCCTTTGCAGGGATGGAAGTTTGTTACACATAGCAGGGATTTTAATTTCTCCTTTGTGCTCTGTCAACAGAAATCCCGAGGAGAATGAACTACTGTCACATGGGCTGGATGCTTTTCTCACTGGAAACAGGGCTGAAAAAGAGACAGCTTTTGTGCCATCTCAGGCAACATTTTGGAGGGTTTCCACATTTCAGTGTGTTATTCCAAGAGGGAAGGATCCTGTGAGGACTGGCTTTTGTGGCTCCATCCAAAATGTGTGCTAGGCAAGCAGGACAGATCGAGCCCTGAATGAGGGAAGTTTATCTGCATGTGAGGATATTAATACCATATTCCCAGCAGAGGCTTTGTGGGGCTTGCCTTGGCTTCATGCTGAGCTACAACACAACTGACGACTTCCACCATAGAATTTGGTGTATTCGCTCCCTCCTCAGGCCCCCAGTTTGCCAGGAACAGAAGATCAACAGAGAAGCAAAACTCAGGATTGTATGGATTGTATGCTGTGAATTGTGGAGGCAAGAAATTAGGTAAGACATGTCCCTTCCCTGGGCTTCCTGCTGGTGCCTCTCTCCCGGGTCTGGAGCCAGATGAGCCCCCTGTGGAGCTGGAGGCAGACAAGAATAGTGCTGTAAAATCCCCCAAGCTCAGCTCTGACTGCAGCATTAGTGGTTTAAAGCACAAATTTATCACAGTCATCAGAGCGTGAAGATTTGTGAGATGACGTAAGCAAATCCAAAGGGATACTGCGCTATCCCTGCGCTATCCCAGGGACACACAGCTGTGGCTGTCGGGAGCAAAATCCTTTCTGTTTGGTTCAGTGGAGTATTGGAGAAGCTGTTTCGGTGACGTTCTCTCTGAAACACCAAATGCTTTGGCCAACCCATTGCTTCTGGTTTATGGCGGCAGAAACCCAGTCCAGGATGCAATGGAAGTGGTGCGAGCCAGGGCCTTTAATCCCTGGCACACCCCCTAAAACTTATCCCAGGGGGAAAAAATTGGAAGGCCAAGAACTTGGAAATTGCTGACGTTTAGAACTTGCTGTGTATCATTTCTCCTGTGCCTTCTAACGGTGGGATCTTCCACATCAATTGCTTCTGCAAATCACACCCCAAACAGGCCTGTCCCCCTTCCATGCCACTTTTATTTGCATTCTCTGAAACACGAGCTCTAACAATCACATTTTTATATTTGCATACACCTTCTGAAAGCTTTTCAGCTGATTTTAAAGGCCAGGCTGAGTGGCGAATTGCAGGGAATTTAAATAGATCAGTCTACCTCAGATGCTTGAAGAAGAAGAAATCACTCTGGGCTAGATTACTGTCCTGATACATATCTAAGTGTACCAGCATCATGAAAGGCATTGCACTGAATAGTGCAGTGGTCCAGAAATAAGAAAAAAGCTGATTTTCAGTCCTGTCTTGTCCTCCCCACACTGTAATTTCAGAAGACACAGCACACAGTCTCAGTCACTGTGTTTTGCAGACACCAGGTAATGCAGGCAGGAGATAAGGATCATGTAGCTGCACAAGATTTTGGATGCTTAGGTCTCTTCCTTAATTCATGGATCTGCAAAACAGGGATGGAAATCTTGCAAAGACTGAAATACCTGCTCCTTTTATCTCTGATCTCAAGGTAGAATGTAGATGTAGAACTGTTCAGAGTAAATCTAGCTCAAGTCTTTTTTTCTGCTACTGAAATGGATTCAGCATTAAAGATTTTAGCTGGGACAGCATTAGTTTCCTGCTCCCCAGATCAGGTTTATGCTTCAGAGTGCCTGTTTCCAAAGATTACTGTTCATGCAATGTCAACCAAGTCACCATCACCTCTGCTGGCATGTGGAAAGTATCAGTGGCAGCACTTCCATCCCCTAAAGCTATGCTCTTCCTGCTGCCCTGTATCCCATTACCTCTGTGCAGACATTCCTTGTGTTTACCTGCCACGTTCCTGCCCTGCAGGCCACTTTTACAGCAATTCTCCCCAAAAGTGCAGCCTTCAGGTGCAATCTCAGTGCCTGTGGTAATTACGTTTGAAGGTTAATGTTTCTTAAAAATATCAAAGCATTTCTGCCCCTCAGCTCATGATTTTGGTAGAAGCCAGAGATTTTTTTCTCATTTGTTGTGGTCTAATAGTCACATGCTTGGCAGCTGGATGCTTGTTTCTATCCAGGGTTTAATCTATCTGATAGAACTTTATAAAAATATGAACAGTGGGTGTGGTAGTCTTTTGGAAGGTGAGGGGCTCTGAAACAGTTTTTCTCCCTGAAAATTCCCTTGAGTGCTAAAGCGATATTTGGAGCTCTGTCATCAGGCTGTATTTGGCCAAAGATTTAATGAAAAGCCAGAAACAAGGTGCTTGTGCTAATGACAAAATGGCAAACCCCGAAATATTTATTTTCTGGCTTTGCTATATGACGTAGCAAAGGGAAGACTGAAATAATAACTCTTCTGGCCATAAAGAGAACCCTTTTTCTTAGAAATTTGCTTGTCACGTCTCTTACAGGTTTTGTTTTTGCAACACAACCTGGGGAAAAAAATACCTTCCATAAAAATAAAATTCCTGCACTGTAAAAATACTTTCATTTGACAAGAACCTCCTAAATCACCACCATCACTACCCAAAAGGTAGGGAGATGGGCACAGATGAAGAGAAGGGTATTTCAGAGCAGAAGGTTCACAAACTCCCTTGGCACCGCATTTGTGCTAACGAGGGGTCAGATTTTGAGGGGTTTGATGATAAAATGCCTGCTGAATTCATGTGGAGGCAGTTCTGCCTCTGGTAGCAGAAGCAACCACCTTTTCTTCACCTTCCTCCCACTTCCCAGACTGGCAGTGGTGGTTGTGGGCTAGAGCCTCCATGCATTGGCTAGCTCCCTTTCTCCTGCAAGTGAAACCATAGTAGTGCTTTACTCAATGCATTGTACAAGTTGTTGCTGTTTATAAAACTAGCTTTATCTGGGGTGAGCTGAAAAATTAAATAGCTATAAAATGCTGTGAAATTCTGGTTTTACAAGTTAGATTTTGAGTGGGAGAAGAAAAGATGACTGTGGTTTTTTCATGTTGTTTGTGTATCTTTTTCAAACCTTAATTGAGGAATGTGATATAGTTTGATAGCTAAACATATCAAACCAGTTTTGTGGTGAAAATATTATTAAAATGAAAATAAATTTGGGCCTCTCTACGTAGGTGAGAGACAACACACTAGGGAATGCTTGAAGTGAATAGGTTTGGAAGCTTTTCAGACCGGAAAAAACCCACAGCTTTGCTTACCTGCAGCATACATTGGTTAAAATATATTTCAGCTTTTGCATATGTTTTTGAGTATTTAGCTAAAAATGAGGCACTGCAACTAATTAGAATCTCAAAACTCACAGACAAATGCTACAGGCTCAACACTTTGAAATATAAATAGAACCACAGTAAAGATACTGATATGGGGGTAATAAAGAGGTAAAAATGTGACACACCTTCTGAAAAATTGAGAAAGAGCACCTGGGGCAGGTAGGAAGGACCAGAGCAGTGATGAGAAATAAAGGGCTCTAATATTTTACACAGGACTTGAGTCTGTCTAATCCAGAGCCTGCTCCCCAGAGTCATGAAGAAGCATTTCAGTGCCACCCCAAAGCATCCTGCATGACAGGGATACTGAGAGGATTTTGTGGTGGGTGAAGAGGTGGTATTTGCCTGAACCTCACTTGTCACAAATGTGAGCCTTAGAGCTTAGAGTTGCTGATGTGTATTTGAGCATTAATTAGGTCAGACATTAACTATATAATTATTGGCCAACCAACAGAGCTGGAGCTGGCTTTGAATTTCTTGAGGTTCCTATCATTAAAATTGCAACTTCATTTAGAGAGCTGTTCCCTTCTTGGAAAGTTGAGCAAGAAAAACTCCCTTAAAAGCATCCCCAATTCTAAAAGTTATTTGCAAGGGTTATATCAGCAAGCAGTGCCTCATCACAGAAATATGAAAAGTGTTTAAAAGGCATGAACAGGAGTTAGAAAAGAGAAGTTTTACATCCTAATTGCTCCCAAAATCACTGCAGAGAGAGACGAGGCTGTGGTGCTAGGCCCAGCCAGCTGGTTATTTGGAAGATGGTGAGTGAAATGTTCAAGATTTGCCAATCCCAAAGAGGATGGTGATGGCTGATGCATAAAATCTCAGAGTAACGATTAATCTCCAGTTTATGAAGGCACAGGCCACATAGCAAATGCCAGTCTGGCCTGGAACAGCTCAAGCTGTAAAACAGCCGTGCCTATGCAGCGGTCTCCAGTGCTTCAGCTTAAAAATCCAGTGTGGTGTCCCGGTACCAGAGCAGGGACAGAGGAATGGTTTGGGAAGCTCCTCATGACCACAGGGTGGAGCTGAAGCCCTTTTAGTTGGTGCCGCTCTTTCGTAACTTGGCTTTCGTGGAGAAGAAGCGCGGCTCGGGCTGTTCGCAGCCCCTTGGGAGCGCTCATTATCCCGGTGACCTCGTTCCGCTGCACGGGGAGGTCAGCGAGTGCATTTCGGGGGGTGAGGGTGCTCCAACACGGTGCATTTGTTTGGATCTCCATGTCAGACACAGCCAGGACTTGTGATGAATTTGTAGCACAGTCGGTCATGTGAAATCATCGTTGTCTGAGTGCCTGTAATAAAGGCTCTGACCTGAATAAGTGAAGGGAAAACACAGCTTGAGAGGAACTTATCGGGGTGAGGAATGCGTATGTTAAACAATAAGTTTTCTTTGTTTCTCAATTCGGCTTTTCTGGTCGAAATGTTTTGAGTGACAGCACCGTATCCATAAAGAACAGGATGGAAGCTTGGATGAGCACAGGCGAAGGGAAAATAGGACTTGTTTTGAAAACAAATTTCAAGCAGATGGGCAGGGCAGCGGGAGGGCAGCGGTAGTTCAGATCACTTGGAGCTTATTATTTGTTCTTTGTCCCGTCCTGCTTAGTTGGGCTCCAGTTCCCTGTTTTCCACTTGCAACCAGACTCCCCTTATCGCACTGATTCCTCAACTGCCCTTTTCCCACAGCTGGCTCGGGGCAGAGCCTGATCTCCTGACGGCTGGCCACGAGTTGGGGACTATTTAAGAGCCTTCTGCCCTGCCCGTCCTCACTGCCCCTGTCCTGGAGGGTGGCTGATGCCCAGCTGAGGTGGCACTGTGGCTGTTTCATGCACCTCCTTGACGAGTAGCTCCCCGAAGTATGTATCCTGGTGGTAAGGAGCTCCATTTCATGATTCCTGATGAATTTAGCTATGGTGGCTGAACATCTCCATGCCTACAGCCTTGAGAGCAAAACCATCTCCTGTGGGTAGAGCTGAATCCAGCTGGGACTGTGGCTCCAAGCTCTAGTGAGTGTCAACTGTGCCAGGAAAAGCTACAGGTGATGTACCACTGGTGACCAGCTATGCTTTTGTTACCTCGGTTTTGTTTAGGCCAGGAAAAGACACATTGCCAACAGCTGTGACCAGTGAAGACCTTATTCTCCTCTTGTACTTTTTACTGCTCTGCTGGAGATTGCGGTCCCCTTTATGTGCCAGGAGCTGAGACTGTGCCCTGGCCCACCCTAGGTGAGATTTAAAGTGCTGATGAAAGTGGTTACAGCTCACTCATCCAGCTTTGTCCTAAGTGTGGGAGTGCACACAGATTTCTGGGGGTAGCTCCCAGCTGTCAGGTGCTGATGGACACCTGTGAAGCAGAACATCTTGAGTCAGCTCAGCCTGAAGTGCTGGATGAGGATGTCTGTCTTTGGCCTCGGGAGACTGGACAGCTAATCCATCAGAAAAGCTCTTCCTGTTGGCCACATTCTGATAGGAGCTGACACAGCTCTGCTAGTACAGATACAGCTGTGGAAATACTGGGGCATGAAAATACCCCTTGTTTTCACTTTTGAAATACTTCTGGACATTTTCAAGATGTCTGGAGTTTTCCTGTCAGTCAGTAACTCCCTGTCAGACCCCATTATCAGTCCCACCTCCCCTCTCCTCCTCGCTTCTGTGTAAACCCATGTCAGAATGAGCACACACGGTGCTCCTCTGCCTCTGAAGGCTTCTGGCTCCAGCTAGCACCACTCTTGAATGCAGTAAAGGAGCGAGACATCCCTGGGTTTTGTCCCTATTTCCCCTGTACTTTTTGTGCTCTACCCAGGGTCACTGCTGATATAATTAGGGTAGAGCAACACAGTGTATCATTAGGCCATGGTATCAAATGCAAGTGTAATACAGCTTATGGATTGAAACTGGTGGAGGGATCTTCTGATACTGTAAAAATGCTCGGATGTGAGGGTGGTGATGTGATTGTAATCTTTGCACCTATTCCCTGTCCCAGGTGATGATGAAAATGGATAATTATTACACTCATTAATAATTTACGAAGCTAAGCAACAGCACCTGGAAATTAGGTGTCAATTTTGCAGGATTTCCACAAAATGAATAAAGGCGAAAAATAGGTCAGGCAGAGTTATACTTTTGTCATTTTGAAGAGGGAAAGGAAATATTTTTAGCAAGAAGAAAATGCTTTCTCTCCTGGCTCTGCAGCACAAGTATGTGTCTGTAACTGATGAGGTTTCTCACACACGATTGCTCCAGGCCTGACAGGTCGCTGACGATCTCCACGAGCACTCACAGGAGTTGGTCTGTGTGTTCCTGTGCTGGCAGGCTCTCTGAGGCGACTTCAAGGGTCATCTTCATTTTCTCCTTTTGGCTCAGAGAGCTTGTAGTTCCACAGGGCTGTGTTCTGCCATAGATTGGTGTCATTTCTGAGTCATTTTCCTAAGCCAGCATCTTAAAACACAATTTCTTAAAATTTATTTCTCTGAATAAGAAAAGATGGGAGCAATACTCACATGCTCCCCTCTCTGTGAGACAAGAGTATGGTAGTGCTGTGGAGAGCTTGGGCTGATACACAGTTGTATAGACTGGGACAGATACAACTCTGAAAAGGGTTGGAGTGCTCTGCTCTGTGCTGTCCATTCTGCTGCAGCTTTTATTAGTTCTGAAATAGTTCTCTCTTTCAGTTTCTAATTTCCCCATCTCCCTTCAGGCTGGCAGTGTGGATCGTGGGTACTTTAAATTGCTTTCAACAGAGCATTTAGATGGTTTATTTCTAAGAGTACTATTTAAAATGTGAAGCTGAATTGTGACATCAGGCATCTCTCAAGAGTGATCATGTTAAAAAGGAAAACTGCAATTTGTAAAAATATATCTCTACAATTCTAGCTAAGGAAAGACTGCTTTTCAAATTAAACATGCTTAAATCATACCACTCAATTATTTTCCAGTAAACAACAGTACAGTATGGATATACCAGCCAATTAATTGCTCTGCCTTATGTGTTATTTTTTTTGTCCTGAGTAGCTTGAGGACCTTTGCTACTGTTCCTTTAGTGCTTTGTGGCCAGTGGGGCTGTTGTGGTCAAACCATGTATTACTAAACCACTTCCTACCAAAACAGAAGCCACATGCCTTCCCCGCTCTGCATTCATCTGTGCATGAGCAGCACATCCATCTCTGGGAATGTAATTGGGAGCACCTTACAGGACACAGCAGACTCACCTTCTGATCAGTTGGATTTGTTTTTATGCACTTCAGGTGTTGACAAGTCACTTCTTTTTTCAATCCCACAACACCTCAGCAAGGTGAAGCTTGTATGTGTTTAGAAGCATGTAGGGTGAATATTTCTCTAAACGCAGCTGGTGTTGGGAGTGTGACATTGATGTAGTAAGTTTTTACTTTTACGTAAAAAAGGATGGCACAGTGACTGTAACTAGAGAGCTCAAATGCAAATGAAGTGTGGAGACAGAGCAGGCTTAGAAGGTAGGCCAAGTCCTATCATCTTTCCTTTCTAGGCCAGGGCACAGCTTTCCTGGGGTAAAAGAGCACATCACAGAGGGTTTTGCCCTCTATCCCATCACTGAAACCAGTGCAATTCATAGCTGCATCAGGAGTTACCTTCCCCAGCACCAATAAGCTTGAGTCACTTTCTATGTCATGTTTGAGTTTGTCGTATCACCTTCTGTTTCATAAAGATATAATAATATTGAGTCATATTTCTAAAACAACTCCATTTTTTCCCTGCAACTTTGGGGTTTTCATGGGGAATTATATGGCATTAAAAGGTGCTGTATTTCCACAGCTGATATGTTCTTCTGCAGCCTCGGTTCTGAGCAGCAGGAAGTGTTCTACATTCTAGAAACCTCAGTTTTACATAAAGCTGGTGGGCAGGATTCCTGCTGGATGGGTCCCAGCACATATGTGTTTAAAATGATAGATATCTTAGGGTTGCTTTCTTTTTTTTAAAACCATACTGTTATTTCAGTGCTTTTGTATAAAATATATGATTCTGAGATGCCTTTTTTTAAGTTTCTAGAAAGTGAGTGGTGAGTGCACCTTTTACAGCTTCTCTGTCACAAAGGATTTACTGTAATTACTCTTTATCCAGAAACATCAGTATTCCCGCCTGGCCCTGTGAAGTAACACCCAGTATTGGCTGGTTTTATTGCAGTGGAACTATGAACATTATTTATATGTTTTATTACAGGAACCAAACCATTAATTCATCTGGGCAATATGAATATTTTCTTAATAAAGTCTCTTTTTAGCGTTTGGTCAAACTTACTCCTTAGGTTAACTTTCAGTGCCAGCAGTGTTTACATAATACATAAATACACGGGTACCTGTAATAATGTGGTGTTTTACTTCCTGCATTCATTATAGGCTCTTAAGCACTTAATCAAATTCCTTCGGATTATCTTGTGCATCCTCTTCTGCAGGCAGGTTTGTATACCAATTTGATCATCTTTATCTGGGGAGTGCTTTTAACCTGAGCACATATGGGACTGTTTGTTCTGGTCTTACAAATCCTGGGGAGCCACATCTGCTCTTGGGAGCGTGGCTTGCCACGTGCTCACATTTCAAAGAGTATTAGGGTTTCTTTTGTTTTAAAGTAGACCCCCAGTATGTTTTTCTACTCTTGATACAATTACTCCTCATTGCATTGCTGTAGCTGCATTTCAGATTTCAGTTCATTCCTGTTTGTTAATTTATTTACATGGTTATAAAGCTTTCTTTTTTTTACTCTTTTAATTTGTAAACATTTTAGGATGCCCAGGAAAAAATGCTTTTTGCCATAAATAGAGCACGTGCTGAATGTAATTGTTTTGGTCTTAAATTCCTTTCCAATTTGTAGTGACTGCAGTGCATTAGTGCACATTGCTGCCTGTTGGCAGGCGTGACACTGAACCCCTTGTACTGCTCCTTTTCCATGTGTGACAAGTTTTTGTGACTTCCATTGCAAAGAAAACCTTTTCCCCCTGTTTAGCTACCCCTACATTCTGCCTTCATGCACTAGTATGTGTTTTTAGTCAGGTACACTGTCTTTCTCTTGGTTCTCATTAGATATTTTTGATTGCCCAGCTTGCCACCGCAGCAGAAGGTTCTCCTGATGTCTGTCTGTGGCAGGATCAGGGCCAACAGGAAACATGACATTGTACATGGTACTTTGAACATTCCTGGCAACTTTAACCTGTTTATTAAGAAAGCTGAAAAGATGAATAGTTGTAAGATATGAATGTGTAAGGAACATGAATGTATGTGTTTAAATTTGCACAATACCTTCTATAAATGAGAAAAGTGGATGAGAAAATTATCCATTTTAAAGTCTCATTACTTTCAGATAACCATTTTATCAAATTCTCTGTCCTGTGATATTTTCGAGGTGTTAGACTTCTCTCTGTGACATAAAGGGCATACAGCTGCCAGTTTAGACATTGAGGTGGTGACTGCTGGCAGTACCTCAGGTTAGATAAACAAACATGCTCTGTTCACGTGTTTTAAAATTTAAAAAATCCAGCAAATAATTAAGACATATTGTTGACTTCACATTAGTGAACTGATAATTTCTCTATAGAAACAGAGACTTTTTTGGGTTATGCAGCTTTATCTGTAATTATTTTTATCTCCTGTAAGCAACAGGTCCAGATTAGGCAAATAGAGAACTAGCCAAGCAAATATCCTTTTCTGCTACTCAGAAATCCTGGTTTTTTCCTTGAGCATCAGCACATCCTCTAAGGCTATTTGTAATTGCAGCTGCATAGCAGAGTTAGAAATACCATACAGCTGGGTCAAAGCCCTTGTATTACCATGCAGCTTTCAGGTCATCTGAAGGCCTAATCTTACTGTGTTGTGATTCTGTGTTTCCTTTTGTTGCTTTGTTTCATCTATCTTTTGTTTAAAACATTTATATTTTATTTTTTAAAAAGGGTATGCAATTAAGAAATCCTTTGTGCTTCTAAGAGAGATTGCTGCTGTCAGAAGCCACAAGGCCCACCACCCATCATGATTTTGGGCCAAGCTGTCTTGGACAAAACTCCAGGGAACACCACTTTTGGATCAAGTTTAGAGGTGCTTTGATGTTTTTCTGGTTTTATAGATTCCGGCTATATGAATGAGAACTTTGTGAGGCTTTTATTTGGATTTAAAAATACGGGAGAAATGAGATAAAGGAACTTCTTACTATCATTGATTATTGTACTTTTCTCTGTAATAAGCACTGAAATCTGGATTAAACCAAACTGGAAAACTCACAGGAGTGACCCACATAATATAAAATCTGCTCTGCCCTTCCCTCCAAGTTAAACATGGTATAGTCCCAGTTGTGTGGATTCTTCAAGAACTGAGTGGATCCTTGGAAATCCTTAGGAATCAGTTGTCTGTGAAATGTGAGCCAGATGAAGCATAGTACCCCACGAGGGCTCAGAGTCTGGAAGAGAAAACCAGCAGCAAATTCCTTCCAAATTTTGTTGGCTGTGTTAGCAATCAGAGTAGGCAAGGGCAAAAGACACTGGTTGTGAGCTTCTGTGGCAAATATGCAAGGAGTATGGGTCTTTATTGTTGTATGACTTGAGAATATTCATATTCCTCTTTCCTGACCAGTTCATGAAAATGTTGGAAAATTTTATAACTTCACAAAACAAAGTAGCTGCAAAAGCCATCAAAGTCATGTACTATTGCCTTTCTTTTTGGTAACACTAGAATAAGAAGCTGGGGTGGCCAGGTGTTTTTGCATGGTTTTGGCAGTGTAATGGTCCCAACCATCCCGTAGCCGGGCACACACTCAGCCCAGGACAGGTCTGGGCCTGCTGGGGAGCCCGGCCGCGCCTCCAAAGCTTGGTGTTTACACCTTGGGAATAAAGCTGTGTCAGAGCTCTTGCACACCAGCACAGCATTTTAGTGCAGGCCTGGGCTGTTGTTCCTCTGCCAGCCCTGAGCAGAGTCGTGCTGCTGCCCAGACCATGGCAGACATCCCAGCCGTGAGCCCTTCACAGCCGGCGTCGGTGTTTTCACTTCCACTGCACCCACATGCAAAGGTGCTGTGGGGGAAATAGAGCTTGGCAGCAGGGATCCTGCCCCGAGACCCTCGAGTAAGACAGGGTAAAGCCAAGCAGTTGTAAAGCTGTTTGGCTGCAGAAGGATTTCCCAGGTGTCAGGGAGCTCTGGAGAGGGTACAGCTGTGTAGACAGCTGGGAATTACCCTCATTTCTCCAAGACAGGAAAGGGCAGGGAAGGAAAAGGGCATGGCTGGAGCACTGCTGCATTCTGCAGATGCCCTGGGGACACTGCAGCTAAAACAACTTTAATTTGCTCCTTGGGTCCTATCTGCTGTCTAGGACACGAGGAATCAAGTGATCATTCAGAGAGGCCTGTCTGTTCTGTGGGGATAGATGGGACAACATGGCAGGGCTGGGTCATGGGTGTCTACACAAGCACACTGAGCTGCCACTGGACTTGGTGTACTCAGATTCTGCTCAGCAGCAAGGCTCTGCAATGCCAGAGAGTTCTGAGCTGGAAAATTCTTCCTCGATGCTCAGCCTGCTTCTGTGAGCTGAGAGGAGAGTGACACTGAAGGGACAGCTTGATGGGTTGCCCAGCGAAATGCAGTTGCATCAGATTGGAGACAGTCTAAATCTGGTGGTCTCTTTAACAAGCCCAAAAACTACCAACATTTATGGAACTGGAAGATGGATTGGGTTAGCACAATAATGCATGATCTGTGAGTTTTGTTGTTTGGAGTCCAAGTACTATTTGCATTTATTTTCTAGCAAACATTATACATTGTCATGGATAATTCTTCCATTTGAGTGTTCGAAATTTGTCTGCCACCCTTATTTGTACCATGAAATCCCTAGTTGAAAATGATAAAAAATACCCTCTTGATGGTGGCTTAGAAAGTGACCTGCAAATAGGGCTGTGTATGTCTACGTGTCTTCCAGAAGTGACGCAATACAGACCATCAACTGCCACTTATATGAAGGTACATATAATGTATAGCAAGCCAAGTGCCTTGTTCCAAACTTAATTGAAATGGATTAGATTAAGCCACCTTCACTGACTGTCTTATTTTACTGTATTGAATAATACAAAAGTTACAATTATCACTAGTAATTTTCTCATGGGAAATCCTTTTGTGCAAAGGGTATTCATCAGAGTAATTGTATTAAAGACAACTTATTGAGACAATTATTTGGGTAATCTGGGTAATTTCCAAAAGAGTTAATGGGAAGGAAGATTCCTTTGAATTAAGATTCCATAGATTTTAACTTCCTAAAAATTACGTCCTTTTCCCTGTCCCACTTGCAGGAACTTATTTCCGACAGTCTTCTGCTCTGTGCGATTTTTGTCACTTGGTTAGAGATGCTTCATGTCCTGATCACTCCTGATACTGTTCCCAAGGCATGTTTGAAAGGTTCTGTATTTTTCTTTCCCGTAGGGTTGTATAGAAATGTGTAGTCACTTAAAAATGTACAGGCACTGAGTTGTATGTATGCATAAAATCCATAAGCTTAGAGTACATTATTTTATGTTCAATGAAAGAGGCAGTCACACACCTCTGTTTTGCTTAGAATGCTTTTTACTGAAGTCATCGCTCTCTTCAGTATTGTATTAAAGCCTGTATTTCCAAACTCTTGACCTAAGTAAAAAAGCATTAGCTGTTTGTCACAGTTACCCATCTTACTGAGATGCTTGAGATCTTGGAATAAAAGGCCTGAACACAGCTGTGTTGAAAACAGGACAGCGGCTTTTTCAAAGAGCTTCACCTGCAAAATTGGTGTTCTCATGACCTCTCAGATCTGGCTGCTATTTACTGAGTTCAATTCAAGGTTTCTTATGTGTTGTTACAGGGTTTTAGTAATACAGGGTCCTGATCCTCAGTTTTGTTCCTACTATTGCACTGTATTACAACAGAGGCTCCGGAGAACAGAATGCCCTGGGAGGGGGAGGCTGTGACCTGCAAGATGGCAATAAATGGCACCTGACAGCCAGTTGAGGCCCCAAATCCCTTGGGTGACTTGCTGTCACTGGTGAGGCTCCAATGTCAGATCTACCCAGAACCTCTCGAGTCAAAATGTTCCTCACCTCATTTAATCACCAAATCATACTACCGCGCTGCCGACATGGGTAAAGCAAAAGGAGGTTATTTATGTGCTTGGAGGTTGTTTTTTCCTATTTTGAAGACTGTGGCTTTCTTTCACAGGAATCACTAAGTGGTTTTGAGAAATAAGTTTTAAAATGCCTGTTGACATGTCAAGGATGTTTGGACTACACTGACGCTGAGTTTCTACTTAACATAAAACTCTGTGTTAATACCTTGTGACTTCTGTAGCGTAGTAAATCTGCCACCTAGAGAAACCATTCTGTTGCAGTTCCTGTTGGTGTCATTAGGTGAGCTCAGCGGGGCGGGTGACACCGAACGGCGCTCGGTGTTTCCCAAGTGAGAACCTGATGGAACACGCTCTCAGCCAGGAGCCGGCGTCAGGGCGAGCATTAGGCAATGAGATGTGACAGTGGCTGTAATGCCAGGATATCCCTGTGCAGGGACAGGGAGTTGCTGGGCACTGGGCTGACAGCCCGACCTGACAAATGGTATGTTTCCTGACAGCCTTTCTCTGCATACATAAAAAAAGCTTCAATGTAAATAGGCAGGAGCAGAGCTTTTTCACAAATTCTCACAAATCTCAATGTCAATGTTTTTTTTCCTATTTTCTCTCACTCTTCAGTAAGTTACAGGGTTGATTTTTCTTTTGATCAATCAGAAAAGACAAGGGAGCACGATTAATAATTAAAAAACCTGTGTAAAGTACCTTGACATTGTAAGTAGAGGGGAAAGATGATTGCAAGCTGTCTCCCAATTCTAAGACTCCCTAAAAAAAAATTAAAATCTTTATTTGCAAGTTCAGGATACTTGGAAGCTGTCCAGATGTTGCAAAGAATGGTGAAGAAAATGGCAGTACTGTTCAGCAGGATTCTTTTGCACCTTTTAATTGCCTGACATAATGTGGATAGCAGGCACTGCTGCTCCAGGAAGCATCTCTTCCACATCCATAGTTTCTTCCCCTCTTCGCATGACTGTGTGTGGGAGGGGGGATTAGTGCATGGCCATATGGGAGGGAGCTCACGCAGAACAGTTTCTTACTGAGCCCTGCTGCAGGAGCAGTGGAGAGCAAAAGGAGCAGGAAATAATGGAGGAGGGGACAGGGTTCCAATGCCGCTTAATGGAAGGGATGCAGAAATCCCCTGAAGAGCTGAGGGGCTGAGGACATGGAGGCTGTGACCCTTCCATATGCCTCGCACACCCCAACTGGAGAGGCATCTTAAGTAATTTATCTATGTGAACTCCAGAATGTTGGGGTTTTCCAGTGGACACAAAGGAGAAGTATGTGTAGTACTTAACAGGAAACTGAAATGAAGGTTGGCTGTCTGAGAGTTCTTGTGTAAATCAGTAGGCTGGATCATAGCCTTATGATCATAATATATTAAAGGGGGGAATCAGCTGCTTTTAACAACATCAATTCTCCTTCCTGGGTACCGAGAGCCTGGAAACTCCAAATATGAAGGGGAGGGGATGGGGTGGGTTATGTGGGAGCAAGCCAGGACTTTATACTCTCCTTGTTTCATTTATGCAGGATCAAATCCTATTCTACATTTCTGAGGCAGCTGCAGACTTACTGACCTTCCGTTCAGTCAGTGACCCATCAGTACTGCTTGGTTTAAGAGAACTGTCCTTAAATCAGCATTCATCCTGCTGGCCAAAACTTCCGCCATTCCACATGGAAAAATCCCAATGCTCAAATGAGCCCCAGCTTTTCATCTATAGAAGGAAATCTCAGTGACAGAATTCCTCAGATTGTCTCAGATCAACAAGAGAGAGAGGTCCCACTGAAATCTGACATATCCTCTGGGATCTGTGGGAGTCAAGGACAGTTTTCCCCAGGCAGGCAGCTTTTCCAGCCAGGTCCCTAGCTGCATGGTCTTTCTCTGAGACACTACATGGGAACTATGCAGAAGAGATAATATGGTCCTCTGCCAATTAATTTTTCCTGGCATGTTTCCATGGGCCTGAAGAGCAGAAACATGTGAAGAAGTAGGAGGGAGGATCTGGCCCTGTGTATTTTCCTGAAAAGCTAGCTCTGTTCCACACAGCTGCTAGTGGTTCTCTCCCTTTATATTTTTCCTAATAAAAAGAGAAGCATGAAGTTACTTAATTATTTTCCTAAGGATGTTTTCTGAGCTATTACGCATATTCTATTAGCGCTTTGCAAGTGTTGCCTGTTTTATCGCTCAGTGGCATTTTTATTCCCTTTATTCTCACGGGTCACTAGACCAGCTAGTAAGTCAAGTTGCCCTCATTCTGTTCTGCTTACGAAAGATAAGAGCTGGGAACTGGGTAATATCTTCTCAGTGTACTTCTGTAAGCATCCATCCAACCTGCTGCCTTTCCTCATGGCTCATTATGCAGCAATTGGTTTAAATACGTGTCTCCAGTTACTTAATAGAAAGAAACCAGCAGAAGAAATTTATTAAATTGAAAGGGCAAAGTCTTGAAAGATGTTTCCTACCTGTAGGAATCCAAACATAAGCACTTAACTCAAATGGGATTAGAGGACACAAGGGAGAAACAGAAGACCTTTTTCCTAAGATCCTATCCTAATGTTCTTTTTCCAAATATGCAGTGACATAAATTTCACATATGCACATGCTTATTCCCTCTGCCTCCAAACAAAATTGATGCAGTCTGACTTTTTAATAATCTATTATAAAAAGCTGGTCATAAAAAACCCCAAATACTAGAACCAAGGCATAATGAACCTGAACTTTATGTAAAATAGAAAAAGGAGAGAAATATCTCTAGTGAGTGATCAGGTTATGCTGTGAAGCATCACCAACAGTAAGGCTTGCAGTTGCTCTCCCTGTCAGCACACTGTTATTATGCATGTACGTGTCTAACCATTAAAAAAATCTTCTAAGCTGTTTATTTCCTTTGCTGAACTATTTGCTCTCTGGCACAGAGCCCCAGAGCCAAAGTACGTTGCATTAATATGCATCTGAAGAGAGTAGAAACTGTCACTACCTACAGATGTATGTACCTACAAGTGCATTGGCCTCCTGGTGTCACTGGATGATGATGATGATAATGGAGATAAGAAATTTGTCTCTCATTCTCAGTATCATCAATAGAAGAAAGCACTTAAACACACTATTTCTAGTTTCTCTTGTTTTACAGTCTTCTCTTGTAGTTCTTTTAGATTCTTCTTCATAACCCTCTTTTATTTTTTGTAAACACACTATTTCTAGTTTCTCTTGTTTTACAGTTTTCTATTGTAATTCTTTCAGATTCTTCTTCATAATCCTCTTTTATTTTTTGATATGTATTCTAAGCCAGAAGGCAAAATGCAAAATAGCGTTTAAGCAAAGGATCTATTGCTAAAAATATTGCCATATTTTTCATGTTTTCCATATGCTCTGTTTGATTATATTATATTAGTATAAGTAATAGATATAAATATATTATATATAATAGATATATAATAGATATAAGTATATTATTATACTTTGGTTATAGTACTTGTATCCTATTCAATTTTTATTGTTGTATGCCTATAATTAAGCAAATTGCTTGATTTTAAGTTCATTTTCTAAAATCTCCTTCCAACACTAAATCTACATTATATCATATTTCTCTTATCTCCATAAACCCCACCTGAGCTGCAGTTGCTTGAGACAGAGGTTCCCAAACTCAGTTTGTTTGAACCGTATGCAGAAGGGCAGAAGAATGGTCCTTGTGAAGGACCTTTGGAAAACTCTAGTTTCTGACTCAAGTTCAGTATGTGCCTCTTCAATCTTATCTTCTCTACTGAAAACTACAAGTCTGTTGAGATACATCTAAAATACAAAGTGTTGCATAACAATGTAGCTTATTTACATTTCTCCTCCAGGGAGAGAACAAGATAATAAATTGGTCCAGCTTTAGTTGCTGTTCATAATGTGCTGAAAAGTGTTCAGATTGCATGTTGGCAGAAGTGATGTCATAAACTGTGGTATAGAATAAAATACTCCAATCCTACATTATGTCAGAATACTTGGTGGGAAAGTATTTTCTCTTGCAGCTCTCAAATTCAAATGCAAAAAAAAGTTGAATGTTTACTTCTAATGTATTTGTAGGAAGTATTAACCACAAACTGTCAGAAACTCTTTATAAATCAGTATAATGGATTAGGTTCCTTGTCCTCATGATGGATGGGTCCTCTTCTGCAAAGTAAAAGAAAACTCTGGAAACAGAGATTTTATCCTCTCACAGAGTCAGCATGTGTCTTGTTTAGGTTTATAAGATTCAGATTTCAATATGTAAATAAATATTTTAATCTTCCCAAGGATCTCAATGGGAAAGGATGATATGCAAATGAAAATTAGCTTATAGATGTCAGGTTTGGCCAGACTCAATCAGACTGGAGTAAAACTTTAGGTGAACACCATTGTATTTTTGAAATTTGCTTGCTGAGTGTACTTTGAAGCCTTTCCAGAGTATACAGGAAAAATCTCTTCAAAATTTCAGAAGTTCAGAAACAATCTCCAGCTGAGTCACATTTATAAACACAGGACTGTTTAGTCCAACTGCTCCAGGTCAGATGACTTTTCTCAAGAAACAGGCCTTGCTTCCGTACACACTGACTTCTTATTTGCTTTAAAAATATATTTATTGCTGTGGTTTTTTTTATCTATCAGAAGCTATTCTAATGAATGTTAAAGTGACTTTTCAGCATGGGTATTAGAAGCATGTGAAAATGTCATGATTATCCTTTCTATTTAAAATGAAATTTTGGAAAGTCTCTACTTTCCCCATAGTATTTGTATTGGCAAGAAAACTCTTTCATACCTTAAGACAGAATTTGGATCTAGAAACTTGGATTGATTTTATACATGGACTTCAGTTTGGTTAGAGAATACTGAAACTTTACGCAGGTGTTTTACTGAATGTTGTTGTTTCCTTTTAATGTAAGTTGTCTAGAACAGTGTTTGCTAAGTCCTAACATTCAGCATTTTCTCGATGTCCTGACTCTGTACCTGAACCCAGTCATCCTGACAGTACCCGAGATACTCAGGAAAAAACGCACTACTTGGAGGAGCTGAGGAATTACTGTAATCTGTCCATTTGAAAATGAGTGAGTATACTATAACTTGGCTAACTTTCACTGAGGCAGGTATGGAGCAAAACATCATCCATCCACCTAAAAAAACCAACATCCACCTAACTCCAGCTCCCAGCAAAGCCCTTGGCACACAGCAGCATGGTACCAAAGGGATTACCAGCAGCTCAGACTTAGAGACAAGATGCATAGACTACAGCAGATAATGGCTTGCTGCTCTGCTTATCCCAAAGGTATTCCCAAGACAATTGCATAAATTGTTCTGAAAATGCTGGCTGTAAAACAATGTAGTTTGTCTATCTTAGTAATTTAAGCAATGGTATTTATTAAATCTAAAGCTGAACTGCCTGACTTTCCACATTCTTCATAGCAAAGCTCTCCAGTAGTGCCTGGCAAACCCTTTAATGGAGCTGCAGCTATTTATACCAGTAGACATTATTCTCCTAGATTTTCAGACTAGGATTATTACCTGTGGATAAAAAAGCCATCATAAATTTGCCTTGTTATGCATTATTTCTGAAAATACTTCACAATGTTTTACAAACAGTACCAAAAATTCTGGTGTCCCATCTTTGCAGGCGTAACAGTTAGAATGTAGGGGATAGAAGCAGCATAGTAAACCAGCCAAAGGAGCAAAGACTGAAAAAGCAGAGGTACCAAGTCCAGTTACTTCCTGTGAAGCTCAGGGGAATGATTAGGTGATCTATGCAATTTCTTCTATATAGGAGAAAGCAACAGTCCAATAAAATAAAGTTTGACAAAACTCCTAGAGAAGGGATGAGGCAATTTTTCAGCATGACAGTATTGTCACTGCATCAAGCCTCTCCTGTAACAAGATGTTCAGTGCATCTCTAATACCTTTCAATAATTCCAGGCTCCAAATAAACACTAAAAGATGGATTATGACTGACCATTCTGTGGCTACAGAGGGTGATGGATGCAGAGTAAAGTGCTCCCCTGATTAATGTGGCCCACATGAGGACAAGCAGGCTGCAGTCTTGCTGAGAAGGAAGGAGCACAGGATCTGTGAAATTGCTATTCCTTGGTTCTCCTCACACAGAAAAGAGAGTGAGCTGTGGCTCTGTCCTCCCTGCGCCTCCATGTTTGGACAAGGAGAGGTAAGTACAAAGCATATCTATCTCAAAGGAGTACAACTATCAAGGCTTCCCACAGCGCAAATAAAGAATTCTAGGAAGTTTCCTTCTTTTTAAAGCAAAATGCTTCCTGATTTTCCCATATAACATTACCTCTCAATGACAATTTGACTGATTAACTGAACAGTAGTTTAATCTGCTCCCAATTTATTACACTCCATAACAAAACTATTTGAATATATGGGTGCAGTGTTTCCTGTTGTACAATCAGATGTAAAGATTCCTGGAAAGTTCAGCTGAGCATCTCACTAGTAACATTTCCAACTACAGAAACAATTGAGAGCCAAAGGGGTTGTGGGTTTGATTTTCCATTTTTTTTCCAGTTGTTAAACATTTTGTTCAAAAATGGAAAAATACTTTTTTTTTCTTTTCCAGATAGTTGTTTAATCACTGCTTGAGGTTGAAAAGAAGTGCATTGGAGCAGATGGCAAGAACATAGGATTTAAGCAGGGGACAGATGTAACCATATTAGGGAGCCTGGAAGATAAATCTCTTGAAATCTTGTGGCAGACGTGATCATTACTTTGTTTATATAGATGAAATATTACTAGTTTCAGTTAACAGTTGCTGTTGACCATATTTGGTATCTTTCCCCTTCAGATGGTCATTAAAATATCTTGTAAATCATCATGTTTGTGCTTCTTCCATACTGTGCATAAATCATGTAGGCATCCCAGCATCTCAATCCTTTATGGAAAATGTGTAGATAGATATTTATATAACATAAAAATGGTGCTTGCTTCCTTTTAAGCAGTTTACTAGTAACGTCTCTGGTGATATGCTGTCTCTGGTGATGTAGCAGGGAAGCAGAAAAAGGACATCTGCATTCAGCCTCTGCTGTGCTGCCAATCCGTGCTTTGCCTCTGGCTCCCTCCCCAGTGTCCCTGTCGCAAACGGCTCAAATATAAAGCACAGTTCTGAGTTTCCTACATCTGGAGCGTGGGAAGGCAGCGCAGTAAAGAACAGTATTCACTTTCTGTGGAAAAATCCATAGGTTGTGTGAGAGACAGTGAGGAAATACCATGTCATCTGTGTGCAGCTTCCTCGCTGCCGAGACGTGTGGAAGAGCCTTTGCTGACCTTGCGAAAACAATGTTTTGCAGATGTAAAGAGGCAGTCCTCTTAAAGTGGGTGTGTGTGTACATACTCACTTTACATACATATATATATATATTTACATGTATGCTTGGGCGAATTCAGAAGCTGCTGCTTGGATACACTCTTGGATGAACTCTTTAAAGTTGTGATTTTTAAAATATTAAGGAAAACCCCAATCTGGTTCAGACTGCTCTTGTGTTGTTCTAATTCCAACTCATCCCTTCATCACTGTTGGGAATGAGAAACAAGCAGAGGTGTAAGCCTAAAGAGGTGTTCTAGCGTTAATCACAACACCTTTGGGAGCAAATATTAGCACATCAGTTGAACACAGTGAGTGAGAGCAGCTGTGAAACATCCATCTAGTCTTCAGCATGGCATTCTTAGTAACATTTTTCTCCTCCAGCTCTAAACTCTAAACACATAGGGTGTCTAGTGTCTATTTGAACCAGATTTATCTGGTACAGACATTTTTATCAATTAAAATATTTTTTATGCTTGGTTTCAAGTTTAACTGAATGGGCTGAAAATTTCATTTTGTCATGATTAAAGCGGGAAGCTCATCCTCCTTATTAATGGGTAGAAGCTAATATATGTGTATTATGTATTAAGCATAAACCTTCCTCCAAAAGGAAAGAGGAGGAAGATGGTGATAGTTACAGCAATGTTATATTTATCTGATTCTGACTCCTATTTTCCCCTGTAACAAAGGCAAGAACATCACAGAGGATCACAGATCAAAAAGTAGGAGTATGTTGGTGTAAATGTCACAAACATTTACATTCACCTTACTAGAACCTAGATATTAATTGCACAATTAATACTAATGGCACTGCATTTATAAAGTCAGACCTGTATAGGTAAGCACTCTAAAATCAGGAAATAACAGAATTAAGGTTGCAGATACCACAACTGTGCTGCAATTGTGAGAAATTATTACATAGTTTCAACAAAAAACTATACAATTTTCTTCTCATAAACTGACAAGTAAATTTAGCAATATTTTATATTTCGTTAGTGTTTCTCACCCTGATGTACTTGTGTGAACTAAGTGCAGTCAGACTCGTGGAATAACTTAGTCAAAGAGTAAGAATAGAAATCAGCACTTACAGGTTATATAAATAAATATTTTCTACTATATTCTCATTCCTTAGGGAACTATATACTTTAGCAGACATCCAGTTGGGACATCTTACAGCAAACTGATTTTAACTGATGACTTTTTATGATAATAACTGTTTCTAGATTCAGGCAATGACAGAAGAACTTTACTTAGTCCCAAGCAATTAGTAATTAATGAAGTACTAACTAGATGCCAAAATGTAAGATATACTCTTTCAAATCATTTGTTACAAAATTAAAAAGGTACTTCTGGAGTACTTTTCAGCAGTACTCAGCTTGGCTGAAAGGCAGCAAAATTAATTTGATTTTATATTAATGTATAGTCTTAATCCCAAAGCATGGTATGTCCAGTCATAATAAAGTACTATTTCTCTTTTTTTCTTAAAATGCGTGGAATAATTTGGGTTATAATCTACACAAGTAAAACCAATTACATTAAAGTAACTTACATTAGGAATGTTTTATTCTGAATTTCTTATGTTACCTTCTGTTAATGAAAAAATATAATAAGCTGTACTCTGCTGGCATTTTGTAGACTTAGAATTTACAACAACAAATGCTCTGGTTTGCAATGTCAACATTTCATTACAGCTGCTCCTGCAAGTGTATTGCAGTTTGTGTTTGGAAGCACACGTTTGGTGTTGCCTAACGGTAAAATGGTTTTTATGTGTGAAATTAAAAATAGACAGATAAATTTCCTCCTCTCAATTGGTAGATTATGTTAAAGATGCAAGATGTTGCTTTCAAAAGGAAATGGAGGGCTGGGTACAGTGAAGCTGGTTAAAGTCTTGCAGAGAGATGCAGCTTGTTGGGCAGTGAATTATAAAAATAATCATTGCTAATAAAATCTGTGATACGTGTGTCCAAAAAATAATCTCTGAGATCCATAGTAAATAATTATTCAGAAGAATACCGCAAGATGACCAGACAAATACCATTCCTAAATTTGCTCTCTTGGGTGAAAGTTGGCGATGGCAAGTGTGGTGTGCTGTGGGCTGTGAGATTTTCAGCTGTGTCATTGGGAGCAACTCCTAGGACTGTGTTGGTTCAGGTTTGGCCCTCTGCACTCATTCCCTCACAAGCTGCCAGTCACAAGGGACAGTGGTTTTCTGTTACTACTGACAGCGGCTTTCTTCATTATAACCAACTATTTTGCCACATATTTTCATCTAGTCATTTCCTCTTTTCACTGCTTCCTATAATTTGAATATCTAACAGCACAGCTGCATCATTCAACTAATAACGTATTTTAAATGGAATATTTAGTATAATGGTGAAGATCTGTACCTATAAAATAATAAGGACGATCAGCTATGTGTATAGAGTTGGCAACTGAATATTGGAAGGTGGTTTCTTGGAAAAGATTCTCGAATCATAGGTGAAAAGCAGCTAAACATAGGACTCTGGTGTAAAACTTGAGTGGAATTGGGCATTTCAGTTTCACAGTCTAATGTACATTCTCCTCCCTGCTCATTGTGTAAAACTTTTTTATATGAAATGATGGCAAAACAGACATTTTCTTGTTTTCTCATTTTATCTCTTGATACATTGCGTGCATGACTGCATTCATAAACTGAGAGATTTCTACTGAAGCACTGCCTAGGATGCCTGAGCATTTCTTAAACTCTTTCCTTTGGTTTAGACCCCTCTGCGATGCCTACAGAGAATTCTTTCCTCTGGTATCCACTGCATTGTACTGATGGTTATTTATCAATATTGAACATGATTATATTTTCTTCCTACACAGCTGGGTCACTCCAAGTACAATCTGCCCCACAATTGGGAGTAATGTTGTGTCTCCTACAAATGTTGTCTCCTTCTGTACCACTATTTTTCTAGATTATTTTAAGGGTATTTACAGCAAAATTAAAACCACCTTACTCTTTTGGATTTTCACCATGATTATGAAGGACTATACATTCTCCTGTTCAATCTCTGTTAGTTTTTTGTCCATGACATTGCTTTTTCTCTTACAACCCTCACAATCAGGCAGTTTTTCTGGAAGCATTTAGTGAGAGAATTATAAAATTGTAAAATGTCTTTGAAAATTCATCATCTAACCCATATATACACCCCTAATGCCAAGAAGCTTGTTATACTAGATAGTTTGTCTCCTGCTTTAAAGGAGAATAGCTTACAAAAAAAAAAATCCCATTGCTTCCCCCTTCTGAAGTGTTTTTACTACTTTTTCTTTTCTCTTATTCCTCAATGATTTTAGATTCCTCTTTTCCAGCCTTAATGATATGATTCTGTAGTATTTTCTTATTTCTATGTTACAAATTGTTGTTTACAAATCTGGTGAAACATTCTTTCCATCCACTGACTCACCTGTTGAAAACCTTTGCTGCAGGATGGCATTTGGCATTTTATTTTCCTTTCATTTATTCTGGTTCAGAATGAATTTGATACTGTGCCAGATTACCGTGGTAAAAAAAAAACGAACAAAAAACCAAGAGGGAACAGTGTTCTCTTTCTAGGCACAAAGCTTTACTAAAATTGGGGAAATGGCACTGTACCTAAAAGTAACGCTTTTCTTTGCTTATTGTCAAACTTGTGCCTGTAGTTTCACAAATCCTTCCTGCCTTATTTCCCTGTCACGGATTTAAAAGCTGGTACCCTCTTTCCAGCCTGCTGGACTAGTTTAATCTGGATCATGGTACCTATATTCTCAATAGTCTGCAAGTCTATTAAAAATCAGACACTCTGCATAGCAGGTGGCTCTATATTTCATTAAAATCCATAGCAGGTGGCCATAGATCTAATGGCAGCTACTTCCAGTATAGGAACAAATTACTGGCTCCATCTCCCATGGATGTGAAGGAAGCAGTGACTGTCTTAACTCCACGACAGGATGAAAATAAGTCAATTCACAATTTAATGAGATTAGGCATTGCTTTCAAAGCATTCAGAATACGTATAAATGGTTACTTTTAATTACTGCAATAACTCACTGGGGCTGGAGCCTCCTTGGCTGGGGCTGCGGATGGGAAGGTGGCGATGCCGACTCCTGTCCCCACGACAGTAGCACTGCCAACTCTGGCGACTGCACAGCAACTCTTGCAAAACCTTGTGGTTTTCTGAGGGCTTTCACTCCAGAAATGGTGCAAACACCTTGAAGGCCTTGCTTTCCCCTCATAAGCTGATTATTCCCCAACGACTGTGGGAGTAGAGAAAAAAATCCTAAGAGTCATTGCACTGTGTCCCTTCAGAACGGACCTCTTAACAATGTAATAGTTTTTGTTTTGGGGCCAGTTCCTTTCCTTGCCCCCGTTGTCTTTTCGCTCTTTAGGGAGCGGCGCCTCACGGAGAGCTCAGCCTGGAGAAAGGGAGGTTCAGGCGGGACCTCCTGGCTCTCCACAACTCCCTGACAGGAGAGGGGAGCCAGGTGGGGGTCGGCTCTGCTCCCACGGAACGAGGGACAGGACAAGAGGGAATGGTCTTCAGCTGCGCCAGGGTAGGTTTAGGTTGGACAACGGGAGGAATTTCTTCACAGAAAGGGTGAAAATGTAAATGTACATGAACATTGCAGTGAGGGAGGGCGCGGAGTCTCCCTCTTTGGAGACATTCCAAACCCGCCTGGACGCATTCCTGTGTGACCTGCTCCAGGGACCCTGCCTGGGCAGAGGGGTTGGACTGGATGGTGTCCAGAGGTCCCTTCCAACCGTAACAATTTTAGGATTCTGTAATTAGACACAGGAACGGGCTGCCCAGGGAGGCGGCGGAGTCACCGTCCCTGCAGGTGTTTACGGAAACACTGGACGTGGCACTGAGTACCTTGGTCAGGTTGACACGGTGGTGTTGGTCATAGGTTGGACTGCCTGATCCCGGCGGTCTTTTCCAACCTCATTGATCCTCTGAGGGAGCGAGTGGGAAAACTCCCCGCCCTCAGCGCCGGTGAGGG